>CM042187.1:31700947-31740290 GCA_023539305.1 Ilex asprella
TTTTCAGAATGGGGGAATATTGCTCAAGTTGATGATATTGGACATCATTTGGAAATGTTTGGTTTATGATCTTTTTGATGTGCTTTTTGAATGATCATTTTGATTGGTTGAGTTAGTAATTCATCCCTTGCCTATTAAATGCATCAAAACTTTAAATCGCACTGCAATTCTGGTAATAAACTGGGCATGATGGTTCAAATTGGGGTTTTGAAGTGATGTTTGTCTAGAGTGTGGTTGTAGTCATGTTATGGATGTTAGAATATTTAGGGAGTTCTTACAGTGAAATGGAGTGGTGAAAGGTTGCTCAGCAAGAGATTTGTAAAAACTCAGCCAAACTGTATCGGTACGCGTACCGGTACAATGAGGCTACTAGAGTTCGGCGTACCGGTACGCATACCGGTACACGTTATCTGACACACCAAAAGTCGGGGTTTTAATTCAAAACCTCCGCTTAAACCCTTCATTTCCCACCATTATTTCGGCCCTAACTCTTCATCTCTCTCACCCCAAAACCTCTCAACCACCCAAATCCCCTCTTCTCCCCCTATAAATCTACAAGCATCTCCACCTTAAAACCCTAGCCCTAGATATCGATTTTTCCCCAAATCTTTTAAAACATCCATTCCTCTCCAAATAGCTTCAACTGTTCACCGATTTTTGGGTCCTTCATTTTATAGGCACTTTCATTATCCATAGCTCAGACCAAGACCGTAGGACCTGAAACATCTCCACCCAGAGGCACCGGAGGTAGCAAAAGAACTGGTGAGGGGTCTAGCATTGATAGAATTGAGCAGAGGAAGAATGCTAGAAATGAGGCTAGGAAAAGGCTGATTGGGGAAAAAGGAGTCACTTGTGAAAGGTATTTGGATTCTATCTCTCTTACCCCTAGGAATGAGGCTGTTCGAGTCATTGCTAATCACGGTATGAGTTTTTGGTTTGAACCTGTGGATGGCTATGATCTGTTGTTGTGTAGAGAATTTTACCAAACTTTGCGGGTCTGAAGTGAATGGGGAGGAGCTGTTGAGAGCTAATGTGCGGGGGAAAAATATTGTGGTGACCCCTGATGTCATCGTCGAGCTTTTGGGTGATTACCAAAGACCACCTGATACCACAACGGTTTACCTTGATAACAAAACTAAGAATCAAAAAATGCCTGACTTTGTGGGAATGATGTATGATGATCCTAGCACTTTCAAAGGAATTGTTCAAAGTGGGAAGTTGAAGGCTACGTTTGGACTGCTGAACAAGCTCCTGCATTACAATATTTTGCCTAGGGGTGCTGAGAAGAAACCAAACCTAGAAAAATTGAGTCTATTAGAGGCAGTGATGACTGGGAAGGCTATTGACTTTGCGCTTCTAGTTTGGCAAGAGATGAAAATCTTTGCGGAGACTCAAAAACCTATGATCAAGCTATCATTCGGGAATTTGGTGACCCGAATTTGCCTGAAATTCAAAGCAAAACCTTCTGCCAGGATGAACCCTCTAGAGATTGGTGCCATTAGTAGGGCCAGCAAGAAGAAGAGAAAGGCAATGAGCAAAGGGAAGCAGGCTAAGACTATGGGTACTGGCACTGAGGCCCCGGGTGCATCGTCATCTGCTGGACCATCGACTATTGCACCAGAGTGTTCAATTCGCCAGTGCTTGGATACAATAGAGGCAATGATGAGAGAATTGTTCATGCACACCTTTTCAGGACGGCCTATACCAGGAGAACCCTCGCCTGTCATTGACCCTCTTGCCCCTCCCTCCTCCACAGTTGCAGGTGTGGAGGAGGAGGAAGAGGATATTAATTCTAAGGAGTCTGAAGAATCTGGGGAGGAGGGAGATTATGAAGAAGGTGAAGAGTCAGATGAGGATGATGACAGTGATGGAGGAGATGGGGAGGGGCAGTAGGTTGTGGAGTTCTGTTCATTTTTCGTTTTGAGTTGGAGTATAGGACAATAGGATGGAGTTATCTTTGGCCTAGTAGAAGAAGCTGTAGGAAATAGGCCAACTTTTGTTTCCTTTTGATATGTGACTCTATGTACTCCAATTTGAACTACAATAATGAAATACAACAATTTGTTCCATCTTGCCCATTTTTATTTTGTGAATTGCATTACAATTTTGTGTTTTGATTTTTAGAAGAATTGCTATGGATTGCTATATGTTGGCCCATTATTTTGCGTTGAGATAGATTTTTGCTAAGGGACTAGCAAAACATAAGTTGTGGGTGTGATTAGCATAAAATATTGCATGATTCAATGTGCTAATCATTGATTAATTGAGTAAAATTTGTGATTAAAGGATTAGAATGAGGCTCAATGTGTTCTTAACTATGGAAGTTGATGTTTGCAGGTAAAGGGTGTGCAAAATAGATTTCTTAAGCTCCCCCAATTCAGTTGAGTGGATTGAGGATGTAAAAGTTAGCATGGAGATAGCTCAGGAAAGGAGAAGAACAAAAAATCAGAAAACCAGTTAAAACGTACCGGTACGCATACCGGCACGCTGATGCAACTGGTGTAAACTGTACCAGTATGCATACCAGTACGCTGATACTACTGGTGTAAACTGTACCGGTACGTATACCGGTACGCTGATGCTACTAGTGTAAACTGTACCTGTACGCTAAACCTACTGGAGTTCGCCGTACCGGTACGCATATCGGTACGCTCCACCTGACAGACCAAAAATTTTGCAGATCTTCTCCAGCTGCTTTGTGGACCCCACCATACTTCATCATGCCTCTCCCCTGACACGCCCACGACACTATTCACCTTGTTCACACTATGGATTGGATGTTGCTAGCTTGGCTCATCAATGAAGAAAGAGAGATAGGAAGAAGCTGGGTGTGCAGACAAGCTTTGCACACCCCTGTCCAACCCATGCCCCTATAACCCTTGGATGGAAGAGACACCCTAGGCTACCCCAAAGCTGGGGGGCACATTTTTGCTAAGAAGATGGGCTGGATTATATGTATCATTTTTGTATCACTTTGTGGAGAGGGGGGATTGTATGAAATATAGAGAGAGAAGCTCCAAGCGTAGAGATGATGAATAGTGTATTCTAGAGAGAGAAAGTTCAGATTTTAGCATTTCTTCTACTGCATTTGTCTTGTAATCTTGAGTAAGGATCTTAGTAGTTCATTGAATGCCATTCATGTTTGGTTAGTTGAATGCTCATTTAATGTTTTTTTCCATTAATGCTTTAACTTCTTCTTTTTCCATAGATATGAATTAGTTTATCATCTCTTTCATTCATAGCTTGTAAGTTATTGTATTTTGTTATTCTAGAATTCCATTTCATTGCAATGCACCTTCATTTCGTCATTGATTACATTTCAAATATGACTAGCTAATTTATTAGTTGGCATGACCAAGGGGAACCTCTACTTAGGCATATGACTTCAACCCATTTCTATTCCTCCCTTCAAAGACCAATGGTTCGATGTAACTGGGTTGAAGGTGGATGATTCGTTGAGTCTTTGATAAACCAAAGGCCTAGTCACGGTTTATGCTTGGATACTCACCGGCCTCATATTCGGCTTCCCAAAAATCATTCGTTCATTTATGCTTGATCGGAGGATGTGTTTGAGTTGAAGTTTGTATACCTAGTAGAGTGACCTCTTGGAAATGCCAACACTTGTTTTCTTATTAGCACACACTTTACAAACCAAACACAAACCAACTCTCAAGACAAAAGATTTTACATTTCCATTTTCACCAAATCACTTCAATCTGATCCACTTACTTCCTTGTGGATACGACCTTGGAATACTCTTCCAAGTTACTCACAACACACGAAAGTCTCCTTGCGATTGGGGAGCATTTTTGTGCACAAACATCCCACATTTACATCTTCCCATTTTCCTTTCCTCATTGCCCTTTCTTTTGACACTATCCCTAGGGGAAGAAATTCTTCTTCCCCATCCATGCATTGCATCATTTGAGAGATAGTAATTAGGGGTTAGTGAGTTTAGGTATACCCAATCATCACACATCAAGCCTTGAGAAGTCCTAAATGAACCTCCGAGAATATCCTATCAATCCCAAGAAACTTCGTATCTTGAAAAGTGACTTAGGTCTCTCCCTACTCATAAATGCCTCACCCTTATCTGGGTCCACTGACACACCCATAGTAGACACCACGTGTCCCAAATATTTTACCTCTGTCAACCAAAATTAAAACTTGTTGAACTTGGCATACAACTGATGGTCTCTTACGGTCTAGAGAACAATTCTTAAGTGACCATCATGCTCTTCTTCAGACTTGTAGTAGATTATAACGTCCTCAACAAAGATTATGAAAAACTAGTTAAGATTGGGTTAGAACACCCTATGGTTGAGATACATGAATGTTGCGTAGGACATCCGTCATATCGAAGGGCATAAAGGTGAACTCAAAATGTAGATACTGCGTTCTAAACGCTGTCTTAGGGATATCGGCCTCCTTAATCCTCAACTAATGGTATCCCGTGTATAGATCTATTTTGGAGTAAGACCCATGCCCCTCTCAGTTGATGAAAAAATATCATCGATCCTCAGTAGTAGGTATTTGTTCTTGATAGTGACCTGATTTATCTATTGGTAATCAATACATAGCCTAAGGGTCCTGCCCTTCCTCTTGGAAAATAGCAACCGGAGCACACCATGGTAAGGTACTCGGGCAAATAAGACCCTTGTCTAATTATTCTTGTAACTGGACCTTGAGTTCTTACATCTCTGTCGATGCCATCCTATATGGTGTCATAAAAATAGGGGATGCACTAGATTGTCACTCAATGGAGAAGTCGACATCCCGATGTGGAGGCAATCCTAGTAACTCATGGAAAAACATCTACGTACTCGTAAACTACCTAAAATAGACCAAACTCCTATTTCGCCTCATCCTTAAGTGTAAGTCTCGCACGTCAACTCATTAATTGTCCATGACAATGAGAATTATACATGTCTTGGGGTAAAGCATTGTGCTTTTCTCCCTGAAACTTAAAATAGATGTCCACTATTGTATAAGCAGTGACCCTTTTTCGATCATATTCAATGACGAATCAGTACACCACCAACCAATTCATTCGAAGGATGACATCAAACTTTGATATGTCCATGACCCTAAGGTCCACCATGAGTTGAATTCCAGAGATTTCTTACTCACACCTCCCACATATCTAATCAATCTAAACACTAGCTCTAATGAGAGAATTCACATGCAATGGCTCCTCTAAGGATTCAACCCTTAAACCTAAATCTTTCACACAAGATTCAACAATGAATGAATGAGATGCACCCGAATCAAATAATACCCCTGCCCATAAATGAGAGAGTAAAAATGTATCTTGAATCACTGATTGATCTATTGGCTTAGTCTGTTGTGTGATGGTGAAGATTTGTCCCCGATTCCCTAAAGTCCCTACCTACAAGCTTTGTCCGTAGCCTCGGCCCACACCATAACCCATCTGTCCTGACTGCAGAGTCCCTGCACGGGAAGCAGTAGAGGCTTGTGTAGCACTCTAGAGCTGGAACTGACTTCCCTAGTCCATGGTGGGATAGGGAGGTCCCACTAATGACTGAAACTGAGCTGTCACGTTACTTTTTGAATCCCTGCATCATCCCATTTCAAGTGGCTAGGTTGATGAGACAAATAACATGTCTTTTGTCTTCCCTGGTACATCCCTTTGAAGTTCTTCCCTCTTTGTGAAAATTAATTTTGGCCTTGGCCTTGATAGCCCTAACCTTGCCCTTGAGACGCTTGTGGTGCAAAGGTCTTCTGTTTCTTTCCCGAATTTGTGTTGGAGGATTGGCCCTTCTTTTTCTTATCCGTAACACTGGCCTCTGGATGCTCTTAGCGTCGTCCGCTTCCCTCTCAATAGCAATGGCTGCCTCAACCATTAAGTCTAGGTATTATAGTCAGTGGCCCATAATCTTTTCCTAGATGGACAACTTAAAGTTGTCCTCAAATCTCCTCACTTTGGCCAAGTCAGTGGCCACATAATCAATCAAAAAAATAAGCTTGTGTTTAGTACTTAAAATTAGCATATTACTATGCATTTTTTAAACTAATTGTACTTTGATGGAGTTTAAGTGATGACATTTCAAGTCCTAAAGTGAAAAAAGGCTCAAGAACAACAAATATCACAGTTGAGTGTAATACTAGTACATTAGGGAACAAAATTGGAGAAGCTTAGAACAAAGCATGAACATTCAAACTCCAACTCACGTTCAAATGTCCACTTGAACTATGAGAAGACCAGACTACTGAGATATGGTCTATTGCAGTCAAGAAGGAAGACCCTGAAATACTTTGAGTACCACGTTCGAGCACCAACTCACGTTCAAACGTCCACTTGAATTGATTGAAGACCAGAGTGATAGAGTGTGGAAATAGGTTTCCACAGAAGACCACAGGCCACTTAAGTGAGAAGGTCAGACCCCATCTGGTATTCGAACGCCCATAAAGAAAAGACAAAAGAAAGGTTCGAACATCGGACAACTTTAAACACCCATTAAGCAAAAATAAAGACAACGTTCGAACGCCAGATCACATTCAAACGTTCTCCACTAATTGACTGTAG
The DNA here is from genome assembly GCA_023539305.1 of Ilex asprella. Lineage (NCBI taxonomy): Eukaryota > Viridiplantae > Streptophyta > Magnoliopsida > Aquifoliales > Aquifoliaceae > Ilex > Ilex asprella. Next base: position 31,707,495 of record CM042187.1, read on the forward strand.
AGTGGTTGGCTTTTTACTGGGACTTGGGCGGCATACACTATTCCTTCACCCCCTTGTCTCTTCCTATTTGCCTATAAATACTCTCATTTTTTGGAGAGTAAGGGAGACCTGGTAGAGAGCTTGATGGAGGCTTAGACTCCCACTCATATAGTTGTAGAATTGCTTTATATTTTCTTGTAATCAAGGAAGATAGTTCAATTCTTGGTTGAGGAAGTAACCCTCCATTTCTTGGTTAAGGAAGCAACCCTCCAAATGTGACTAGATTTCTTCTACTTTTATTGTTCATGTCTTTCACTTCCATTGCTTGAGCCTCTCTTTTTTTTCTTAGAGAAGTAAAACTCTTCCACTTTTCTAGAGCTTTACCAAAGACATGAAGGGTGGAACATGATTCACTCATTCTTCGTTAAAGATTAGCTCCTTGTTAATTGTTCTTTTATTTTGTAAGTCCTATGGAGGGATGAGCATAACTCACTTTTCTCGCTTTACCAAAGCCATGAAGAGTAAGTAGTTTCTCATTCACTCTTTAGTAAGAGGTGAAGGGCATTTATAAATTATCCAAAAATTATATTTGTGCATTGTTCTTATGCTTAAAGTTTTATATTCCCCTTGCTTATTGGATGATTGATTGCATCTAGCAAAGCTAAGGTACTTTGTATAACTGTGGGTTCTTTCTATGACACGGATGACTCTTGCTTAGAAAGGCTTATCAATTCAAGTCATGTACCTCGTCTAGATCTTCATAACTACCCTTCAATTCTCCCTATTACTGTGCTTCAATTAAAGAATGAAATATTAATGTCATGGTTGGATGTCGTGTAGAAACACTTGCTTGTTTGTAGAAGGGTTAAGTTTCGGCACAGACAATTCTTGTAAACTTCTAGAAAGACATCGAAACCATGTTCTTAATTCTCACAGTCCATTTTTATCTTCTGATTAACTTGTTGTTGACACGGGAGTTAATTAAGTTATCAAGCATAAATATAATGAACCAGATGATTAACTACATGTCTAGATCCTCAAGCTAAAGAATGATCTTTTTATATTTGAACTTATCTTATATTTTGTCTAGAAAACTAGCCTAGAAAGAACCTTATAGTCTGTCCAGCAAAAATCCCTAAAACTTATAACTTGAAATCTCCAAGGTTACAATCGTTTGATCTCTATGGATTCGACTCCAGACTTAAACTGGATTATTACTACAACTTGACTGTCTGCATTTGGGTGTACACATTTTGGATCAAGTCAGTTAGATCAGTGAATTTTTCCACGTATTGCTTCACCATCATTGTCCCTTGCTTCATGTCTAAAAATTCTTGTGCTTTCACTAGCCAAAGAGCTGATAGGAAAAACTTGCCCATGAAGAGCTCGCGAAACTCTTCGCAAGTCATTGCCTTAATGTTCTTTGAGGCCTTTGCCCAATCCCACCATGGATGAGCCATTCCCTTGAGTTAGAATTTTTCTAGTCTTATCTTAGTGGCATTGGATGTGGTCTCCATAGCCTCCAAGATCTTATCCACTTGTTGGAACCAATGATCTACCACCATCAAATTCGCTCCTCTCATAAAAGTTAGTTGCTTATGTGCTTTGAACTGATGCAGGTTGCTTGAGCCTTCGTGACTTGTGTTGGAGCTGGTTTGTGTAAAAGTAGCCACCATGGGGCCCATAGCCTCCATGAAGGAATGTTGGTAAAAGGCCAGCGATGGTGGTTAGTTTTTTCGACTACCCCCTCGACCGTTTCGGTGTCCTCTTTCGCTATTTGTCATCTACACCCACGTAAGATAGTAATAAACCACTAACATAGTATCCCAAAGTGAGGGATTTGAAGTTAAAACATTGAAAATTTTCCTCTTATCTCACTGGTAGGAGGTATGCTACCCACTAGTAGATACCCAAACCACAATTTTCCCATTCTTTCCTTTTGCTGACCCAAAGGTTATGTTTTCTAACCCTAGTGTCTCATTCCCACACACATTTAATCATGCATATAATCTAATATGACACAACACGAAGCATTTAATGCACATAACATGTAATGCCTAATGAATGCAATGAGTGAACCCAACCTACCCTCAACCCCCAAGGTAATTGGGAACCTAATCTCGGATACCAAGCTATGACTCCCTTAAAATTTGGGGATCCTTTTTATTCACTCTTTTTAGTGTGTCTGAATTATATTATATTATACACCCAAGTATAAGTGGTCAAATTGTAGTTTTCTCAATTTTAAGTCCAAGTATCGATCCCAAAAAGAATTTTCAGTAATTTAGATTGTAAAAAAAAATAAAATTAAAATTAAAAACAGTGAAGTTGTTGTTTGAAGTAGTGTATTGTTTGATAGCTTGTGATGTGAGCTTAGTTTAACAACTAGTTTTAATTTAAACAAAATGTGGAATTAAAGTGCGGAGATAATAAAGTACGTAAATAAAGCCGATTAATGACAGGAATCTGAAAGATACCCTTTAGTTTAGGGATCCATATGCTTCATATTGTTTAAAAGCTGGAAATGCTACCTCTCAAAAATTAACCTCCATTTTATTGGAAAGTCAATCGATAGGTCTAATGTATATAAATCATAACACAATCGCTTCTTAGGCTAGCTGGTGTTAATAAATCATAAATGAGCAACTTCTTAGGAAAGCTAGTTATATCCACGTCAATTGATTAACCCAAGCAAACCAGAAGGACAAGTCATTCATGAGGAATACTTGAGTTATTCCCTTGATGTTAGGATTATAAGTGCATATATAATAAATTATAACATAGCCGCTTCCTAGGCTAACTGGTGGTAATATAGTATAACACATCAATTTCTTAGGAAAGCTGGTTATAGATGTGTCAAGTGACCAATTCAAGTGAACCAGAAGGCAAAGTCAATTCATGAGGAATACTTGAATTACCCAATACGTCATCTGTGATATATATATATATATATATATATATATATATACCAGTTAAACATCCTTAGCATTCCAGTGGAGGACAAGTCATACCGGTAGGAACGCCGTGGTTGTTAGACTGTCGATATGTTTATATATAATATTTAAACAACCCTAATAACCTGTGAGGATCATTTAGGTTTTGTACCACACGTCAGTAGAAAATCCTCAGTGTTTCGGTGGAGGAAAAAGCATACCGGTAGGAACACCATAGATCTTTAACTGACGGGTCTTGTGATATACTGATGACATAATTCCAGGCACAGCACCGAAATTACATACATCAATGTATCACGCATATAATATATACATATATAAACATATAAATAAAATATTAGAATTTCAAGAACTTAACCAATATTATATATATGTTTACCCTAGTTTGAAGGGTATAAACAACTACTCACGCTCCATTGCCATAGACAAGCAAGAAGTGCGGGTAGTATTCACTACAACAGAAATGAAACGGTAAACTATAAAACTTCTTTCACAAGGAACAATGGAAACACAACCACCTTTATTATCTTTCAAGACACAAAAGTGGCGGCAGTTCAACTATCCAAATAGAAAGATACAAAAGAAATTTAGAAATACAAAGTATAGAACCAACCGGCTTTCACTTTCTTTTTTCTTTCTTTTTTTCTTTCTTTCTTTTCTCTCTTTTTCTATCTCTCTCTTGACTCTCTAAGGAGGCCAGCTGGTTTTTGGTCTTGGAATGGAGAGGTATAGAATGGAGTTAGTGTATGTAGTGGAATGAAGAAAGGAAGCAAAGGCTTGGTCTTTAGAGTGGTGTATGGAGAATGTTGGTGAATGAATCAAGAAAGGAGAAAACAGTTTCTATTTATAGAGGGGGGGGAGGTGCACGACAAGGGGGTTTAGGAAGGCCACCATCACCTTCTAGAAGGTAGTGGCTTGCAGTGGTGCTAGGTGTCTTCATCTTGGGTTGCCATGTGTCATTTTCTGATTGGTCAAAATTTTTTGCTCCGAGTATGCCAAGTGTTGTCTCCTCATTGGTCCATGTGCCATGTTTTCATTGGTCAAAGTGTTGTCTCCTCGTTGGTCCATGTGTCTTTGTTGCACTTTAGTCCTTTATAGATTCAAGCTTTGCAAAATTGCCTTGTATTCTCCAGTATTTCTGCATTTGACCCTAAACTTTAAAAATAAAATATTAAACACTTTAATTTACATATAAACTCTAATTCATAATATTTATTTATTTTATCTTACAAAATTGATTTCTTAATCATTCTAATTTACACACTAATTAGGGATAATCACTTTTTCAACTCGTTGAAGGATCAATGGGGATGTTGTTCCCTTCATTCCTAGGAAGGAAATGCATTCTAGGGTTTTGCACTCCTCCTCCCCTTGGCACATTAGCACTAACATCCTCAAAATTATCATCGATGTCCTCGGGTTGGTCTTGGTCAATATTCATATTGGGGCCTAAGGGTTGTCTAACCAATCGATTTTGGTCGTCTCATCCCCACATACGACAAAATATCTATAAATAAAAAATAAGTACACAAAAGTATATACAAGGAGAGACGTACCTCAGCCCGTGATGAGAATTCATGGGACTTACCTCCGTCGTCTGAAAATCACCTTCTCAAGTCAACACTTTGCCTTCCCTGGCAACGACACCAAAAATGCTTGATGTTTTATTCCATCGTTCCTAATCTCCGAACATGAACCCTCAATATGTATATGGCTTATGTGTGTGGGTAAGTGTCATTCTCACTCGGGTGCGATGCAAGAAATGGGAAACAGGTGTGTGAATGAAATGTGTGTGTGTGTGAATAAAAGTGTTCCCTAAGCGCAGAGAGACATTCAAGTGTCGTGTTTTACTTGAAAATCGTATTCCAAAGTCATCTCCTCAGGGAAGGAGGTGAATTGTTTTGAAGGTGATTTTTGTGAAAAAATGAAAAGTATAAAAATCTTTGATATTGGAGTTTGGTGATTTGTGTTCTTAATGAAAATGAAATGGAGACAAGTTTTGGCTAATCCGAAGAGGTCATTCCAATGGGAATGCCAAATTAACTCAAGACCTTCCTCCAATTGTGTCTAGAAGTTTAGTTGATTCATTGGAAGTGTGGGACTAAAATGGAGATGAGAATTCGAGCATACACCATGACAAGTCTACGATGTATCGAGAACTCAAAATTATGTCCACACTCAACCTAGTTAAACCAAATCAACGTACACTACGAGGAGAAAGGAAAAAGAGTTGATTTAACATACCGAAGAGGAGTTCTCCGTTGGATTAGCAAACTTAAGGCTTAGCTACTCATATTTAATGAAAGAACATTAATGAAGTAAAGAGACATGGTGAAAAAAAGAAGATTGAAACTTAAATTAATGCAAGAAATCATAAACTACAGAAAAGTAAACTATATACCCATTTGAAAAACTTGAGATGAAAACTTAAATGCAACAATGGTAGAATCTAAGATAATCAACTAAACTTGCAATGTACTAGAAGTAAATAACATTAAAGACAATAAATGAAGCTTACAAGATTCTTAAGAAAGATTACAAGTGAAATGAATGGAAGAAATGTAAAATCTAAGCTTTCTCTTTCTATGTCTTCATCCTTGGAGTTTCTCTCTCTACAATGCAATACATTCTGAATAATGTGTAATGAATGATCCAAAAACATCCATGGAGCTCCCTCTAGGTGTGAGACATACCTCCCATCCATAGGACACTAATTAGATTGCATTGGCCAGGCTAGGACAGGCCTAGCCTGCATCTCTCTGGCTTGCCTATTCTCTCTCCTCCTCATTAATGTCATGACCTTCAAAATCAAACTTGCGGTGATGGGAGGCTTGTATGTGTGTAAGAGATGTTAGGGGACAAGTGGAAGAAATCTAGGTGGGGCCTCCAAATGGCAGTGCTTGAGTTGCAGGCTGTCTGGGCATTCTGGGCAAAACTTTTCATAAGGTCGATGCATACCTTTCGGAAGGTTTGTGCAAGAACAATTGAGAATTCATTCCAATAGAAAAAACCTTCTGGAAGGTTTTGGCAGTAAACAGGCAGACCAAGTGTACACCTTCCGAAAGGTTTTTAGCCAAACCTTCTAGAAGGTTTTCATCCAAATTTCATTTTTCTTAGTTTCTTCACCTTTCAATCCATCCTTTGAGCTATCCCCTCATCTTCATTGACTTTAAACACTTCAATGGGAGCTTAACTCAAGTCATTTACATCTTTTCACTTGCATATACACAAAACTCCATTAAAGAGAAGATTAAACACATTTCTCCCCAAAATCACAACCAAAACAAGTATTAAAAGGCATAACAACATACAATCTATGCAATATTTTGTGCTAATCACACCCCCTCAACTTGAGCTTTGCTAGTCCCTAGAAAACATTTACTTTAAACCACAAGCTATAAATTGAAACAAAATCAATTCACACAAGCAAACATCCAAACACTCAAAATCCAAAAATCATAGTGCCGTTAAAAATAGACTTAGGCAATGATAAAATGCAACAACTGTGGTATTTTCATTGATCATTCTCATAAGTTCATTACAATGGGTTTGAGTTTCAAAACAAAATGGCCCAAAACCTAAAGACCCTTCAACTAGGCTGATGAACCAACCTTAAATATACTTCCTAAAATTAAAAGAGACAAAATACAAAAGTCTTCCTAATCAACCACTCCATCATTGCCATCATCAAATGTGTCCTCCTCCTCAGTCTAACCCTTAGACTTCGTCTCCTCATCATCATCATCCTCGTCGGTATCTCCCACCTCAATAGTCATGGAAGGTATATGAGTTGAAGTAGAAAGTCCAGCGGAGTGCTATGGAGGTCCACAGGGAATGTGTGTTGGGAAAGCTACATCATCATAATCAACAACCCATGCATAGTGGACTCTAGTGCGTCCATATGTTGTGACATGGTATGGGTAAGTGTAGGTGTAGATGGAGCTGAAGTAGATGGACCTACAATAGGTGCCTCTGGCCACGAGTGACGGAAGACGAGGTGATTAGTACACAAATATAGCATAGTATTATGCTCTTTTTGGACTAATTATACTTTGATGGAGTTTAAATGATGACATTTCTAGTTCTAAAATGAAAAAAAGGGTTCAAGGGTGACAAAAAAGTACAATTGAACGTAACACCAGCACCTTGGAGAACAAAATTAAGAAGCTTGGAATATAGTAGTAACGTTCGAACGCCACCTACCGTTCGAAAGTCCGCTTGAACCAGGCAAAGATCAGACACCCGAGACAAGATGTGTTACAGCCAAGAATCAAAGCCCTAGAGAATTAAGTATTAACGTTCGAACGCCGCCTACAGGTCGAACGTCCACTTAAACCATTAACGAGACCAGACTAACAGAAGACATGGTGCGTTGTAGCAAATCTATGACAAAATCTGCATGGTGTGTAGAGGGAGATTATCACAAAAGACCATAGGCCATCTGACGAGTGAATGATAGGCATAGATCCTAGCTGGAGTTTGAACGCCCTTAGGGCAATGACAAAAAAACCATTCGAACGCCCTCACCGTTCAAACACCCTTGACAGACTGCCTACAGAGTGGTTGAATTTTCACTTTGACTTTGGCGCCAGGCTCTATTATTTTACCCCTTGCCTATAAATACACCTATTATAGGAGAAAAAAGGGGGGCAACACTTCTAGCACAACTTCTTCTTTCCTATTGTCTTAGTTTTCTTCTTTGCTAGAAAGTTGGGAAGTTTAGACTCCCACTCATTTCTTTACATTAATGCTTTTACATTTGCATTTACTTAAGAGTTGCAGTTTCTTTATTTACTTTTAGTCTTTACATTAATGCTTTTACATTTGCATTTACATAAGAATTGTAGTTTCTTAATTTACTTTTAGTCTTTACATTAATGCTTTTATTTACATTCCTTTGTCTATATCTTACTCTTCCATAGATTAAGCTTCCATCTTTCTTAGAAGAGTGAAACTCTTCCACTTTTCTAGAGCTTTGCGAAAGCTGTGAAAAGTGGAACATGATTCACTCATTCTTTGTTGAAGATTGGCTCCTTGTTCTTGTGCTCTTGTTTTGCAAAGTCCTCTACTTAGAGGGATGAGCATCACTCACTTTTCTAGCTTTACCAAAGCTATGAAGAGTGAGTAGTTTCTCATTCACTCTTTAGTAAGAGGTGAAGGACATGTATTGATTATCCGGAAGTTATATTGTGCAATGATTTAATGCTTAATGTTTATATCCCCTTGCTTATTGGATAATTGATTGCATCTAGCAAAGCTAAGGTACTTTGTATAATCGAGAGTCTTTCTATGACACAGATGACTCTTGTATAAAAAGACCCCTCGTTTCAAGGCAAGTACCCCTGCTAGATCTTTATGACTACCCTTCAATCTTTCCCCATTATTGTGCTTCATTTAAAGAATAGAATATTAATGCCATGGTTGGATGTCTTGTAAAAACACTTGCTTGTTTATAGACGAGTTAAGTCTTGGCACATGCAATTCTTGTAAACCTCTAGAAAGACATCGGAACCATAGTCTTAATTCTCACAGTCTATCTTTACCTTCCGATTAACTTGTTGTTGACACGGGAGTTAATTGAGTTATTAAGCATAAATATAACAAACCGAAAAATTGACAACATGTCTTGTTCCTCGAACTAACGAGTGAATTTTCTTCCATTTAAATTAATCTTATATTTTGTCTAGAAAACCTTCTTGTCTAGGAAACCACCCACATCTCAAAATTATAAATCTCAAAGGTTACAATCAATTGGTCTCCACAACTGCTTACTTCGAAACACCAACACAACAAGTTCCCTGTGGATTCGACTCCGGACTCAAACCAGATTATTACTACAACTTGACCGTCTGCACTTGGGTGTACACATTTCAAGTCAAGTCAAGTTTTTAGCGTCGTTGTCCGGGAACCTTGGTAAAAGTGTTTTAAGGTAAAAGATAAAAAGATCTTTCTTTTTTGTATATATTATTTAGTTCGCTGTAAATATATTATTTTGGTCCCATTTATTTTATGTCTGAGAACGCTCCTCACGTTAAAAATTTGCTGGCAGAAATCTCAAGGACTGTAAACCAATCTGAACCAAATTCAACTAGATAAATAGCAGACTCTTGTAAGAGTATTATGGCAAATAATGATAGAAATGCAGAAGTTCCCATGAGGGAGGAAGAAGTGTCTAACATTCAAACTTTGAGGGATTACTTAAATCCTATAAGAAATAATGTTCCCTCATATTTTGTATTTCCTCCAGATGCACCCCTTTTACAGTAAAATCGGGGACTGCACAGTTGTTACCTATTTTCCATGTGTTGGATACGGAGAATCCGTCTCTACATATGAAAGATTTCAAGGAAGTGTGTGGAACAAATCAAGACAATTCGGAACTTGCCAAGATGAAAATTTTTTATTTCTCTCTAAAGAACAAAGCTAAACAATGGTTAAATTCTTTAAAATCTCTTTCCATGCCTACCTGACAGATCTTTCAAAATGAATTTTTCAAAAAAAAATTTCCCTTACATCGGACCAACACACTCAAAAGGAAAATCATGATTTTTTTGGTGAAAGAAGGGAAAACATTTTACCAAAGTTGGGAAAGATTCAAAGAATTACCCCAAGCTTGCCCCCACCATGCTTTTGAAAATTAGACTTTGGTAGGATTTGTTTATGACTCATTGCCCACTAGACAGCGTTAGTTTGTCAAAATGATGGCCCAAAGAGAATTTATGGGTAAAAGTGCAGATGAGGCATTCTATTTCTTTGACACCATATCTAATAGTTCTCAGATGTGGGACTCAGCCTCCCCTACTATAGTTGAAGCCAGACCATTCACTTCCTAAGGGGAAAAGTATGTCTTGAGAGAAGATGATGATCTGAGAGCAAAAATGTCCACTTTATCTCGAAAGCTTGAAGCTTTAGAGATGAAAAAAATTCATCCAGTCGAAATGGGCCCTTCCACAGAATAAATGTGTAGAATCTGTGCATTGAAGGGACACCCTACTGGGGAATGTCCTACCATCCCTGAATTCAAAGAAGTCTTGTTGGAACAAACAAATGCAATCTCCAATTTCAACAAGCCTTACTCCAACCCATACTCTGAAACATACAATCCTGGGTGGCGCAACCACCCGAACTTCAGTTGGAGGAACACATAACCAACTCCCATGAACCAACCACAAGGTTCACATCCACCACCTCAACGACCTCCTACATACCAACCATACCAACCATCACACAAGAGGAACCTTGAGGATACACTGAATCAGTTCATGCAAACTCAAATGAATTTCAATACACACTCCACCCAATCTTTCACCGATTTCAAAGCACAGACCACCCACTTCGTCGAAGATCTTAAAAGCCACATTCAAAAGTTGACTCAATTTAAGAGCACGCAAGAAAAGGAAAAGTTTTCTACCCAACCAAAACCTCCATAAGATCAAGCCCAAGTTGTCACTACACTAAGAAGTGACAAGGTGATTGACAAAACCGTCAGAGATGTGCTAATTCCAAAGTCAAAACCTGAGTCAATTTCAATCAACTCATTAGTTGAGCCTAAACTTGTAATTGAAAAAGTGTCTAAGCCTATAATAGATGAAGATTCAGAACCTTCTAAGGAAAGAGAACCTTCATTTTCAATTCCCACTCATTTTTTGCATAGACTCAAAGCTACCCAATAGTTGAATAATCAACCTGAAATTTTTGAGCTTTTCAAGCGAGTAAAAATCAACATCCCACTTCTGAATGCAATCCAACAAGTACCATCTTATGCCAAGTTTCTAAAAGACATGCGCATAGTCAAGAGAAGCTAGAATGTCCAAAAAAGAGCATTCCTAACAAAACAAGCCAGTGTCTTGTTACAATATAAAATCCCTCTAAAATACAAGGACCCTAGGTATCCAACTGTGTCATGTGTCATTGGAGATTTCAAAATAGAATAAGCACCGTTAGACCTTGGAGCCAGTGTTAATTTACTTCCCTACTCTGTCTACGAGCAGTTGAGTCTGGGAGAACTCAAACTCATTTGTGTCACACTCTAGTTTGCAGACAGATTTGTAAAAATCCCTAGGAGTGTTGTTGAAGATGTGCTTGTCCACGTGGATAACTTTGTCTTCCCTATTGACTTCATTGTTCTAGAAACTCATTCAGCATTACATTCGGAGAACTAAATTCCCGTGATTCTTGGGCAACCCTTCCTAGCCACTTCCAAAGCACTAATTAATTGCAGAAATGGAGTCATGAAATTGAATTTTGGGAATATTACTCTTGAACTGAATATTTTTAATATTGCTAAACATCCAGGAGAAGATGAGGAGGAAGGGAAAGTAAACTCCATTGAATCTTTGATACAGGAACATCTAAGTGACACATTCTATGAGAAACTGACTCAATCATCTATGCTAGAGTCTATCGCATTTGATTCAACTGATGACCCAAAAATAAAAAGTTGTCCTACTCATGCTGTTGAGACATGGACCCCAAAATTTGAAAAAAATTCACCAGAAGGCATGAAGTCATTCTCATCAAGTGACAGGCCACCAAAGCCTGAATTAAAGCCTCTTCCAACTAACCTCAAGTATGCATTTGTAGGCAAAGACGAGTCATATCCAGTGGTAATTTTCTCTAATCTCACAAACTTGCAAGAGTCTAAACTTATTGAAGTTCTTAAAAGTCATAAAAGGACTATTGGGTGGACCATCACTGACTTGAAAGGTATAAGCCCGTTGATCTACAATCATGCAATATACCTAGAAGGGGATTCAAAACCCTCTCGTCAAATGTAGAGACGGTTGTATCCTCACATGAGGGAAGTTGTGAGAACTGAGGTACTCAAACTCCTAGATGTATGGATAATATTTTTCATCTCTGATAGCAAGTGGGTAAGTCCAACTCAAGTTGTGCCCAAAAAATCCAGGGTTACAGTGGTAAAAAATGATGCTAATGAACTGGTGCCAACACGAGTTGTCACAGGATGGTGAATGTGCGTTGATTATCAAAAATTGAATTTGGTGACTAGGAAATATCATTTTTCTCTCCCATTTCTTGATCAAGTTCTAGAAAGAATTACTGGCAATGAATTTTGAATCTTGGACGAAAATTTTGGGTATAATCAAATTGAGATAGCCTTAAATGATCATAAGAAAACCACATTGACATGTCCTTTGCATTCAAAAGGATGCCATTTGGACTTTGTAACACTCCTACAACATTCCAAAGGTGCATGCTAAGCTTGTTTAGTGACATGGTTAAAAAAAATTTGGAAGTATTCATGGACGATTTCTCTGTCTATGGTAACTCATTTGAATTGTGTCTGGCAAACTTAGAAAAAATGTTAATAAGGTGTAAGGAAGCTAATTTGGTGCTTAATTGGAAAAAATGTCATTTCATGGTCATACAAGGCATCGTCTTGGGTCACATTGTGTCGTCTGAGGGCATGAAAGTTGACAAGGTAAAAATTAATCTAATTGGAAATCTTCCTACACCCAGGATTGTAAAGGATGTCTAATCATTCCTAGTACATGCATGTTTTTACAGGAGATTCATAAAAGATTATAGTACTATAGAAAAACCCATGTGTCATCTCCTGAGTCGGGACATAATCTTTGACTGGAATGAATCAAGCCAAAAAATTTTTGACAAGCTGAAGGGCATGTTAATTTCTGCTCCAATAATGCAACCCCCTGACTGGACTTTTCCCTTTGAACTAATGTGTGATGCGAGTGATTATGTTGTAGGTGTTGTTTTAGGACAAAGTAAGGATAAGAAATCACATGTAATTTACTATACAAACAAAACTTTAAATGATGCTCAAATGAATTACTCAACAACTGAAAAGAATTGCTTGATGTAGTTTTTGCTTTGGAAAAATTTTGTTCCTATCTTGTTGGTTCTTCTGTCACTGTATTCACTGACCATGTAGCCCTAAAATTTTTTCTCACAAAGAAAGATGCCAAATCAAGGCTCTTAAGATGGATACTCTTGCTCCAAGAGTTTGATCTTTTCATTAAAGATGAGAAAGGTGTTGAAAATGTGGTGGCAGACCATCTGTCTAGATTTACTTACGAATTTCACAAGGACGGATTATCAATCAATGAGAAATTTTGTGATAAACAACTGTTCATAATTGATGAGACCACATGGTACGCAGACATTGCTAATTTTCTAGCTACTGGGACACTACCTCCGTGATGAGCACATAATATTGCATATGTAAAGGCCTCATTACATGCATTTAAACTCAACTTTTGCATCTAAGTACTTAGTGTTAGCTGATTTTATGAATAATGTTGATATTTCAATGTTAAATGTTTTTATAGCTTAAATCATTGATTTTAGGACCTTGCAACTATGTTGGATGTGTGGTGAAGGCATGGACACAATACATGAAGATTTGGAGGCTTAAAAGTGAAGAAATCAAGGAGGTTTTGGTGTTTGGGAACAAAGGCACCAGCTGCCATATCTTTTCGAAGTAGAGCCTCGGTTTTTCTCCATTTTGACCATGATCTACTTCATATCTGAAAACGTTCAAAACATGAAAGTTGTAGATCTGGATGTCTTCTGTATCATGTCAAAATTTCAGCTCAATCCAACGGTTGGATCAAAAGTTATACTAATCCTACAAAAAGTGGTCCAGAACAGAGAAGGAACTGTACCGGTACGCGTACCGGTACGCAGAACTCCAGTAGCTAACGTGTACCGGTATGTGGAACTCCAGTAGCTAAATCATACCGGTACGCATACCGGTACGCCCTCCTGAAGCAGCCCAAAATGCCTACAAATATGCCCCACTTGCTTGGGGGTCCCACCATTGATTCTCCCACTTGCCCTCTAACTTTCCTTACACATCTACATGTCTCCTACACAATGCTTGAAGACTTTGGAGGAAATGGCATTAATGGGGATGAGAAAGAAGGGGCCTGACATTGTGTGTTGAGGCTTGGCTTGTCCTAGCCTGTGCAATGCATCAACTCAGCCTCCTATGGGTGGGAGGCCCTACACACAGACCCTAGGGACCCTCATGGACGAAAATTGAAGACACACACTCCATATATACAACATTATTCGGCATTGTAAAGGGTGGCTACCTAAGCTTAGTAGTAGTTCAAGGAAGAAGAAGATGAATACTGCTAGAAGTTTATATTTTTGCATTTTCTTCATTCCAATGTCTTGTAATCTCTTGTAAGGATCTTCTAAACTTTGTTTAAAGTCTTTAATGTTATTTATTGCAAGTTCATTTCTAGTTTAATCCTTTACTCTAGCTTTCACCATTGTTGTATTAAGTTTTTCTTCATTTCTAGCTTAAAATGGGTATTGAATATTTTTCTTCATAGTTTATGTTTTCTTGCATTTAGTTAAGTTCCATGCTTCATTTATTCATTATGTCCATTTACATTATGCTTGTCTTTCATTTTATCATGAGTAGCTAGATTTTAAGTTGGATAATCCAAGAGAGACCTCCCTTTGAGGATTCCATTTAACTCTTTTTCTTTCCTCTCTCGGTATACGGTGGTTCGGTTTGACTGGGTTGAGAGTGGATGTGGTGGTGAGACTTTGATATTCCGTAGGCCTAGTCACGGTTTATGCTTGGATCCTCACCATTTCATCTCTAGCTTCTCACGAATCAATCGTTCATCTATAAACCCTCAGATGAAGGTTTTGAGTTGATTGGCCATTCTCATTGGAGCGACCTCTTGGATGAGCCAACACTTGTTTTCTTGCATTTTCCTTATGAACACATATCTCTCCAAAACTCAAACAAAAGATTTTACACTTTCTTTACCTTTTGCAAAATCACCTTCACATAACTTGAACTTCCCTTCCCTGAGGAGACGACCTTGGAATACTCTTCCAAATAAAACACCGACACACAAAAGACTCCTTGCGATTGGGGAGCCCTTTTGTTCACATTTCACATTTCATACATTTTGTTCATTTCATTTCATCACCATCATTTCGTTGCCCTTTCTCTTGCATGAATCCAAGTGAGAGTGAGACTCACCCACACACATAAGCCATATATATTTTTGAGGGTTCATGTTAGGAGCTTAGGAACAACAACCTTTTTTAACAATCATCTTTGGCGCCGTTGCCGGGGAAGGTTAAGCGTCAAGTTCGAGGGTGATTTTGAGCGGCATAGATAAGTCTCGTGATTTTCTTCATGGGCCAAGGTATGTCGTCTCATTTGTAAATAGTTTATTTTAATTTCTATTTTATGTAATGTCTTATAATTATTATGAAAATGTATCAAATGCCCCTTATTATGAAAATGTGTGTGAGATTTGTGATGAGTATGGGCGCATCACTAGTGAGTGCCCAATAAATTATCTAGTTCAAGATTTTAAATGTGAAGGTTCAAATTCATTTTTGGCCTCCGAAATTTTTTACCCCGACCATTATGTTACACCGAATTATGGTTGGAAAAATGAACCATATAATTTTTCATCCGATCTCACACCACCAAATGAATTTTGCATCTATCCAACATATGGGAACTCAACCGAAGAAGAATTAAAAAATATTTTGTGCGATTTTATGCAATACCAAATGGAATTCAATGCCCAAATAACCCAATAACTTGATACATTGACTAGTTCTATAATTGTTATGCATGAAGAACAACATCTTGAGGATAGTATATATATTAAGGATGATCATCCCAATGAAATGCATATTGATGTTGAATCTCCCCACCACTCTAGATTGTGAAAAAATTGATGAAGTTATTATCTCACATTAGGCTAATGAGCCCAAGGTCATTTTACCTTCTATGAGTGGTGTTGAGATTCACATTTCTCAACTTGGGAAGGGCATTGAAATGGAGTCAAGTGTAGAAATTCTTAAAGAGAAATTGTATACTCCATTGTTGGCATTGCATAAACTTGCCTACACATCTATTAGGTTGAGATTTTTGAATCTTTACCCTTTTGATTTGTTGGATAGATTGGATAGAAAGGGCATTTTTACAACAAAAAAAAGTTAAAACCAAAAAAATCAATGGGCACAAGCTCATATCCGAATTGAAGCCAGATTGACATGGCCCTTGTTGTTTTATTTCCATGTACATAGTAGTTAGATTTCTTTTATTGTTATATTTTCATTTTCAATGTTGTAGTGTAGATTTTAGCATGAAGGTTGTTTTCCTCTTCCTAATTTGGACCCATTTCACTTGAGCATCATTGTTGAAAATATTATTGAGTATCATGTTCTAGTCTAAGTTGCGGGGTGTAAACAAGTTTTTGTGTTTTTTTTATATATATATATAAAGGGTATCGCATTTCTCATTTTACTTTCATTTTTCTTATTACATGATTCCTTGTGCATTGAGGACAATGCATAGTTCAAGTTGGGGGGTGAGGTGCACCATTCACATGTTCCACCACTTTTTGTATAGAATAACGAAAAATGTAAAAATTTTAAAATTTTTGGTTCCAATATTGAACTATATTCCCCTATCCTAATGGTTATGGGATTTTTGATTAGTTGATCTTCATTTTGAACTTTGAATACATGAGCACTTTATAGAAGTTTATCCTATTGTTAAGAGTATCACATGCTTGTTTGCTTTTGAACTCAACCATAGTGCACGATGAACTTGTAATTTTGACAATTTACGGATTGAGTTCACATTTGAGTGCTTGACATGAATAGTGGAGATGAGTAAGAACCCATGTGATCTTTAATACCAATCCTTGTTTGGAGAGAACTTACATTTACTCAAGGAACAATTTTTTAAATTTCAAATTTGTTCAATAATCTCATTATGCTTGTTTTAGTTAGGTGCATTTGGATAGTTGATTGACTTTGCCTTGAAATGCTTAATGCCCCTTTGTTTATCTAGAGATGATTTTAGGCCATCTTTGACTTACTTTGAGCCTTAGCCTTTTTATTGTGAAAAT
Source organism: Ilex asprella (assembly GCA_023539305.1). Lineage (NCBI taxonomy): Eukaryota > Viridiplantae > Streptophyta > Magnoliopsida > Aquifoliales > Aquifoliaceae > Ilex > Ilex asprella. The sequence goes on from CM042187.1 coordinate 31,724,317, forward strand.
TCTACCCCTATTGCCATGTTTGAGCCTTATTGAAAATTCATTTCCATGCCACACATGTAACCAAGCCAATGAAAATGACAAAAATTTACCTCACCTTGGTTGTTCCTATGAGTTGAATATGAGTGATCATAAAAGAGAAGGAAGTATGGTATGGAAACTCAAACAAAAGGGATGAATGTTGTTGGAACTCAAAGAGTTCAACGAAAAAAGAATGAAACTCCAAGAAAAGGAAGAAAAAGGGGTGGAAGAAGAAAAGAAAGAGAAAAAGAAAAGGAAAATGTTAATGAAAAGAAGAAAAAAGAAGAAAAGAGTGGAAGTGATGGTGTTAGCCTACAAGTCCCATAAAAGGAAGATTTTTTTGAAATAAAGGCCATTCACTCAGAACAACCCTCTTTGTTATCCTATATCCTTCATTTCATTTGCCTAGATATCACCCCAAGGCCCCATTATAACCCTTGAAAGTCCTAAATGATCTAGAGAAACATGGAGATGCATACTTTTAAAGAACAAGAAAAGTTGATTTTGCTATCTAATGCCCTAGCTTTCCTTTCATGAGATTATGCCAAGGTTGTTTTATTTCTATGCATACTTCATTTTTGTATTATATGTGAGCATACTTAATTTTGAGCACAATACTCTATCTCACATATACACATGGAGAGCATGCCAAGATAATCATAGTGTTATTCATTGTGAGAGACACCCTTGGTGAGTTTTGCATCAAAGCTTAATTTGGATAGACAAAGTGAATGTGAACTCCGTTGTGTAAATATTTAAATTATATGTTCATTTCACACACACAGGAGTTTGAAAATGAATGTGTATGTGGATACTCAAGAATAGCATTTACGGCTATGATATATCCCATGTGTGATTGGTTCGGGTGTTCAAATCAAGTTGTTATTGAAATCCCATTGCTAGTTAGGGTAAGGGAATATGCTTTAAATTTTGGATACTAGGAAAGGAAGTTTATAGGTACCTTCACTAAAAACCTTCAGGAGACAAAACTCGTCCACTAGGGATCACCTAGGGGTTTAAAGGCTTGTTGCATGTGCTAAATGCAATGACGGAATTAGTATATATTTTTTTGTTTGCTTTATCCTTACATTTTGTTCGCTAGGGACTAGCAAAGCTTAAGTTGGGGGGTGTGATGAGCGCATAATATTGCATATGTAAAGGCCTCATTACATGCATTTAAACTCAACTTTTGCATCTAAGTACTTAGTGTTAGCCGATTTTATGAATAATGTTGATATTTCGATGTTACATGTTTTTATAGCTTAAATCATTGATTTTAGGACCTTGCAACAATGATGGATGTGTGGTGAAGGCATATACACAATACATGAAGATTTGGAGGCTTAAAAGTGAAGAAATCAAGGAGGTTTTGGTGTTTGGGAACAAAGGCACCAGCTGCCACATCTTTTAGAAGCAGAGCCTCAGTTTTCCTCCATTTTGACCATGATCCACTTCATATCTGAAAAATTTTAAAACATGAAGGTTGTAGATCTGGATGTCTTCTGTATCATGTCAAAATTTCAACTCAATCCAACGGTTGGATCAAAAGTTATGCCGATCCTACAAAAAGTGGTCCAGAGTAGAGAAGGAACCATACCGGTACGCGAACCGGTATGCAAAACTTCAGTAGCTAACGTGTACCGGTACGCCGAACTCCAATAGCTAAATCATACCAGTACGCATGCCGGTACGCCCTCCTTAAGCAGCCCAGAATGCTTGCAAATTATGCTCCACTTGCTTAAGGGTCCCACCAATGATTCTCCCACTTACCCTCTGACTTTCCTTTCATATCTACATGTCTCCTACACCATGCTTAAAGACTTTGGATGCAATGACATTAATGGGGTTGAGAAAGAAGGGGGCTGCCATTGTGTGTTGCAGGCTTGGCTTGTCCTAGCGTATGCAATACATCAACTCAGCCTCCTATGGATGGGAGGCCCTACACACAGACCCTAGGGACCCTCACTGACGAAAATTGAAGACACACACTCCATATATACAACATTATTCAGCATTGTAAAGGGTGGCTACCTAAGCATAGGAGTAGTTCAAGGAAGAAGAAGATGAATAGTGCTAGAAGTTTATGTTTTTGCATTTTCTTCATTCCATTGTCTTGTAATCTCTTGTAAGGATCTTCTAAACTTTGTTTAAAGTCTTTAATGTTATTTATTGCTAGTTCATTTCTAGTTTAATCCTTTACTCTAGCTTTCACCATTGTTGTATTAAGTCTTTCTTCATTTCTAGCTTAAAATGGGTATTAAATATTTTTCTTCATAATTTATGTTTTCTTGCATTTAGTTAAGTTCCATGCTTCATTTCTTCATTATGTCCATTTACATTATGCTTGTCTTTCATTTTATCATAAGTAGCTAGATTTTAAGTTGGATAATCCAAGGGAGACCTCCCTTTGAGGATTCCATTTTAACTCTTTTTATTTCCTCTCTCGGTATACGGTGGTGAGTCTTTTCTATTTCGTAGGCCTAGTCACGGTTTATGCTTGGATCCTCACCATTTCATCTCTAGCTTCTGACGAATCAATCGTTCATCTATAAACCCTCGGAGGAAGATTTCGAGTTGATTGGGCATTCTCATTGGAGTGACCTCTTGGATAAGCCAACACTTGTTTTCTTGCATTTTCCTTAAGAACACATAACTCTCCAAAACTCAAACATAAGATTTTACACTTTTTTTACCTTTTGCAAAAATCACTTTCACATAACTTGAACTTTCCTTCCCTGAGGAGACGACCTTGGAATACTCTTCCAAGTAAAACACCGACACATGAAAGACTCCTTGCGATTGGGGAGCCCTTTTGTTCATATTTCACATTTCATACATTTTGTTCATTTCATTTCATCACCATCATTTCGTTGCCCTTTCTCTTGCATAAATCCGAGTGAGAGTGACACTCACCCACACACATAAGCCATATATATATTTGAGGGTTCATGTTAGGAGCTTAGGAACAACAACCTTTTTCAACAATCACTCCGTCATTCACTCCCATGGATAAAAGGAAATCTGAAGGAGGTTCATAACTTCTTTTAGGAAGATCCGTATGTATTTAAATACTGTAAGGATCAGATCATAAGGTATTGCATCCCTGCTCCAGACAGCAACCATGTAAAAACACTTTGTCATTCTGAAGCATGCGGTGGCCACTGTTCATCAAGAAAAACCGCTACAAAAATCTTGCAATGTGAATTTTACTGGCCCACACTTTTCAAAGACGTCCATGCCTTTTGTTTAACATGTGATAAATGCCAAAGATTGACAAATATTTCAAAAAGAAACAGGATGCCTTTAAATCTCATCCTAATGATTGAAATTTGTTACTGTTGGGACATCGATTTTATGGGACCATTCCCACCTTCCTTTGGCTATCTATACATTTTAGTGGCAGTAGACTATATAACCAAATGGGTTGAGGCAATTCCATGCCGAAATAATGATCTCCAAACGGTGATCAAATTTTTTTAAAAAAATATTTTGTCCTGATTTAGAATTCCTAAAGCAATCATAAGTGATGGGGATACTCATTTTTGCAATCGTCCTTTCTAGAATTTGATGAAAAAATATCTGATTTTTCACAAAATTGCAACCCCTTATCACCCACAGACTAGTGGACAAGCCGAATTAGCTAATCGATAAATCAAATTAATTTTTAAAAAAATGGTAGATCTGAATCGCAAAGATTGGTCATCAAGATTGACTGATGCACTCTGGGCATATTGTACTGCTTTTAAATTAATTTTGGGCATGTCTCCTTGTCGATTAGTCTGTGAAAAGTTGTGTCATTTACCTGTGGAATTAGAACATAGGGAATACTGGGCTATTAAAGCAATTAATTTTGACCTGGACAAAGCTGGACTATCAAGAAAACTTCAGATAATTGAATTGGAAAAATTGAGAAATGAAGCTAATGAGAATGCTAAGATTGCTAAAAACAGGATGAAAATTTTCCATGACAAAAATATTGTGTGAAAATCCTTTGAACCTTTTCATAAGGTCCTGTTGTTTAATTCAAGACTCCGCCTTTTTCCTGGTAAGTTAAAGTCAAGATGGATTGGGTCATACATTGTCAAAAAAGTGTTTGATCTTGGAGCAGTAGAAGTGGAAAACCCATCGAACGGTAATATCTTTGCTGTTAATGGCAAGAGGTTGAAACCTTTTTTGGAGGATTTTATTAAAAATGTGGAAACTATTAATTTAATGGAACTAGAATATCCTTCCAAGAATTGCGCCTGCCACCACTCAAAAGGGTCAGATCAGGTAAAAACCCGACCCGAAGAGACATCATCATTAGACCCCCACCCATTTTTTTTTCTTTTTTTTTCACATCTGTCGTTGTTGGCACTCCCATATCTTTTCCCATCTATCGTTATTAGCCCACTGCCCACCACCTTTCTCTTTCTTTTTCTGTTTTTTCTATTCTTCTTCTCTTTCTGCTTCTGCGTCTTCTTTGTCTTTTTTCTTCTTCATTTTTCTTTTTCTATTTTTCTGCAAAACTGACCATACCCAAGTGAAATCATGTCCTTGTACCCCGAAGATCAAATCCCTATTCTCATGATTTACATTGTTTTACTCTATTTGTTTATGGGTATATTGTTGCTATCCGCACTCACATACAAGTCTTACAAGCCTACCCGACACGCAGATTAGAACAGGGAGGATTAACTTCGGTATTTTGATGTGTAGGTATCAACAAAAGCACGGATTTCTATCTTTCAACCTCAGTTCCAAGATTTATACTGGTAAATTCGAAATATTGGGGACAATGTTCAATTTAGGTTGGGGAGGGTGAGAACCTTTAGTTCATATTCTGTTCTTATTTTATTTTTGTACCAGTATACCGTGAATTTTTAAAAATTTTGTTATTTGTGCTGTCATTGTTGTTGTTCTGATCATATTTTGGACCTTGTCTTGTTTATTGTGTGTCTGTGGGTCAATTTAAATTGTCTTTGTGACTGACAGACATTAAAGAACCAGATAGTGAGTCTTAAAGTATAGGAAGTATGAATGTCAACCTCTCTTAGTTTAGTCTAGCTGTTCTACGAACTTTTCCACCAAATGTGCATAATGTGATCATGAGAAAAACAAGACTGATAAGGAAAAATGAGATCTGAGAACAGCAAGCAAAACCCCATTGTGGCAGAAGCGCTTTTGCTAAACGTCGTTGTGCCAAGAGACTTGGTGCCTGTAAGCAGTGTGGCAGAGTCTTTCAGAAGAAGAGATACAATCAGTGTTCCGAACCAATTTTCGGTTGTACACTCGATGGATTAGACTGGATAGTTAATTTGCAGAGTAAGGATTATCCTGACACGACATCCTATTTCGATACTTTGCTTAACCGGTTTGTGCCACAAGAAATTAGAAGAGTCACTGAAAGATCAAAAGACACGGAGACAGAGGATGACTCAAATTAGACTGCCACTTAAAAAAAATTATGAAAAAATTTGTTTTGGGAATGAAAGCCAACAGTCCAAATTTCTGGTAAATAGTGTGAAAAATTTTCTCTATTTTGTACATATTTTTTTTAATCAAAATGAAAACATGGGCTGATTAAGGAATGTCCCAAAATACCAACCTCAAACGTGGGTAGGGACTTATTCAAAAACGTCATGAATTTTTGTTTTAAATTTTTGTTAATAAGCTTTCTTTGATTGTATATAATGTAGTGTAATTTTTTTTTTTTTTTGATTCAACGTTCGAATGCCAATTTCGGTTCGAACGGAAGTTGCTTAGAGTATTTTTCCTCTGATGAACTCTCTGATTAAATCTAAAATACTGAGACCTTAGCTCGTTCGAACACCAATAGACCGTTTGAACGCGGATTAATGTTCAAACGCCAATAGCTCGATCGCACGTAGAAAGCTCACATTACTTTGGTCTCTGATGAAAACACAAAAGTACTAGAAGCTAGTAACATTCGAACGCACATAACGTTTGAACGATATTTTAAAATTTCTTCATTTCACGTTCGAACGACAATAACGTTCAAATGGTGTGACTCAGATTATAAAAGCCTAAAGCATCTTCTCCGGTCAAAATCCCCAAATTCCTCTCAAATTTTCAAAAATCCCAGAACCCTTTTTAGCCCATAAACCTAGATTCACACTTATTCTTCAAATATACCCAAAATCAACCCTCCCTAATTCTTCGCCACATCAAAACCTTCAATCCTACACCAACAATCCTAAGTTTCAGCAGCTTGACAGTACCCCCTTTCACCCAACAACGTTTGAACGCCATGCCTCGGATGAAACTCCCTGCCAAGTGTGAGCAACTAGTGAACCAAAAGGCAAATTTTGAAGAAGAAATGATAGCAAAAGAGAGAGGGGAGTTCCCTGTGGATTCGACTCCGGACTCATATAGGATTATTACTACAACTTGAATGCCTGCACTTGGGTGTACACATTTCGGATCAAGTCACGAGGCTACCAAAGGGGATATTCGCCTTCGGCTTTGCAGCCTTGGCAAACTCCTATATCTCCTCAAATATCAAAAAAAGCCACATCGATCGCCACCCCCATCATGAATGCGTGGAGGAAGGAAAGCTTCTTGATGTTCAGATTCCTCTCCATACCTCTCGGGACATAAGATTGTAATGCAACACCTTGTTCATTACTCCATACAAGTGTTTGAGGCCCCCCGACAAATGTTGTTCCTTTGAACACGGTTGGGTCCTCATAGGTGAGAGCCACATAATATATGAGAGTCCTACCCCCTTCCACGTTGTGAGGGTAGATAGGGGTAGTCGGGGGAGGCTTATATATCCCATTACTATAGCAATCATGTCAGGGATCACCTCGAAGGTCTTGCCCCACACATTGGTCCTTAACCTACTCCCCTCATCACCACACACCGACAACTTCCTGTAAAATTCTTGACATAAACCCAAATTTTAGCCCCTCACCTCTTGAAACCACAGATTCAACCCATGTGCCTCAATTATTTTCACAACTTCATCATCGTTCGACCCAAGAGAAATACTATCCACGTACCTCTCGCACTGAGATTTTTCTCCTCTATTCTCTATCTCCGTGCATCATGCCTCACCTTAGTCCTCTTTTCCTCCCTATCTTGGCTACTAGGGCCCTCCCCGCCCCTTTTGGGGAAGATTGTGTGATTCAAACTTCTCTACTGATTGGATTTTATTAATATTATACACCAAAGTATAAGTGGTCAAGTTGTAGTTTTCTCGATTTTAAGTCCAAGTATCGATCCCATGAAGAGTTTTTAGTAATTTAGAAAAAAATAAAAAATAAAAAGAGAAATAAAAATAAAAACAGTAAAATTTTTGTTTGAAGTAGTGTGATGTTTGATAGCTTGTGATGTGAGCTTAGAGTGATTATTAGTTTAATTAACAAGTTAATTACAACTAGGTTATTCTAAGACAGTTATATAAAAAGTGCACCGACGCAGTAATTTAAACGATATAAAGACAGGAGTATAAAAAGTATCCTTCAGTGCGCGGATCTCATATGCTTTATATTGGTTACTTTCTAGAAATGCTACCTCACATCAATTAACTTCCTTTTTACTGAAAAGTCAATCGGCAGGTGTGATGTAAATAAACCATAACACAGCTGAATGTTAGGCTACACTTGTGGTATTAAATCATAACACAACTGCTTCTCAAGCTACACTGGTTATATCCAAGTCAAATGATTAACTTAAGCAAACCAGAAGGTCAAGCCTTTCATGAGAAATATTTGAGTTATTCATTTGATCTCATGATTACAAATACGTATATAATAAACCATAACACAGTTGCTTCTTAAGCTACACTGGTGGTAATATATAACACAGTTGTTTCTTATACACTGGGTATAGATGTGCCAACTTATTAATTCAAGTAAACCCGCAGGTTGTATAGACTATCTTCCAGCAACTTGTCAGGTCAGCTGGTAGTAGTAAATCATAACACAACAACTTGTCAGGTTAGCTGTGTTTAGATATGTCAACCAGAAGGTCAAGCCATTAAGACGAAATACTTGAATTATTCAATAGTTTATCTGTGATATATATATATTTACCAGTAAAACTTCCTCAGCATTCCGGTGGAGGGATAGCCATACCGATAGGATCACCGGGGTTATTTGATTGGCAATATTATTATATATAGTAATATTATGCGTCAATGGAACTTCCTTAGCATTCCAGTGGAGGGCTGGCCATACCGGTAGGAACGCCGGAGTTATTCTAGCTGGCATGTGTTATATATATAATAAACGTATAAATAAAACATTAGCAATTCCATAATTAACCAATATTGTACGTATGTTCCCCTCGCCTTGGAATGATATAAACTACTACTCACGCTCCATTGCTATAGACAAGCACGGAGTGCGGTTAGTTGCCATTACAACAGAATTAAAGTACATAATTTAAAAGGCTTTCGTAGGGATAGATTGAAATACAACCACTCTTATTATCAATTAAGACGAAAAAGTGGCTGCACTTCAACTATCCGAATGGAAAGCTACAATAGAAATGTAGGAATACAGAGCTCTGACTAAAATATTTCACGGACCGAATCAAATGTGTAACTTCTCTTTTCTTTTTCTCTTTTCTCTCTTTTTCTTCTCTGAACTTCTCTCATAGGAGCTCTCTGTCTGGCCTGCTTGAAGTGTTGAAGGGGACCTCTATTTATAGATGCAAAGGAAGCAGGAGGAAGAAGGATTATGATGAACCGACCTAGTGCGGCCGTCCGGACGGCAGTGTCAGCGTCTGGACGATGGCAGCTTCCAAGACTTGCAACTTGCATACATGCTAACTCTTTGTGACACCCCAAAATTCAGCTGTCCCTTATCAACCGTTGACCAATCCTTAACTCGTAGAAATAACATTTCTTGTCCCAATCCTGGACCATAAGTCCAAACAAATCCCTTGAATCGAGACTTTAACACATGTGTAACCCCGTGCTCTTTTTGCTCATTTCACTCATCCGAGGTGTTATGCGCCTCAAAATAGTTTATTTAGTGTCCATTTGCATCCTTTGAATCAAGAAAAACAAGATCCAAAAGCATAAGAAAACCCATATTAAATTCTAAAATATTTCGGCAGTACCGGTACGTCGAACTCTCTGGACCAAAGTGTACCGGTACAGTCTACCCAGATTTTTACCTTTTCTTCCGTTTTTCGTTTTTAATTCATTCAAAGCCTTACTCAAGTCAACCCAACACTTACATAACATGTATTTGGTCATTCCACATAGATTATACAAAATCTATTACAACATTTGAATGTAATCTCATTTAATTACATGTCAAAAATAAATATTCATTTCAATTTTACATTTTTTTGTCAAAATGAGCCACATTCCGGCTTCTGCATCCTTGAGGCTCAAAGTGAGAGCCATCCACTGGCATGAACCCTCCACCTGAAATGTTTTTCCATAATAGAGAACTTCCTAAATAGGCTACTCACCAACCCAAATGCACTTGAAATGCTCATATGCAACCAATCCACCATTCACATACTTTAAACATATGTGTGTCATGCAATGCTATGGAATGAAATAAGACTCACTCCCAAAAACCAACTCGGACCCTTTCCGGCCCTTCGACACATGCAAATTTGCAATTGTGCAAATGTCCGTCATCCATAATCCCGAGCCATTCCCGGCTCTCCAACACATGCAATTTTTCATGTGTATAATTCTGTCATTTATGTTACACATCAAATGATTTTATCAATTTGGGGTCTTGTATGGGGTGAGTATTTATGGAATTACACCAACGGTACCCAATCGACACGGGATTTATGGACTTCCACCAACGGTCCCGCGTACACTGACACACTTTATGGACTAATACCAACGGCAATGCATATCCAATCACTGGGTCATACACCCGAGATATCTTCTAGCCCTTCTTGCTAACCCCGACCCTCACACCATTTAAACCGTGTGACTCGACCAAGTTATCGATTTAGCATACTCGAGCCCACTCGTCATCCACCCATGTGGTGTATGACTACTTCCATGCACAACCACCCATTTTATGCAATGTTCCCGTTCATATGCAATGTAATGTCTCATTGCAATTTTACAACAATGTTCAATATGTCATGTGTGCCATATGAACCATTTCATACCCAATTCACATAATCCATGACAATTATATCCAAAGCATATAATTTTCATAATTCTCAATGTCAATAAACAAGTATGCATTTATCAACATTATATTCAAAACTCATATCCAATCATGTTATCTCATATTAAGAAAATAACACACTTCAAAATCAAGACATTATGTAAACACAAAACATGCCCATAATTCGCATAATTTCGAGAAATTACTTTAAGCAATTTCTACTTATTCATTTCAAGATAGAATATACTCTACCTAGTTTTAATACTCATTTCGTCAATTCATTACCATATGTAAGTCATATATATATATATATATATTAACCTTCCTATTTCCACACTACATTTAAAGTTGTGAATAAAACCCAAGTAAGAAAATTCCTTACCTCTTGAAGAGTAAACCGAGTTGTAGAAGCTCCAAGAAATCACCCAACTCCAATCCAAGCTCTCCCAAGAAATTTTATTTTTCAATGTTCAGTGAAATTCTTCGTTCTTGGTATGTAGGCGTAGCCCTCGTCGAGGAGAATGACTATCCCTCTTGGCCCGAACGGATCCGAGCTCTCTAACTTCGTAAATAGTAGAGAGAAGTTGGAGCTTCTCTCCCTTTTTCCTCTCTTCTCTATCGGCTGAGAATTGGCTGAGTAATGGGGGAAAAATCTAATTTTTTTCCCTATTTATAATTTTAGAACACTTGGCCCATAACGTGCCACACGTCCATTTTTATTCCGGGTCCGTTTTTATCTCAAAACGATTAAATTCCGCTCTAGTTCAAGTTCAAAATATTTTTAATTTGTCTTAACTTCATTTATTTTAAAATTCTAATAATTTTTCCAAAAATTTTGTATTTGGGTCTCTCAAGGCCCGACTGCCTCGTAAAATGCAAAAAATCTGACTATCTTGGAATTCGATAAAATTTGACATGATCACTAGATTTCGCAAGACGATTCCAACGGTGAGGTCCGTTTCGTCATCTGAGTTCTAGAAAATTTCAGGTTTACAACCCGAACTGTCGTGACAATTTACCGTTTTGCCCTTTATTCTTAAAAGTTTAAATTTATTCGAGTTTTTACACTCTTCACTTAGGAAATTTAAACTTTGGCCTTCATTGTTTCAAGCTTCTTAATATTGCTCCTTGCATCTTGTGTTAATTCCGCATTGAAACCTGAAATTTTAGACATAATATAATTAAAACCCTAATTCCCGCACAAACTCTAATTAACTATAATAACTACTCTTTGGTTATTTTATATTACAAAATTGATTACTTAATTTTTTTAATTTATACACTAATTAGGGTTAATCACACCCCCAACTTAGACTTTACTAGTCCCTAGTAAACATTATAAAATCTATAACAATAAAACATAAATAGGAGTAAAATCATTTTCGTAGATTTTTTCACGATTGCATTTAGCATATGCAATAAGCCGTTAAACCCTTAGGTGATCCCTAGTGGATGAGTGTTGTCTCGTGAAGGTTTTTTCAGTGAAGCTACCTGCAAACTTCAGTAATTAGGAGTTTATAAGTTATACTTTTCACAAGTAAAATTAAATCAATATCCCTTTTGTTTTGCTGAAAGACTTCCTTTTTCTGATCACTATAAGAGTAACACACGGTAGTTATATTATTATATATATATATTTTTACAAAAACTTGTATGTGTGTGTGCTGATTTCTTTTGTTTCAAAAATCACTTAAAAAATATTACCATCTTTCATGGTAGTCTTGATGTCAATCCTTCCCTAAAATGCACTCAGCAAAGAATTTATATACGTTATAGTGACTACTCCCTTAGTGATTACATGTGATTGGAATATTGTAAACAAAACAAATAATATCACATTTAATATATCTGAATCAACGGATATTTGAATAAAATTAAAATTTGACATAATCTCATGAAAGGATATTAACACTATAATAGTTATATTATTAATATTCTCCTTTTATAGATAGATAGGATAAATACGGATGCATGATTTCTGGAATCAAAAAAGGACTTTCTTTAGGTTGTAATGTGGCCATTGGTTTTAGGGGTTAAGAAATGATGTTTATCGGATTCAAAAGCTACCCTTTATACTGTGACACACCTCTTTTATTTATTTTTTCAGACTTTGCATGCTCATCCTTTTCATTTTTCACTTTCATGGCTCTTTTCTTTCTATTTTATTTTCTTTTTCTAACCTTGCCATGGGTTTTTTTTTCCTTTCAAAAGCCAATACCCATCCCTTCTTCTTTTTTGCACACCTTCTTTAGTTTTTCTGTATCCTGCGGATATAAAGAGGGTGCAAGAAAATTATGTAGCAAAGGTAGGTTTAATATATTTTCATTTGGCTAAGGTATTTTTTTGGGTTTCAAGAAAAGAATTTGGAATAATTTTTTTTTCAGGCTCAATCATGGCTGACTAAGGATATAATTTTGTAACAGAAATGGTCGAGGCTCAAGATTAATGAAACATGGCCTAAGATCATTTTCCAGAATTCATATATCGGTATAATTCCTATAAAATAATTTCAAGGATAATGTTAATAATATAATCTAACAAGCGTTAATCAAAACAAAATTGATGAGATTATTCAAAGAAAGTTTACCATAGAAGCGAAGATGTTTGCTCAAGTAGATGTAGAATTTCTATCCAAGAAAGATTGGATCAAATTCTTGAATTGGTTATACATCTCCACTATATATGTAAAGATTGTAATATTTCACAAGATTTATGAAATAGAAGAAATCTATTTATGCTTATAAGAGTAAGTTTCAACAAAAATATTAAGATAATATATAACTACAATATCAAAATCCCGTGTGATCAGATTAAGGTTATTTTTACAAAACATATGAATATTAACCTAATTCAGCTGTAAATTATATGAAATAACTCTCCTAACTTAAAATATAGGTTTTTTTTCACAGCATCAATAAATTAAAACACACAACATGTTTAAAAACATAAAGTAAATTTCATATGCATTAATTAAAAGCGCATAATGTAAAGGCTAAGTGAAAAATAGTAAAGTTTTTCCGTAAAATCTGCAGTCTATTTAGGAAATCGAAGATTCTCCTTCGCAACGATCTTGTTTTGTTGTCTTGAATCCATCTTTTTGACGGGTTCTTGATCTGTAGCTGCTGACTGTTTCTTTGATGTTTTGCAATGGTGCTCTTTTTCTATTATATTTCTGCAGTTTACAACATTAGATATAACTTTATTCTACGAAATTTTACTAACCACTCTTCCACTCTTCAAAAAAAATGGTTTTTATTTTTATTTTGGCTATTTATTATTTATTGATTTTTCTACTTAATCTACAGTTATTTACATTTATTTATAGCTATATTTATTTCCAGAAATATACATTTCGTTGGTCATGTCTAGTCTGTATTAGAATTATCTGGCTTGGTAACATTAGCGACACGGTTAATTTTAGTTCTCACGTATCTGTTTAGCATCGGGCCATAATATGATGGCGTCTCAGGGTACTCCTTACTCTGTCCATTCCTAATCCAGCATAAACGATTTGACGCTCGTCCTGAAATTGGTTCCGCACACTTATTATATTGTCTCAGATGTTCCGTACGACCACATTTTACACAAACACATAGACGATTTTCTCGTTGGTGTTTAGCATAAGTACTTTTACCACACAGAGGTCGTGCTTGGTTTTCAAAAATTTCTAACTTTCCAACATATTTAGCTTTTTGCATGATCAACGTATGCATGTCTTTCGAAAAATGACTCGAAAAGATTATTTAAACTTGACTCACTATCCGGTACTTTAATGTCTGCCAGTCACAAAGACAAATAAATTTTTATTTTATTTTTTTAATAATAATTATTATTTTAAACACACAAAGGAAATTCACAGGCCTATCTCCCTAACTTAAATTAAATGTGATCTATAATGTATAAAACACAAAAGAAAAACAGAGAAACAACATAAATAAAAACATAAAAGAAAAATAAAATTCTAATTACTATGCATAAGTAGTGCATAGGGGATAGATCAATCGGGCTTAATTTCCCATGTAAAGTTTCTTACATTCCCTGATACTTTCTACGAAGAATTTAAGAAATTAGCATAAAATTGCACATCAGAATTTTCATTCTTAATAACAGAATTAATTAAGCAAACTTGTAGAAGATCAGAATAAGAAGAGGTGTTAATTTTCTCCTCTACAATCTTATCAATTTTATCTATCTCAAAAATTTCTTCCTCCACACCTGGGTGCTTTATCACATTAAAAATGTTCATTTCACTGGTCATATTTCCAAATGAAAGTTTCATGACTTCATTCCTACAATTAATCAATGCATTTGATGTAGCTAAGAATGGTCCGCCCAAAATAAAATGTATGTATTCAGATGCATGACAAATTGGTTGGGTGTCTATGACAATAAATCTGTAACACCCCAAACACCCCCTTGGATGACATTACATTCTAAAAATCATTTACATCATGAGAGCACTAAATACCACCATTGATACGAAAATGTTTCATTCATCATATATAACATGGACAATATCATTCCAAAAGAATAAGCCAAGTTATGGCGTTTATAACCCCAAAAGAATAGGTCCATCTTGGCCTTTACATTTCAACAAAATGAGATAATACAGCGCAGCAGAATATAACAAAATAAACAAGGTTTTACATCATTTCAAAAGAATATCCTAGTCTAGTGAACAAGAATGTGGTGATCTAAGCGTCCACCTCGGGATCCACACTCCCGTCTAGCGAGTCTCGCAGTATACCGGCTCTTCTACTCCCAACTCCTCCTCTAGCACAAAATCTGAAAGCATGTATTTGTAGGGGATGAGCACAAACCTCTGTAGCAAAATCTTTTCAAACTCAAACAAGGTTTAAAAAAATGTAAAACCAGTCGGTCTCATTTAACAAAATAGCATATATAGCTTTTGAAATAAAACAAGGACATTTAAATCGATCTCAAGTTTATACAACAACGATAAATACATGGAAACATTAAAAAGTATGTCTTAAAAGAAACCATTTCCAAATGGTTAGAAAAGGTGCCGGCCGTTGTATTGTCCCATACCAATGCACCGGCTCCGACTTAATCCAATCCATGTTCTCATCTAGATATATTGATATATATTGGTTCATCCCATACCATGTACGTTGATTGTTTCTCAAGAATCTACCCAACGACTATACCTAGTTTACCATTCATAATCAAAATAACAAGCACTTTGGGAAATGGCGTCTACCATACCAATGGCAGTACGAGTCCCTTCCCAGAAAAGGTATACCAACCCTAGTTCGAACTCCAGTGAAAGATAGTGGTGTCTTTACCAAATGACCA
Source organism: Ilex asprella (assembly GCA_023539305.1). Lineage (NCBI taxonomy): Eukaryota > Viridiplantae > Streptophyta > Magnoliopsida > Aquifoliales > Aquifoliaceae > Ilex > Ilex asprella. The sequence goes on from CM042187.1 coordinate 31,739,754, forward strand.
CCAACTACAAGTGTTAGGAAACCATCTCACTCCCACTGGGTAGAGTAACCTCTAACACTCTACGACATCTTTCGATGGTAATTCAAGTCCCTCACAACAACCATACTACAAGGAAACCAGCATATCCTCAATTATAAGCATATTTCTAAAAATCCCCAATTTCATCATGTCATAATTTCAATACTCAACAATGAAAAATACCATAGATCACAATGAAATCATTTATTACTCAACACAAAGTTCTAGGGTCCCAATGTCAATAACAAAAGAAAACTTTAAGAAGAAAATTCATCCTCTCTAAAAATCTAGGGTTTTTCAAACAAAAGAGGAACTTCATGGGTAATCAACCCTAACTTTGATAAAACATGTATTCATTGCCCAAAATACTAAGAGAGGATAATTTTATATCATATATATCACATTTATAGCAAAACATACATATATACATAAACCCTAACCTCAATTAAAGAGAAAGAGAAGAAATCTCCTTCCTTGTGTTCTTGGAAGCTGGGTTTAGATCTTGGATAACCCCTTTAA
>CM042187.1:31740390-31753228 GCA_023539305.1 Ilex asprella
CTTCCTTTCTTCCCTTCCCTTCTTTCTCTCTTAGGGTTTCTAAGGTTGGAGGGGCCGAAATGGAGCCAAAAGAGGCGACATAATGTATTTATAAGGCAAAAATCGGACCAAGATGGCGACATTTAAGTTTCAGAATTCTTTCCGCCGTACCGGTACGTCAAACTCTCTAGACCATTTTGCTTCGGTACGCAGTACCGGTACAGTTCAGTATCGGTACATAGTACTGGTACGATTTTGCCTAGTTTTTACCTTTTTCTCTGTTTTTCATTTCCAATTCCTCCTAACCCTTCCAAATCCATCCCAAACCTCTCCAACACATATTTCTACACCAAACCTATTTAATACAAGTTTTAGGACCTAAAATTTCATATTTTCACTTCTTAAAACTAAAATTCGACTATTATTTTCAATCTACCAAATTCAAACACACATCACTACCCATATCCACGTTGGTACAATAATTATTTACTCTATATCTATATACATGTATAAAAGAAAATGCGGGATGTTACAATCCACCCCCCTTAAAGAAAGTTTTGTCCTTGAAACTTACCTCAAGTAGCAAACAAATATGGATACTTCTCCCGCATTTCTTGCTCTGGTTCCTATGTAGCTTCCTCCACACCATGGTGTTACCACAAAACCTTCACCAATCTGATAACTTTGTTGCGAAGCACTTTTTCCTGGGCATCGAGAATTTCTACCGGTTGTTCTTCGTAGGTTGCACCGTCTTGAATTTCAATCTCCTCCAAGTTCACGACTGGAGTTGCATCCGAGTGACACCTTCTCAACATGGACACGTGGAACACGTCATGTACTCCGGATAGCTGGGCTGGAAGTCAAAGTTGATATGCCGCCTTGCCTACCGCTTTGATCACCTCAAACGGTCCAGTATATCTTGGCGCTAACTTCCCCTTCTTGCCAAATCGAAACACATTCTTCATGGGTGACACCTTGAGAAATATGTAGTCTCCCACCTTGAAGTCTAAGGGTCTTCGTTTGTGGTCCGTATAGCTCTTCTGTCTACTTTGCGCCATCTGTAGCCTCTCTTGGATGAGTTGAATCTTCTCCGTAGTTTCTTGAACAATGTCCGGTCCAAACAAGCTACTCTCGCCCGCTTCTAACCAACAAGTCGGTGATTGACATGGCCTTCCATACAATGCTTCATACGGTGCCATCCCAATACTTGCTTGAAAGCTGGTGTTATATGCTAATTCCACTAACGACAAAAGATCGCTCCAACATCCCTTGAAATCCAACGTGCAAGCCCGTAATATATCTTCTAGAATTTGTATTACTCTCTCGGATTGACCATCGGTTTGAGGATTAAATGTGGTGCTGAAGTGTAAATCTGTCCCCTTAGCTCTTTGAAAAATTTGTCAAAACTGCGCCGCGAAACGAGAATAACGATCCGATACAATAGATAATGGAACTCCATGCAACCTGACGATCTCGCGGATATACAACTTACTCAAGGTCTCTAAGTTGTCTGTGGTCTTCATACTCAAGAAATGAGAAGACTTGGTGGGTCTATCCATAATAACCCATATAGCATTATGTCCCCGCGAAGTCCGTGGTAAACCTGACACAAAGTCCGTGGTGATGTGATCCCACTTTCACTCTGGAATAGGCAAAGACTGTAGGACTCCTCCTAGCCTTTGATGCTCAATCTTCACCTACTGGCACACAACACATTTTGCCACATACTTGGCCGCATCTCGCTTCATTCCCCTCCACAAGTACTGACACTTCATGTCCTTATACATCTTTGTGCTACCGGGGTGGATAGAAAACTTGGAGCGATGACACTCTCCCAGTATCTCCTCCTTGAGAGACGAATTATCGAGAACGCACAGCTTCTCCTTATATCTCAATTTTCCCTTCTTCCAAGACCACCCTTCAATTGTTTTCCCATTTAGCTCGAAATGACTCTAAGTCAGGATCCTAGCGTTGTAACTCCACAATTCTACATTGGAGGGTAGGTTGGGCTTCAAGGTTGACTAGGCATGGTCGAGGTCCATTTTCTCCAACCCATAGGTCATAATCTCCAAGGGCATCCCTCATCTTCTATTGACCTGCAAGAGCATTTAGTTCACCCCGAGACTTCCTGCTAAGTACATCGGCAACTACATTCGCCTTCCCCAGATGATAGTTGAGTGCGAAATCGTAGTCTTCTAGATACTCTATCCACCTTCTTTGTCAGAGATTCAAGTCTTTCTGTGTGAACATATACTTGAGGCTCTTGTGGTCCAAGAACACTTGAAACTTTTCCCCATACAAGTAGCACCTCCATAACTTGAGAGCAAAAACCACAGCCGCAAGCTCCAAGTCATGAGTGGGATAATTATGCTCATGAGTCTTGAGTTGTCTTGAGCCATAAGCAACTACCTTTCCTCCTTGCATTAACACACATCCTAAGCCTCGCAATGAAGCATCGGTGTACACATCGTATCCTTCCCCACTGTTTGGAATAATAAAGACAGGTGTCGTCGTTAACCTCTCCTTAAGTGTGCGAAAGGCTTGTTCACACTCTTGAGTCCACAAGAATTTTTCCCCCTTCTTCGTGAGGCGAGTCATCGGTATCGCAAGCTTGGAGAATCCCTCCACGAACCTCATGTAGTAGCCTGCTAAGCACAGAAAATTATGCACTTCGATCACATTCTTCGGTGGTTCCCATTTCATTACAGCTTCAATCTTAGTGGAATCAACTGCTACACCTTGTTCTGACACCACATGACAAAGGAACTTCACCTCTCTCATGCAAAACTCACATTTGCTCATTTTAGCATATAACTTATGGTCTCTCAAAGTCTGTAGTACCGTAGAGAGATGATGAGCATGTTCCTCTTGAGTCTGTGAGTAAATCAATATGTCATCAATAAACACAAGGACAAATTGATCGAGGTAAGGCCGGAAGACTCTGTATATCAAATCCATCAAGGCTGCAGGGGCATTAGTCAATCCGAACGACATCACCATATACTCGAAATGACCATACCGGGTACGAAAAACAGTCTTAGGAATATCCTCCTCCTTAATACACAGTTGACAATACCCCGTGCGAAGATCAATCTTGGTATAATACTTAGAACCCCTCAACTGATCAAATAAGTCATCGATCCGTGGCAAAGGATATCTATTCTTCACTGTCACCCGATTCAACCTTCGATAATCTTTACATAACCAAAGCGTCTCATCCATTTTCTTCACAAAGAGGACGGGGGCTCCCCAAGGTGAAGTACTCAAACAGATAAACCCAATCGCCAATAGATAGTCCAACTACTTGCTTAGCTCCTTCAACTCCAAAGGTGTCATACGGTAGGGAGCAATGGATATGGGTTCGGTTCTCAGATAGAGATCGACCTTGAACTCAATTTCTCTATATGGCGGTAATCCGGGTAATTCCTCAGGAAAAACATCCAAAAATTCTGATACAATTAACACCACTTCCGTATGGATTTTATCCTTATCATCTCCCATCAAGCTGGCTAAGAAACTCAAATAACTTCCCTCTTTAACCTTTAAGAATCTACTACCCGTAATAGGAAATAGATGGGAAGAATCTCGGTTATTCACAAAACTGAAAACAACTCCTCCTAGCAACTGAAATGTAATCCGCTTGCGGAAACAATCCATTACCGCCCGAAAAGTGGACAACAAGTTCATCCCAAATATAATGTCATACCCCTTCATATCTAACGCAACCAAATCTACGGTCAGTTCATGATCCCCAATTCGAAGTACACACCCTGCTAGTATCCAACCGTTCTCTTGTAGGCAAGTCAACATTCAAAACATGCTCTAGCTTCTCGAAACTCAATCCCAAATTAAGAGCATAGGTGGTACGTATGAACGATTGTGTAGCACCGGGATCAAATAAAATTCGGGCCCATGAATTATAAAGAAGAATGATACCTTCCACAACGGCATTGGAGGCATCTTCCTCCGGTTGGGTCAAAGCAAATACGCTTCCTTGATTGGTGCCACTGGGGGCTTGAGCTTGTAACGGTCTCCGTTGTTGTAGTGGCATATTGGTTGCCACTTGGCCTGTTGCTTGGTTAGTTTTTAGTGGAAGCGATGTGCAGTTGTGTCTGAAGTGTCCTACCTCTCCACATGCGAAACATTAACAGGGGTCAGTGTTGGTTCTAGTCTGAATGACCCCCTATCCTCGAACTGCCTGAGGTCTCGGTCCAACTGCTTGATCGGGGAGACGGTAAGGTGCCGCCCTTTGCACTCCACTACTACTAGTACCGGTCTGAATCGGGCCTCCTCTCGTGAAGCTCTGTCGCCGCTGGCTATCCTCTATATCTCTCTCCACTATGGTAGCTCAGTCGACAAGATCCCCATAATCCCAAATCTTGAGAGCCACCAACTTCTCTCTAATGATCGGCCTCAATCCTTGCTCAAAGCGCTTGGCCCTGCAGGCCTCAGTAGCTATAAACTCCGTAGCATATCAGGATAGCTCATCAAACCTCCTCTTGTACTCGGCCACGGTCATGCTGCCCTATCGTAGAGCCAAAAAGTCAGTCTTCATCCGGTCTCTGACTGATTCTGGAAAGTACTCGTCTTGGAAGATTTCATCGAACTCTTCCCAAGTGAGTACATTGGTGTTCCTCCTTCGTTTCACGGAGTCCCACCAATGGCCGGCCTCCCCTTTGAGCAAATAGATGGCCAAATCAATCTGTAAATCCTCGGCAACTCCCATGCCATCACAGATCTTTTTAACTCGGCGGATCCATTTATCCGCATCCAAGGGGTTAGAGCTTCCTTGGAAAGTAGGTAGGTGTTGGCGTAGAAATTCTCGAAGGACTACCATCTTCCTATTCTCGTTCCCGTTGCTCTGTACTTGGGCTAGTGGATAAGTCCCACCATTGTGGTAGTGGTTGTTGGTGTTTCCATTTTGGCTTCGCACCAGAGTGGTGAGCTCCCTCAAACATTGGTATATGCTATTCAAATCATCAGGAGGTGGTGGCAAAGGAGGGGGTGCTTGGTCACCATGTCCTCGTCCTCGTCCACGTCCACATCCTCTTCCTCAGTCTATCCTACACATCAATTTATAATTTAGTTCCTTGATGTACAAGACATCCTAAATATTACTTTAATCTAAAGCCTATGGTTCCTATAAAGCAAGAACGAACAATTTCTTTATACCTAGTCATTTTTCTCTAATGTGAATCCATAACCTACAACTCCCATGTAATACCTAAAGCCTAGGCTCTGCTACCAACTCTGTAACACCCCAAACACCCCCTTAGACGGCATTACATTCTAACAACCATTTACATTATGAGAGCACTAAATACCACCATTGATACAAAAATATTTCATTCATCATATATAACATGAACAATATCATTCCAAAAGAATAAGTCAAGTTATGGCGCTTACAACCCCAAAAGAATAGGTCCATCTTGGCCTTTATATTTCAACAAAATGAGATAATACAGCGCAGCGGAATATAACAAAATAAACTAGGTTTCACATCAATTTCAAAAGAATATCCTAGTCTAGTGAACAAGAATGTGGTGATCTAAGCGTCCACCTCGGGATCCACACTCCCGTCTAGCGGAATCTCGCAGTATACTGGCTCTTCTACTCCCAACTCCTCCTCTAGCACAAAATCTGAAAACATGTATTTGTAGGGGATGAGCACAAAGCTCTATAGCAAAATCTTCTCAAACTCAAACAAGGTTTAGAAAAATGTAAAATCGGTCAGTCTCATTTAACAAAATAGGATATATAGCTTTTGAAATAAAACAAGGACATTTAGATCAATCTCAAGTTTATACCACAACGATAAATACATGGAAACATTAAAAAGTATGTCACAAAAGAAACCATTCTCAAATGGTTAAAAAAAGGCATCTGTCGTTGTATTGTCCCATACCAATGCACCGGCTCCGACTTAATCCAATCCATGCTCTGATCTAGATATATTGATATATATTGGTTCATCACATACTATGTACGTTGATTGTTTCTCAAGAATCTACCCAACGACTATACCTAGTTCACCAATAATAATCAAAATCACAAGCACTTTGGGAAAGGGCATCTACCTTACCAATGGCAGTGACGAGTCCCTTCCCAGAAAAGGTATACCAACCCTAGTTCGAACTCCAGTGAACGATAGTGGTGTCATTACCAAATGACCACCAACTACAAGTGTTAGGAAACCATCTCACTCCCACTGGGGTAGACTAACCTCTAACACTCTATGACATCTTTCGATGGCAATTCAAGTCCCTCACAACAACCATACAACAAGGAAACCAACATATCCTCAATTACAAGCATATTTCTAAAAATCTCCAATTTCATCATGTCATAATTTCAATAATCAACTATGAAAAATGAAATCATTAAAATGAAATCATTTATTACTCAACAAAAAGTTCTAGGGTCCCAATGTCAATAATTAAAGAAAACTTTAAGAAGAAAATTCATCATCTCCAAAAATCTAGAATTTTTCAAACAAAAGAGGAATTTCAAGGGTAATCAACCCTAACTTTGATAAAACATGTATTCATTGCCCAAAAGACTAAGAGAGGATGATTTTATATCATATATATCACATTTATAGCAAAACATACTTATACACATAAACCCTAACCACAATGAAAGAGAAAGAGAAGAAATCTCCTACCTTGTGTTCTTGGAAGCTGGGTTTAGATCTTGGATAACCCCTTTAAACTGTTGTTTTTTTCTTCCTTTCTTCCTCTCTTCTCTTCCTTTCTTTATCTCTTAGGGTTTCTAAGGTTGGAGGGGCCGAAATGGAGCCAAAAGAGGCGACATAATGTATTTATAGGGTGAAAATCGGACCAAGATCGCAACATTTAAGTTTCAAAATTCTTTCGGTCGTACCGGTATGCAGTACCGGTACGGTACAGTACTAGTATGCTGTACCGGTACGTCAAACTCTCTGGATCAGTTTGCTCCGGTACGCAGTATCGGTACATTTCAGTACCAGTACTGTTTGGCCTAGTTTTTACTTTTTTCTCTGTTTTTCATTTCCAATTCCTTCTAACCCTTCCAAATCCCTCCCAAATCTCTCCAACATATATTTCTACACTAAACTTATTTAATACAAGTTCTAGGACCTAAAATTTCATATTTTCACTTCTTAAAACTAAAATTCGACTATTATTTTCAATCTACCAAATTCAAACACACATCACTACCCATATCCACATTTACTCTATATCTATATACATGTATAAAAGAAAATGCGGGATGTTACAAAATCTGCTAGAAAGCAGAATTTATCAACTTGAACAATAACATCTTCTACAACTCCTCGTGGAATTTTTATTGATCGGTCTGCTAGTTGTAATTTAGTAGTAGTAGGTTTTAGTTCACTTAACCCTAGTTGTGTATATACTGAATATGGCATTAAATTTTTACTAGCTCCAAGGTCAAGTAGGGCTTGTTTATTTTGAAAATTTTCAATGATGTATGAAACTGTTGGACTTCCTGGATCTTTATACTTAAGAAGAGTGTCTTGTTGTATTGTATTATTAACTTGTTTAGTTGAAAATGCTTTCTTTGGTATACTAGTTTTTCTTTTTATCATGCAAAGATCTTTTAAAAATTTAGCATAAACTGAAACTCGTTTTATTGCATCTAGCAAAGGAATGTTAATCTTTACCTGTTTAAATAACTCCTGAATGTCAGATTGATCTTTTTTGGTTTGAAGTTGTTTGATCCTTTGAGGAAAAGGTAAAGGAATAGAACATGGAGGATCTTTTTCACTTTGTAATTCTGATTGTTTTTTAATTAAGGGTTCAGTTTCAAGTGGTTCATTTATAGGAATTGACTTACGAATTTTCTTTGGAATCTTAGGTTTAATAGTTTTATCAATTTCTTTACCACTTCTTAATGTTGTGATTGCTTGAACTTGATTTAAAGAAGTTTCAGATGACACAAAATTAGTCTGATTTTGATTTTGTGGGGGTTTCAGTTGAGATGAAAAATTTTCTTTTTCTGTAGTACATAAGGATTGGGTCAGCTTAGCAAGATGACTCTTAATATCTTCAATACTCGACGAAGTTTGAGATTTAAAATCATTGAATGCTTGATTTGTTTGAGTATTGAAATTCATCTGATTCTCTATATAAATTGATTCATAGTATCTTCTAGAGTTCTTCTCTGAGGAGGTATATACGGTTGATATTGTTGTTGATTCTATGGTAGACCTTGTGTTTGATTTGTGGGTTGTGTATTCTTCCAACTAAAATTCGGATGATTCCTCCACCTAGATTGTAAGTTTCAGAGTAAGGATTTAGATATAGCTTATTATTATTATAAGTTGGAACTACATTAGATTGTTCGATTAAGACTTCTTTGAAAGTAGGTATAGTTGGACATTCCACTGCAACATGTCTTGACAACACACAAATTTCACAAGTTTGATCAGTAGAAGTAATAACATTTACTTGTTTAATTTTTTTCATTTCTAAGGCTTCTAATTTTCGAGATAAACTAGTCATTTTAGCTCTGAAATCATCATCATCCTTTAAGACATATTTTCCTCTTTCGGATGTAGATAGCCTATTTTCTACAATGTTTGAAGAAGTTGAGTCCCACATTTGGGAACTTTCAGAAATAGTATCAAAAAATTGAAATGCTTCTTCAGGATTTTTGTTCATAAATTCTCCTTGAGCCATCATTTCAACAAATTGTCGCATTGCAGGTGGAAGGGCATCATAAAAAAAATCAATTAAGGTCCAATTTTCGAAAGCATGATGTGAACAAGCTTGGAGAAGATCTTTAAATCTTTTCCAACAATGATAAAAAGTTTCTTTTTTTTTTACCGCAAAATTCATTATTTTACGTCTTAGTGTATTTGTACAATGCACAGGAAAAAACTTTTAAAGAATTCTGTTTGTAGAGCTTGCCAACTTGTAATAGAATTTGGTCTTAAGGCATTAAGCTAGAGTTTTGCTTTATCTTTTAAAGAAAATGAAAAAAGTCTTACTTTGATCATTTCAGAATTATCTTGTAAGGTTCCACAGACTTCTTCAAATTCTTTCATATAACTATACGGGTTTTCATCTTCTAAACCATGAAATTGAGGTAATAATTGTATTGTTCCTGGTTTAATATTAAGATTCAGAGCATCTGTTAGAAAAGCAAAACATGATGGGACATTAGTTCTTGTAGGATGTAGGTATTCTCTTAATGATCGAGTATTTTGAGCTACTTCTTGTTCTCTAGTCTCTTCCTCCCTAGGTACGTTTTGAGTCATACTTAAGTCAAACGATTCTTGTGTAGATTTTGATGAAGAAGATGAGGATGATGAAGAAGTTTACTGATTTACTGATCCTATTGATGAATGAACAGACATAGACTATTAAACTAATAAATAAAACAAGCTATAACTATGCTAGATAAACAAACATTATGTACTATTTATTATTATTTTTATTATTATTTTTGTTTATATATATATATAGATTATTATAGATATATATTTTTATAATTTTTTTTTCACTATAACTCCCCGGCAATGGCGCCAAAAACTTGATTCGCACTTCTCTACTGATCGGATTTAATTAATATTATACACCCAAGTATAAGTGGTCAAGTTGTAGTTTTCTCGGTTTTAAGTCCAAGTATCGATCCCACGAAGATTTTTTAGTAATTTAGAAAAAAATAAAAAATAAAAAGAGAAATAAAAATAAAAACAGTAAAGTTGTTGTTTGAAGTAGTGTAATGTTTGATAGCTTGTGATGTGAGCTTAGAGTGATTATTAGTTTAATTAACAAGTTAATTACAACTAGGTTATTCTAAGACAGTTATATAAAAAGTACACCAATGCAGTAATTTAAACGATACAAAGGCGGGAGTATAAAAAGTATCCTTCAGTTCGCGGATCTCATTTGATTTATATTGGTTACTTTCTAGAAATGCTACCTCACATCAATTAACTTCATTTTTACTGGAAAGTCAATCGGCAGATCTGATGTAAATAAACCATAACACAGTGCTTCTTAGGCTACACTGGTGGTAATAAATCATAACATAGCTGTTTCTCAAGCTACACTGGTTATATCCACGTCAAATAATTAACTTAAGCAAACCAGAAAGTCAAGCCATTCATGAGAAATACTTAAGTTATTCACCTGATCTCGTGATTGCAAATACGTATATAATAAACCATAACACAGTTGCTTCTTAAGATACACTGGTGGTAATATATAACACAGCTGCTTCTTAGGCTACACTGGGTATAGATGTGCCAACTGATTAATTCAAGTAAACCTGCAGGTTGTATAGACTATCTTCCAGTAACTTGTGAGGTCAGCTGATGGTAGTAAATCATAACACAACAACTTGTCAGGTTAGCTGTGTTTAAATATGTCAACCAGAAGGTCAAGCCATTAAGATGGAATACTTGAATTATTCAATATTTTATCTGTGATATATATATTTACCAGTAAAACTTTCTCAGCATTCTGGTGGAGGAATAGCCATACTGATAGGATCATCGTGGTTATTTGACTGGCAATATTATTATATATAGTAATATCATGCGTCAGTGGAACTTCCTCAGCATTCCGGTGGAGGGCTGGCCATACCGGTAGCAACACCGAAGTTATTCTAGCTGGCATGTCTTATATATATAATAAACGTATAATTAAAACATCAGCAATTCCATAATTAAACCAATAATGTACATATGTTCCCCTCACGCTGGAGGATATAAACGACTACTCGCGCTCCATTACTATAGACAAGCCCAGAGTGCGGGTAGTTTCCGTTGCAACAGAATTAAAGTACATAATTTAAAAGGCTTTCGTAGGGAATGATTGAAATACAACCACTCTTATTATTAATTAATATGAAAAAGTGGCAGCACTTCAACTATCCGAATGGAAAGCTACAATAGAAATGTAGCAATATAGAGCTCTGACTAAAATATATCACGGACTGGATCAAATGTGTAACTTCTCTTTTTTTTTCTCTCTTTTCTCTCTTTTTCTTCTCTGAACTTCTCTCTTAGGAGTTCTCTGTTCGGCCTACTCGAAGTGTTGAAGGGGACCTCTATTTATAGATGCAAAGGAAGCAGAAGGAAGAAGGATTATGATGAATCGACCTTGAGCGGCCATCCGGACGGCAGTGTCAGCGTTTAGAGGGTTGTAGCTTGCTGGACTTGCAACTTGCATGCATGCTGACTCTTCACTTGGGAAATTTACACTTTGGCCTTCATTGTTTCAAGCTTCTTACTGTTGCACCTTTCATCTTGTGTTAATTCTGCATTGAAACCTGAAATTTTAGACATAATATAATTAAAACCCTAATTCCCGCACAAACTCTAATTAACTATAATAACTACTTTTTGGCTATTTTATCTTACAAAATTGATTACTTAATCATTTTAATTTATACACTAATTAGGGTTAATCATCATGCCTATAGGCGTTGGGGACTCAAGGCCCGTCCTCTTGGTGCGGCCAATGAGGGACAACAGTGCCCCAACACCAAAGATTGACAAAATCAACATCCAAATGCATTCAATGGGCTCACACATATCAAGGGATGCCCTTCCCAATTTAGCCATAGCAAAGGAGTTTAGAATTTTGAAGAGGATCAAAAAGGACTTGAGAATTTTCGGCAACTTTGGAGAACACTCAAGATTTGCGGCTAGAACAACTCTAAACTCAACTCTAATCAAGAGAAAAGTGAGAAATTTGAGGTTAGGTGAAGTGTTTTGAAGATTAGAGGAGAGGAGAGAGATTGGGAGCTTGAGATTTGGGGGAAATGCGAAGGGTTTTGTAACACCCCGCATTTTCTTTTATAATGTATATAGATATATGATAGATAATGATAGTGGAAATGAGGATATGTATAATGATGTAAGAAAGAATCACATAGGTTAAAACATTTGAAATGAATAATTGAGAGACAAATGGATTTGGGAAGTTTAAGTTTCAAAGACGTTTGATATTGGAATTAGTTATTAGATAAATTTCAAAATGTTTTACGTCAAAATAATGTTTCCATTGAATCCGGAAGGTCGAAAAACCTTGGGAGAGGTAATATGAGGTGCATTGGAAGCTTGGAAGTACTCCGGAATAAAAACACAAATTTCGTAAATTTCGGGTAGAAAATATTTTGGACACCTCTTAGTATTTTAGCCATAACTTTTTATTCTGATATCCAATTGATCTGAAATTTTTACAGTAGATAGTAGACATCTAGGGCTACAAAAGTGTGTCTCATGAAAATTTTCCAATTTGACTTCAAAATGGGTCAAAACTGCCATGGAAGTTGGAGAAAAAATCTGTCTATTGAATAGTACCGGTATCGGGTACCGGTACCATATTGTACCGGTACCATGTACCGGTACCTCGACTCTAGAAGATTTTTGGTACCGGTACCATATGGTACCGGTACACCTGATAAAAACCTGAATGTTTAATACCGCGATCTTTGTCTGAGTTTTGGGCCTATAAATACTTTAGGTCGCCTCCTTAGTCGTCCATAGACCATTCTAAACCTTAGAAACCCTGAGAGAGAAAGAAAGGAAGAGAAGAAAGGAAGAAAGGAAGAGAAAAACAAGAGTCAAAAGGGGTTATCCAAGATCTAAACCTAGCTTCCAAGAACACAAGTAGGGGATTTCTTCTCTTTCTCTTACATTGAGGCTAGGTTTACTTATATGTATTCTTTACACTCTAAATTGTATATGTATGCTATAAATCATTGATTCTTGTTATCCCCATGAATATTAACATGCTTTAGACAATATAAATGGTGGGCCAACCATTAAACCCTAGTTTTTAAGAGAGATGAACTTTCTTTTCTAAATTTTGATTTACCCTTGATTTCAAAACCT
>CM042187.1:31758228-31768982 GCA_023539305.1 Ilex asprella
ATGAACTTTCTTTTCTAAATTTTGATTTACCCTTGATTTCAAAACCTTAGTGTTTCATATTGAAAAATAAAATGAAGTTGTGGTGATCTCTTGTATTTTACCTACTTAATTATTGAAATTGTTACATGATAAATTTGGGAATTTGGTTTATAAATTGGAGACTTGTGAAATTGTTGGGCATTTGAGAATATATTGGATAATGTATAGCTTGTGTGGTTATTTGGATAAACCTTGAGGGTGAGAGGTTCCTTGTAAGGATGCTCACGCCAAGAGAGGACAATTGGTGACATTATCATGTAAAGTCTAGTATTTTGTTTTTTTGCTGTTAAGTTTAAATGTAATTCTTTAATGTAAATGTCATTATATGGCATATTCTTTTGGATAATGTTGTAAGTATTTTGTAGAGAATGAATGAAGTCTCATTTCTTTATGGATTATAGTTGTGTTCTCATGCGGTGAATGGTGTTTAGAATGTAATGTCGTCCAATGTGGTATTTTGGGCGTTACAGGTTTTGGTATCGGAGCATAGGTCTTACATGAGAGCTATAGGTTATGGATTCACACTAGAGAAGTAGGACTAGGTCGGAAGAATTTGTTTGGACTAGTTTTGTGTGAATCTTATGCTTTAGATTAAAGTAATACCTAGGATATCTTGTACATAAATGAAACTAAATTGTGAATTGATGTGCAAGATGGATGACAGGAATTTACGAGGACGTGGACGTGGGCGTGGGCGTGGGCGTGGAGGTCAAGCAAACCCACCACCACCACCACCTCCCGATGGCATGAACGACATCTATCAATGGTTGAGGGAGCTAACCACTGTGGTACAACACCAGAATGGGGCCAACCACAACGGGGGAGTCAACCCTTTAGCTCTAGTGCCAGGAAACAAGGACGACAATCAAAGGATGACAGTTCTTTGGGAATTTCTGAGGCAACACTTGCCTACCTTCCAATAGAGCTCTAACCCCTTGGATGCGGATAAATAGATTTGCCGGGTGAACAAGATATGTGAAAGCATGGGGATAGCCGAGGATCTTTGGGTTGGCTTGGCTAGTTATCTGTTAGAGGGGAAGGCCGACCATTGGTGGGATTCAGTAAAGAAAAGGAAGAACACCGATACACTCACTTAGGAGGAATTCGATCAAATCTTTCAAGACAAGTACTTTTTGGAATCAGTCAGAGATAGAATGAAGGCCAATTTTTTTGCTCTACGACAGGGTAGCATGACTATGACAGATTACGAGAGGAGGTTTGATGAACTATCCTGTTATGCTACGGAGTTTATATCTAATGAGGCTGGCTGGAACAAGCGCTTTGAGCAGGGCTTGAGGCCGGTCATTCGAGAAAAGTTGGTGGCTCTAAATATTTGGGACTATGGGGATCTTGTCGACAGAGCCGCACTTATGGAGAGGGATATAGAGGACAGCTAGCGACGATAGAGCTTCACAAGAGGAAGTTTGATCAGGACGGGCACGAGCACCAGTGGAATGCAGCGAGCAGCACAATACCGATGCCCAGACCAGGTGATGAGCGCATAATATTGCATATGTAACGACCTCATTACATGCATTTTAGAGTTAAACGAAATTATGATTAATGTTGAAATTTCGATGTTATATGTTTTTATGGATTAAATAATTAATTTTAGGACCTTGCAACTATGATGGATGTGTGGTGAAGGCATGGACACAGTACATGAAGATTTGGAGGCTTAAAAGTGACGAAATCAATGAGGTATTGGTGCTTGGGAACAAAGGCACCAGTTGTCACATCATTAGGAAACAGAGCCTCAGTTTTCCTCCATTTTGACCATGATCTACTTCGAATCTCAACACGTGCAAAAGATGAAAGTTGTAGATCTGGATGTCTTCTATATCATGTCAAAATTTTAGCTCAATCGGACAGTTTGATCAAAGGTTATGAAAATTCTACAAAGACTGGTCCGGAGCATAAGAGTACTGATACACCATACCGGTAGTTGTTGGCTACTAGAGTCATAACTACCGGTAGTTATTCCACGATCTACCGGTAGTTTCGCCAAGACCAGCCAAAAATGCATGCAACTCATTTCCACTTGCTTGGGGGTCCCACCTACACTTCTCCTGCGCCTACCCCAACATTTTCTGCACTTCTTCATGTCCCCTACACCCTTGATAAGGACTTTTGAGGCTTGGCATTTATGGAGGATGGGAAAAAAGTGGGCTGCCATGTGGGTTGCTGGGTAGGCTGTCCTAGCTTGTCAAGACCCTTCCATTCAGCCTCCCTATGGATGGGAGACCTGCACACACATGCTAGGGATCCTCATGGACGAAAATGGAAGGAAAAACACTCCATTATATTTAGCATTACACAACTATTTCAAGTGTGGCTACCTAAGCCTAGGAGTAGTTTTAGTTAGGAAGATGATGAATAGTGCTAGAAGTTAATATTTTTGCATTGTCTTCACCCATTTCTCGTGTAATCTTCAGTAAGACTTTTGTAAGCTTCCTTTATTACTTTGAATGTCATTTATTTCAAGTTTAGTTCAAGTTTAATTACATGTTCTAGTTTCTACCATTGTTGTTCATGTTTTCTTCATTTCAAGTTTTAAAATGGGTATTGTATTTCTCTCTTCATAGTTTATGTTTGTTGCATTAACTTAGTTTACATCATAATTTCTTCATTGTGTCTTTCATTTACATTATTGTCTTTCCTTCAAGCATGAATAGCTAGATTTCTTGTTGGCTAACTCAAGGGAGACCTCTTCTTGGATTTTCCATTTTAACTCATTTTTTTCCTCCTCTCGGTGTACGGTGGTTTGGTTTGATTGGGTTGAGAGTGGATGTAGTGGTGAATCTTTGATATTCCGTAGGCCTAGTCACAATTTATGCTGAGATCCTCACCATCTCATCCCTAGCTTCCCACAAATCAATCGTTCATCTATAAACCCTCGGAGGAAGGTTTCGAGTTGAGATGGGATTCCCATTGGAATGACCTCTTTGAATTAGGCAACACTTGTTTTCTTGCATTTTTATTAAGAACAAAACTCATCAAAACCAACTACAAGATTTTACATATTTTCCCTTTTGCATCAAAATCACCTTCACACACTTGAACTTTCCTTCCCTGAGAAGACGACCTTGGAATACTTTTCTAAGTAAAACACCGATATTCAAAAGACTCCTTGCGATTGGGTAGCACTTTTGTTCACATTTCACACATTTTGCTCATTCCATTTTATACCACCATTTTGTTGTTCCATCTCTTTCATCATCCTGAAGGAGAGTGACACTCCCTTTTCACACACATCATACACATGCTAAAGAGTGATGTTTAGAGGTTAGGAAACAACAACGTTTTCTATCAATCACCAGGTAGGTGGACAGAGACCTCAGATAGCTCGAGGAGCAGTAGGTTTACTAGAGAGGACAGCCACAGACCCCGGTCAGTGTTTCGCATTCGGAGGAATGGGGCATTTTAGACACAATTGCCCATCGCTTCCACTAAGGGACAACCAAATGACAAGACAAGTGGCTGCAAACAAACCACTATGATAGCAAAGGCCGTTGGGAGCTCTTGCCCTAGGCGGTGCCACTCAGGGAAGGGTATTTGCCTTGACTTAACCGAAGGAAGATGCCTCCAATGCCACTGTGGAAGGTATCATTCTTCTCTATAATTCTTGAGCCCGAATTTTATTTGATCCCGGTGCGACCCATTCTTTTATACATACTGCGTATGCTATTAATTTGGAATTGGGTTTCGAGAATCTAGAGCATGCATTAAATGTTGACTTGCCTATGGGAGAATAGTTGGGTACCAACTGGGTCTGTAAGGGTTGTATGCTTCGTTTTGGAGAGCACGAATTGATTGTGGATTTGGTTGCTCTAGATATGAAGGGGCATGATGTTATATTCGGGATGAACTTATTGTACACTTTTCTGGCAGTAATGGATTATTTCCGCAAGACGATTACATTTCAGTTACTAGGAGGGGTAGTTTTCAGTTTTATCAATGACCAAAGTTCTTCCCATCCATTTTCTACTGTGGGTAATAAATTTCTAACAGCTAAGGCGGGGAGTAAATTGAGTTTCTTGGCTAGCTTGATGGGAGATGATCGGGATAGATACTAACCGGACGTAGTGTTGGTAGTATCGAATTTTCTAGATGTCTTCCCCAATGAATTACCTGGGTTACCCCCACAACGCGAGATTAAGTTCACGATCAATCTCTATCCGGGAACCAAATCAATATCCATTGCTCCATATCAAATGGCACCCTTGGAGTTAAAAGAGCTAAGGAAACAGTTGGATCATTTGTTAACCATTGGATTTATCCGTTTAAGCACTTCACCTGAGGGAGCCCCAGTCCTCTTTGTGAAGAAGCATGATGCAATGCTTCAGTTATGCACAGACTATCAAAGATTGAATCGGGTGACAGTGAAGAATAAGTATCTGTTGCTACGAATAGATGACTTATTTTATCAGCTGAGGGGTTCTAAGTATTACACCAAGATTGACCTTCGTATAGGGTACCATCAATTGCGGATCAAGGAGGAGGATATTCCTAAGACTGTTTTTCGTACCCGATATGGTAATTTCGAGTACACGGTAATGTTTTTTGGATTGACTAATGCACCCGCAGCCTTCATGGATTTGATGCACAGGGTATTTCGGCCGTATCTAGATCAGTTTGTCATTGTGCTCATTGATGACATACTAATCTATTCACGAACACACGAGGAACATGAACGCCATCTCATGATTATGCTCCAGTCTTTGAGGGAACATAAGTTATATGCTAAGATGAGTAAATGTGAGTTTTGGATGAAGGAGGTGAAATCCTTGGCCAAACAAGGTATAACCGTTAATCCTACAAAGATTGAGGCAGTGATAAAATGGGAACCACCGAAGAATGCAACGGAAGTACACAGTTTCTTGGGGTTAGCCGGCTATTATTGTAGGTTTGTGGAAGGGTTCTCAAAGCTTGGGATGTCAATGACTCGCCTCACAAGGAAGGGAGAAAAATTCGTGTGGACTCAAGCGTGTGAGCTAGCCTTTCGCACCTTGAAGAAGTTGACAACGACGTCTATCCTCATTATACCGAGTAGTGGGGAAGGATACGATGTTTACATCGATGCTTCACTATGAGGCTTGGGATGTGTGCTAATGCAAGGAGGTAAGGTCCACCTATGGCTCTAGGCAACTCAAGGTTCATGAACAGAACAATCCCACCCATGACTTAGAGCTTACCGCTGTGGTCTTTGCTCTTAAGTTGTGGAGGTGTTGTTTGTATAAAGAAAAATTCCAAGTGTTCTCTGATCATAAAAGCCTCAAGTATGTCTTCACAGAGAAAGACTTGAATCACCAGCAAAGAAGGTGGATTGAGTACCTAGAAGATTATAATTTCACACTCAACTACCATCCGGGGAAGGCGAATGTAGTTGTCGACGCACTTAGCAGAAAGTCTCAGGGTGAACTCAATGCTCTTGCAAGTAAATGGAAGATGAGGGATGCCCTTGGAGATTATGATCTGTGAGTAGGAGAAGATGGATCCTAACCATGTTTGTTCAACCTTATGACTCAACCTACTCTCCAACGTAGGATTGTGGAATTGCAATGTGTGGATCCTAAATTAGTGTCAATTTGACCTAAATTGGAGAATGGAGAAACTATGGAGGGTTGGTCTTTGAGAAACGGAGAATTGAGATATGGGAAAAAGCTATGCGTTCCCGATGATTCGTCCATAAAAGAGGAGATACTTAGAGAGTGTCATCGCTCTAAGCTTGCTATCCACCCCGGTAGCACAAAAATGTATAGGGACATGAAGCGCCAATATTGGTGGAAGGGAATGAAGAAAAATGTGGCAAGGTTCATAGTACGATGTGTGGTGTGCCAGCAGGTGAAGATCGAACATTAAAAGCTAAGAAGATTACTACAGTCTTTGCCTATTCCAGAGTGGAAGTGGGATCACATCACCATGGATTTCGTGTTGGGTTTACTACACACGTCGCGCGGGCATAATATCGTATGGGTCGTAGTTGATAGACTCAATAAGTATGCACATTTCTTTAGTATGAAGACCACGGACACTCTAGAGACCTTAAGGAAGCTATATATTCGCGAGATTGTGAGATTGCATTGAGTTTCGCTTTCTATCGTGTCGGATCATGATTCTCGACTTGTGGCACGGTTCTGACAAAGTCTACAACAAGCCATGGGGACATAGTTACGTTTTAACATAGTTTTTCATCCCTAAATGGATGGGCAATCTAATAGGGTGATACAGATTGTGGAAGACATGTTACGTGCTTGCGTGTCGGACTTCAAAGGAAGCTGCACAAAGTCGATAGAAAAGCTATGTGGATCAAAGACAAAGACCTTTGGAATTCAAAGTAGGAGACTATGTGTTCCTCAAAGTGTCGCCCAAGAAAGGGGTATTCAGATTCGACAAGAAGGGAAAGTTAGCACCAAGATATACCGGGCCATTTGAAGTGATCAAAGTTTTGGGCAAAGCGGTGTATCAGTTGCGGTTACCAGCTCAGTTGTCTAGGGTACATGACGTGTTCCACGTGTCAATGTTGAGAAAGTGTCAATCGGATGCAACGCCGGTCGTAGACTTGAAAGATATTGAAATTCAAGACGGAGCAACCTATGAAGAACAACTAATGAAGATTCTCGATGCCAAAGAGAAGGTGCTCTACAACAAATTCATTCAACTAGTGAAGGTTTTGTGACAACACCATGGAGTGGAAGAAGCTACTTGGGAACCAAAACTAGAAATGCGAGAGAAGTACCCGCACTTATTCGCTACTTGAGGTAAGTTTCGAGGACGAAACTTTATTTAAGGGGGGTAGATTGTAAACCCCCATAAGTTTAAAGTAACATAATGATAAATTATTTGGTAATTTAATATAGGTAATGGTTTAGAAATGAATCACATGGGTTAGAACCGTAGGAAATGTTAATATTGTAAATAATAGTTAAAACTTGGTTTTTACTCCTGAATATATGGAATAGTTCATAATAGAAATTATACCAACAAAGTTTGATGCATAAATATATATTGTATAGGTTTAAGTTGGTTTTGGAATGGATTGGAAATGAAAAACATAAAATATAGGCAAAAGTGGGCAAACCCTACCAGTAGACACGAAAGAAACCTGAATTCTGCACAACAAAAGTCCGTATTTAGGCCATTTAAAACATCCATTTTTCACTACATTTTACCCCATTCTTACATTCCACCCTCACCCTAAACACTTTAGAACCCTCAAAGAAGATAAAGGGAAGAAGAAAGAGGAGAAAAGAGGTCTCTAGAGCTTGGGCTACTAGATCTTGGAGCCAGTGTTAATTTAATGCCATATTCGGTATACACACAACTAGGGTTAAGTGAGTTAAAGCCTACCAATGTTACACTACAATTAGCAGACCGATCTATAAAAATTCCACGAGGAATTGTGGAGGATGTTCTTGTCCAAATTGATCAATTCTACTTTCCTGTAGATTTCATTGTCTTAGACACTCAGCCAGTTTTGAATGCTTCCACATACATACCTCTTATATTGGGTCGACCATTCCTAGCTACATCAAATGCATTGATTAATTGTAGGAATGGAGTCATGAAACTTTCATTTGGAAATATGACCAGTGAATTGAACATCTTTAATGTGATAAAGCATCCAGGTGAGGAGGAAGAAATTTGTGAGGTAGATGAAATTGATAAGATTGTAGAGGAGGAAATTAACACCTCTTCTTATTCTGACCCTCTACAATCTGTCTAATTAATTCTGTTATTGATAGTGAAAATCTTGATGTGCAATTTTATGCTGATTTGTTAAATTCTTCATAAAAGGTATCGGGGAATGTAAGAAATTCCACTTGGGAACTTAAGCCCGATTGATCTATCCCTTATGCAATTTTTGTATATAGTAGTTAGAATTTTCTGTATTTTGTATTTTTATGTTTTTTTTGTATAATTTCTTTGTTTGTTTTTTAGATTAGAATTTTATACTATAAATATTTCTCGCTGCAAGACCTAATTAGCAATTTTCTATTTTCATCTTATACATTAAGAACAATAGTTAATTTAAGTTGGGGAGCTAGGCGTGTGAATTTACTTGGTGTGTTTAAAATAGTAATTGTGATTTAAAAATTTTGTTCGTCTTTGTGACTGACAGACATTAAAGAACCAGATAGTGAGTCAATTTTTCAAAAGATATACATACGTTGATCATGCGAAAAGCTAAATATGTTCAAAATTTAGAAATTTTTGAAAGCCAAGCACGACCTCTATGTGGTAAAAGTTCATATGCTAAACACCGACGAGCAAATCGTCTTTGTGCTTGTGTAAAATGTGGTCATATAGAACATCTGAGATGGTATACTAAGTGTGCGGAATCAATTTCAGGCCGATCGTTAGATCATCTACGGTGGATTAGGGATGGGCAGAGTAAGGTTTACCCTGAGACGCCATCCTATTCCAGCCCGATGCTAAACAGATACGTGAGATCTGAAATTAACCGTGTCACTAATGTTACTGAACCAGATAATTATGATACAGACTAGATATGATCAATGAAATGTATAGCTTTTGGGGAATAGATGTATATAGTTATAAATAAATGTAAATAACTATAGATTAATTAGAAAAATCAGTAAAAATAACAAATAACAAATAAAAAATAATAAAAATAAAACCCCCCATTTTTTTAAAAAAAAGAAAAAGAGTGGTTAGTAAAGTTCATAGAATAAAGTTATATCTAATGTTGTAAACTGCAGGAAAAAGAGCACCAGTATAGAACATCAAAGAAACAGTCTGCAGTTACAAATCAAGAACCAGTCAAAAATATGGATTTAAGACAACAAACAAGAAGAACTACCTTACATTCCATTGGATGGCAGAACAGACATACAGATTCTGATGGGAATGGAGACCACAATGAACCAGATGCAGACCACCATTACTCAGATTGACACCAGCTTAAACCAGATGAATCAGCGCATGACTAATTATGAACAAAACCTGGCTGAGTTGTTGAGGCTATGGAGACAACATTTTGAAGGAGGGCCATCTATTCCATGAAGACTGGGAATTCTACATAAAGACTCTACTCTCTTTCACTCAACTTTTAAAATTATGCACTTTTATATTATGCAGTTAGACTCTAAACTATCTTTGCACTTGTTTATTTGTTTACTTGTTTTGAACCTAGAATATTTTGAACTTGTTAAGTTTGAATTTAGAAATAGTTAAATTTATGTTTGTTAAAATTAAAGCCTATATTGAAAAAGTTAGGAAGCCTAATTTATGTGATTCAAAGTAAAATTAAGTTAGTATTTTTAGTACATTGCAAGAATTATCTTAATATGATCGCTGAGATTTTCACATTTTAATGGGACATTATCTCAATATTTTTTTATTTAAACTTAGTTTTAGAAGCACAAAAGGATATCTTTATTATACAAAAATTTTGTGAAATATTACAATCTTTCTACCAATAGTGGAGATGTGAAACCCAATGCAGAATTTGAACCTATCTTTCTTGGAGAGCTATTCAACATCTACTCAAAAGAGAATCTCCGATTCAGCGGTAATTTTTCTTTGAGTAATCTCATTATTTTAGCTTTGATTAACACTTGTGAAATTATATTGTTAGCACTATCCTTAAACTGTTAGCTAGAAAGAATACAAACATATGATTTCTGGAAAATGATCTTAGGCCATGTTTCATCAATCTTGAGCCTTGACCATTTTTTTTACAAAACTATATCCCTAGTCAGCCAAGATTAAGCCTGAAAAGTATAAATTCTTTTCTTGAAACACAAAAATATACCCAAACCCAATAAAAATATATTTCAACCTGCCCTTGCTATTTAATTATTTTGCACCCTCTTTTAATTCAACAAAATAGCAGAAGAAGAAGAAGAAAAGGTAGAAAAGAGACAAGAGAGACGAGATGGAGCGTAAAACGCACTCGTACAAGAAAAAGCGAGAGGGAGCGTAAAACGCACTCGCTCAATAGGAAGTGAGATGGAGCATAAAATGCACTCACCAAACAAATGGGAAAATAGAAAAGAAAATCAAGAGAAAAATTGAGGTGTGCCATAATATTAAAGAGAGCAATTTGAAACCCAATGACGTCATTTCATAAACCTCAACCCTACAACCCCATTACAACCTTAATAAAGCCCTTTTTGATTCCAGAAATCATATATTTGCATTCAGTCTATTAATCTAAAAAGGAAAATGTTAATAATATAATTAATATAGTGTTAATATCCTTTCATGAGATTATGTCAATTACCTCGTTATTCAGTAAACCGCTCCTTTAAATACTTACATGTGAAATTAATTACTTTGTTACAATATTCCAATCACATGTAAAACTGAGAGAGTAGTCACTATAACGTATATTATTTGTTGAGCGTATTCCAGGAAAGGATCGACATCAAACCTACTACGAAAGAAGGTAATATTTTTCAAGTACTTTTTGAAAATAAAGAAATCACTACACACACACACAAGTTGTTATAAAAATACAGATATAATGTTACCATTAACTTGTGTTACTCTTATAAGTGATCAGAAAAAAGATATATTTTAGCTATGCACAACAAAAATAACAATTTAATTTTACATATAAACCATATAAATTATGCATTCCTGACTATAGAAGTTTGTAGGTAGCTTCACTGAAAACCTTCACGAGACACAACTCGTCCACTAGGAATCACCTAGAGATTTAACGGCTTATTGCATATGCTAAATGC
>CM042187.1:31769382-31811228 GCA_023539305.1 Ilex asprella
CAGTCTAACAACCACGGTGTTCCTATTGGTATGGCTCTGCTTCCACTAGAATACTGAGGCTGTTTAACTGGCGGTTATATACGTTGTTCAATTTATATAATAGACTGACAGTTTATACTGGCGGTTATATACGTTGTTCAATTTACAATATATTACTGACAGTCTTACAACTACGGCATTCCTACCAGTCCAATGGAATACTGAGGCTGTTTAACTGGAGGTTATGTAACCAGCTTTCTTAAGAAGTTGCTGGGTTATGATATACTACCACCAGCTCGCCTGAGAAGTGGCTGTGTTATGGTTTATTATATAATAAGGAATAATCATAACGTCAAAAGAATAACTCAAG
The DNA here is from genome assembly GCA_023539305.1 of Ilex asprella. Classification (NCBI taxonomy): domain Eukaryota; kingdom Viridiplantae; phylum Streptophyta; class Magnoliopsida; order Aquifoliales; family Aquifoliaceae; genus Ilex; species Ilex asprella. The sequence goes on from CM042187.1 coordinate 31,769,732, forward strand.
TATTCTTCATGAATGGCTTGTCCTTCTGGATTAATTGAGTTAATCAATTGAAGTGGATATAACCAGCTTTCTTGAGAAGTTGCTGAGTTATTATTTATACCACCAGCTCGCCTAAGAAGCAGCTATGTTATGATTTATATACATCAGACCTGCCGATTAGCTTTCCAGTAAAATGGAAGTTAATTGTTGTGAGGTAGCATTTCCAGTAACTTAAGCAATACAAAGCATATGGATCCCTAAAATGAAGGGTATCTTTTAATTTCTTGTCAGTTAGCTGCTTTATTTAAGCACTTTATTATATCTGCACTTTACTTTCGCCTGTCTTTTATTTTAAAACCAGTTAATTAAACTAAGCTCACACCACAAGCTATCAAACATCAAACTACTCCAAACAACCAATTTACCGTTTATTTGTATTATTTTTCTATTTTATTCTTTATTTTTATAACAAGAATTACTTAACTCTTCGTGGGATCGATACTTGGACTTAAAACTGAGAAAACTACAATTCGACCACTTATACTTGGGTGTAATATAATAATATAATTCCGACACACTAAAAAGTGCGAATCAATATTTAATAGCCTTATTACATGCATTTTTACTTAGTTTTGCATATAAGTACTTAGAGTTAGCCAAATTTATGAATAATATTGAATTTTTTATGTTGCAGGTAATTATAGCGTAAATCATCGATTTTGTAACCTTGCTACTAGGTATGGATGTGTGGTGAAGACATGGACACATTACATAAGAATTTGGAGGCTTAAAAATGAAAGAAATCAAGGAGGTATCGGTGCTTGGTAACATAGGCACCAACACCCATACCAATTGGTTGAAGTACCTTGGTTTTTCTTCTTTTTGACCATGATCCACTTTGAAAGTTATGTCCTTTGTATTGTGTCAAAATTTCAGCTCAATTGAAATGTTGGATCAAAAGTTATGATAATTCTATGAAAACTGGTCTGGAGCAAAAGACCTACCGGAAGGCCATACCGGTAGGATTCACCTACTGGAGTTCGACCTACCGGTAGGTGGTACTGAAATAGCCCAAAATGCCCAGATCTCCTGCATCTCATGCTCCACTTTCTTGGGGGTCCCACCATTGATTCTCCCACTTGTTCCCTGACTTCCCTTACACATCTACACGCCTCCCATCAACCATTCTTGGACTTTGGAGGCAATAACATTAATTATGTGACAACCCGTCAACCCGCAGAAATACATGTGGATGTCGCATAACCCGACACCACATTAAAAGCATCCCTTAATCGAGATTATAACCTATGATATAACTTGGGTTCTAACATTCTTTAAATCCAATCCAAGTCCAAAACACCATGATTCATGTCCCATTAAGGTCCAATTTGGTCATTACAAGGAAGGAAATTCAAAGCCCAAAACTTGGCAAAGCAATTATAAAATTTCAGATTTTTGGAAGAGCTATCGGTAGGTGTTTATCGGCTACCGGTAGTTCGGGGTCCACTGGAAAAGTACTCCCTGTTGACTACCGATAGTTGTTACCTTCTGAGCCACGACTACTTGTTGACTATCGATAGCTGTTGCCTTCTGGGCCACGACTACCTGTTGACTACCGGAAGCTATTACCTTCTGGGCCACGACTACCTATTGACTACCGGTAGTTAAGCTCAGATTTTGCCCACTTCAATAGTTTTTCCTTTCCAATTCATTTCAAAACTTCTCAACATCAACTAATGAATGTACAACCCGACATGATATCATAATACATGATATTTAAATTCCAAATATAGTTCATATGAGTTCCATTACAATCCATACCAAGTTTTTCATACTTAATTTACAAACTCAAAACAAGGTCACATGTCGGCCCTCTTCACCCTTGGTAACCCGAATGTGCCCCATCCACCGAAGTATACTCTGCACCTGAAATGTGTTCCAGTATAGGGTGAGCCAACGCCTAGTAGAGTAGATCCTACAGAGGCTATTCCCCCCTAGAAGCTCATGCTCATGCTCATGCTCATGCAATACTCACGCGCAACTTATAACCCATCATTCCATACAAGAAAATGCATTCAATGTTAGAATGCAACCATGTCATGCCATGAAATGAGATGATACTTACTCATGCACTTCAATCCGAGTCCTCACCAACTCCCACAACACAATGCAATGCACTTGTGAAATGAATCGTCACTTGACGAAAAATCCATCTAATGATCGTTTAAAAAATAAAAGTTATTTCATTATAAAATCAAATCATTGATGGTTGTTACTCATTGAATGAGTACTTTATAAATAAAAAACTTGTGTCTTTGTTGGGCAATGGATTTTGGCATCCCAGCCTCTGGTTTTGTACACCACACTTTTTTGGAATTTTACTGCCAGGAAGTGCCTGAACCATTTGACCGGGTCTTGCACCCGAGGGAGTGTCTAGCCCTTCTTGCTATACCCGACACAAGTTTTCATGCATGCAACCGTGAGACTCAATTGGATCTTCAATCCAATTTTTCCCGAGTCCACCCATCAAGCACCAAGTTTGGTGTCGATCACCATGCACCGACACACTCACACTCATGCATATAGCCCATGAAGGTGATGCCTTGATCATGCCCAACATGTAATGAATACCACATGAGCAATATTTCCCACACATCATCATGGTCCATGGAAAAATTATATCTTTTGCATATAAATTCCATACTTCATCATGCTCAATATATCAACAAGCATAAGTGCATATAACACAACATAATTATCCATGTTATTTCATCAAACAACAACATTCAAACATCCAAAGCATTTAATCAAACATCTTAAAGGCACAATTTATAAAACACATAGCATGCCTCAAGATTTCCTAAGTTACAAGAACAATCACATGTAACTTCCATATATCAAAATTAAGCTAGAAACTAGCCTAAATCATTTTTATGCTCATTTTTCCACTTCCATAACCATATATATATATATATATATATATATATATATATATATAATCAATACATAGGCATATATAAATTTAACCCTTAGTGTACCAACATCTAAGGAGAAATAATCTAAGGTAGGAAGAACCCTACCTCAATAGAAGTGTGAAAGACTTCTATAACTCCAAAACCACTTCAAAACCCTTGATTTCCCAATTCTTCCCTTTTGGATCTTTGGAAAAACCTCTTGTTTTTTGTACATAGGTGTAGCCCTTGACAAGGAGAACGACTTTCCCTCTTGACCCGAATGGATCTAAGCACTGTAGATCCTTAGATCGTAGAGAGAAGGCAAAGTTTTTCTCTCTTTCCCTCTCTTCTCTCTCCCTCTTTCCATCGACTGAGAAAGGCTGAAACAAGTGGGAAAAATTATATTTTTCCCCTATTTATATTTTTAGAATACTTAGCCCACAATTGGTCACACGTCTCTTTTAATTTTGGGTCCGTTTTCAGCCCAAAACGATTAAATTTCGTCTTGGTTCAAGTTTAAAATATATTTATTTTAAATTGCTCTCGATTATTTCCCAAAATTCATAATTTTTATTAAAATTTTTGTATTTGGGTCTCCGAGGGTCCGGGCGTCTCGTAAAATGTGAAAAATCCGACTATCTCGAAATTCAATGAAAATTGACATTTAACTAGTTTTCGCGAGACGAATCCAATGGTGATGTCCGTTTCGTCATCCAAGCTCTAGAAAAATTCAGGTTTACAACCCGACCCATGGTGGCAATTTACCGCTTTGCCCTCTCCAAAAAAATTTAAATTTTTTCTCGAGTTTTATAAATTAGGATGTGAGAGAAGGGGGCAGCCTAGGGAGTTGCTAGGTAGGCTACTCCTAGCCTGTCCAAGCCATCATCTCACCTCAAATTAATGGAAGGCCTGCACACACCTTGGGGGGACCACCATGGACGAAATTGCAAGGCTCACACTCAGTATATTTAGCATTTAAAAATCATTTCAAGGGTGGCTACCTAAGTTTAGGAGTAGCACAAGGAGGAAGATGATGAATAACAGATAAAATTTATGTTTTTGTATTTTCTTCTCCCATTTTATTGCAGTAAGTTGTAGTTACCTTGCAATCTTTATTTCTTGCATTGCAATCTCCTTTATTTCAAGTATTTTTAAAGTTTAGTTACATGCTCTTCAATCCACCATTGTTGCTTCCAAGTTTTCTTCATTTCTTGCTTTAAAATGGGTATTGTATTTCTTTCTTTATAGTTCAAGTTTTCTTGCTTTAAGTTAAGTTTCAATCTTCATTTCTTCATCATGTCTCTTTAGATTATACATGTCTTTAATTTTATCATGAGTAGCTAGATTTTTAGTTGGCTAATTCAAGGGACACTTCCTCTTGGGTTTTCCATTTCAACTCATTTTCTTGCCTACTCTCTGTGTACGATGGTTCGGTTTGATTGAGTTGAGAGTGGATGTGATTGTGAGTCTTTGATATTCTGTAGGCCTAATCACGGTTTATGCTTAAATCCTCACCATAGAGGAAGGTTTCGAGTTGAGTTGGGATTCCCATTGGAATGACCTCTTTGGATTAGCCAAAACTTGTTTTCATTTTATTTTCATTCACAAACTCCAATCACCAAAACACAAACAAAAGATTTTACACTTTATTTTTTTCACAAAATCATTTTCACTACACTTGAACTTTCCTTCCCTGAGGAGACGACCTTGGAATACTCTTCCAAGTAAAACATGACAATCAAAATACTCATTTTGCTTAGGGAGCACTTTTGTTCATATGTATTTCATTCCCACCATTCCGTTGCCCCATATCCTCTGTAAACCTTCTTCTATCTTCTGGGCTCTAGTGCGATGGTATTTGTCCTGTAGTAAGATAATTACATATGTCAACATACTAGGGACAAACATAATGAATTGAGAGTAAATACTCATCAAGAAAGTAGTCAGGGATACGAATATGCTCATCAGCATCTTGCACCACAAGTCGGGATAAATGATCTACCACCACGTTCTCAACTCTTTTTTTATCTTTGATCGTCAATTTGAATTCTCGTGGGAGGAGTATCCACCTAATGAGTCTCGGTTTTGCATCCTTCTTAGACAAGAAATACTTTAAAGCAGAGTGATCAATATAAACTATTATAGGTGAATCAATGATGTAGGACTAGGTTTTATTTAATGCAAATACTACCACTAGCAACTCCTTTTTTGTGGTGATATAGTTCATTTGAGCTTCATTGAGTGTTTTGCTAGTGTAGCATATTACATAAGGTCTATTGTTCTCCCTTTGACTAAGCACTACACCGATTGCGTAATCACTCGCGTCGTACATAAGCTCAAATGGTGAGTCTTACTTGGGTGGTCACATGATCAGAGCTCAAATGAGCATGTTCTTTAATTTTTTAAAGGATGCCTCACAATCATTTAACCAAACAAATGAGACATCTTTTGCAAGCAAATTGGTCAGGGGTCGGGCCAATACACTAAAGTCCTTAATAAAACGACGATAAAAGTCAGCATGGCCAAGAAATGACCTGATATCCTTGATGACCTTTGGTGTAGGGAGGTTAGAAATGGCCTCAACCTTTGATTTGTCAACTTCGATCCCTTTTGCCGAGACAATGTGTCCAAGCACAATTCCTTGCGTCACCATAAAGTGACACTTTTTCAAATTGAGGACCAAGTTCTTCTCTTTACATTTTTTAAGAACTCTCTCTAAGTTCTCCAAACATCCACTGAAATAATCCCCAAACACTAAGAAATCATCCATAAACACTTCCATGGTCTTCTCTACCATATCACTGAAAATCCCCATCCTGCAACGTTGAAAGGTCTCTAGGGCATTACACAACCCAAAAGGCATGCGTCGGTAGGCAAAAGTATCGTAGGGGCAAGTGAAGGTGATCTTCTCTTGATCTTCCAATGAAATCTCAATTTGATTATAGTCGGAATATCCATCCAAGAAACAATAGAACAAGTGTTCGGGTGAGAGTTAAGCATAATAAATTAACAGGGAAGTAAAATTTATCAACTTGGACTAAAACATCCTCGGCTACTCCCATCGGTTTTCTGATGCTACTATCCGCCAACTGAAGAGTGATTGGAGTTAGCTTCAACTCTTCAAGTTGAATTTGGGTGTATACCTAATACGGTAGGAGGTTGACACTTGCCCCCAAATCAAGAAGATCTTGCTCCACCTGGCAATTCCCAATTGTGATGACAATGGTAGGGCATCCGAGGTCCTTGAACTTTGGTGGGGTGTTAGTCCTCAAGATTGAGCTCACTTGATCAGTGAAGAATGCCTTCTTGTGCACATTTAGCCTTCTCTGCACTGTGCACAAGTCCTTCAAGATCTTGGCACAAGATGAGATTTTCTTTATGGCATCGAGGAGTGGAATGTTGATTTTAACCTACTTGAACATCTTAATTATAGCAGAATAGTTGGCCACCGTAATGTGTCGCTTCAAACGATTAGGAAAAAAGGCATGAATGGGGGATGCATGCACACTTTCATCAACCAATTTTTCCTTCCACTCACCTCACCCCCTTCGATATCATCCTCAGTCTCTTCCTCTAATGGCAATGTGGTTGTAGGTGAGACCTTTGGCACAATGGTGTTGACCGCTTTAAGTTTCTTACAACTCTCAGTAGTGGGTTCGAACGACATGTTGGCCTCTAGGATTTTTTTTTGGATTGAGTAGGGAATTTTCCCTTCTCTTTTTGTGATGTTCCCATGGAATTGGTCAACTTCATGAGTTGGGCACGAATGTCATTAAAAGCTGCAGCATTTTAATTGTTGATGGTAGTCTGGCTTTGGATGAAGGAATGAACCTTATCCTCCAAACTCTTCTTGGGGTGAGGTTGGTATGTGAATGGGTTGGATGGTCCTTGATGACCAAAATTTTGTGGAGGTGAAACTTGGGAGAAATTTTGTGAAGGCGGGTTTTGTGAATACCCTTGCGGATTAGATCGGGAGTATTGAGGGCTAGACACTTGCCCTTGACCTTGGTATTGACTTTGCTTAGGAGGCATAAGAGGTGTATAGGCATTAGACCTATGAGGAGTGGGATTCTCATTTCTCCAACTAAAATTCGGGTGATTGCTCCAACCTGTATTGTACATATTAGAATGTAGGAAAAATGACTGCCTTGTTCGGTTAAAAGCATTTACTTACTCATGGTACACTTCCTTAAGGGCCGAAATGTTTGGGCAATCTGATATGGAATGCTCCACTCTCACAAATTGAGCAACCCTCCTCGATCTTTGAAATATTGGACACCTCGTGCCTCCTATTGACTTCTAAACTCTCCACCTTTCTGGACAACTTGGTGATTTTAGAGAGCAACTATTCCCAATCCCTCAAGTCATGCATTCCTCCCCCATGTGCTTGATTATTACCTTGAGGAGAAGACCTCGGTACATCGGTGGGATCCGTGATATCCTAAGATTGTGCATTTTGAACTAATGTACTAAAATATTCTAGGGCCTCATCGGGGTCTTTATTTAAGAACTCTCCATTTTACATCATGTCAATGAATTGCCTATAGCCTGGTGTGATCCCTTCATAAAAGAAACTCACCAATTGTCATGATTCAAAATTTTAGTATCGAATGGATTGTAGTAATTTCTTGTAGTGATCCCAACAGTTATAAAATTTTTTATTGGGCTTTTCAGAGAAGTTTTGAATTTTCTTTTTAAGAGTGATGGTTTTAGGCACCGAAAAAAAATTTTTCAAAAATTCAGAGAGAATTTGAGCCCAAGAGATTATGGATCGAGGACGCAAGGAATTCAACCATGTTTTTTCTTTGTCCTTAAGGAAAAAGGGAAACAATTCAAACAAGCTATGTCTTCCATAGCATAGTTAGTGAGAAAGGTTGCAAGTATATCCTCGAATTCCTTAATGTTCAAATACGGATTCTCCCTTTCAATTCCATGGAATGTAGGAAGTAGTTGCAACATTTCGGGCTTAACTAGGAAGCCATGAGCTTGGACTGGTAAGAGAATGCATGAGGGAGTAGTGTTACGTGTTGGTTGAAGATAATCTTGTAGTGACCTCACTGGAGGATCAATGGGGATGTTGTCCCCTTCATTCCTTGGAGGGAAATGCATTCTAGGGTTTGGCACTCATCCTCCCTTTGGAACATTAGCACCAACATCCTCAAAATTATTACTGTCATCCTCGGGTGGGTCTTGTTCAATATTCATATTAGGGCCAAAGAGTTGTCTAACCAATCGATTTTAGTCATCCCATCCCCACATACAAAACAACATCTATAAATGAAAAACAAGTACACAACAGTGTATACAAGTACCTCAGCTCGTGATGAGAATTCACGGGACTTACCTTCGTTGTCTGAAAATCACCTTCTCAATTCAACGTTCTCCAGTCCCCAGCAACGGCGCCAAAAATGTTTGATGTTTTATTCCATCGTTCCTAATCTTTGAACATGAACCCTCAATATGTATATGGCTTATGTGTGTGGGTGAGTATCACTCTCGGGTGTGATGCAAGAAATGGGAAAATGGATGTGTGAATGAAATGTGTGTGTGTGTGAGCAAAAGTGCTCCCCAAGTGCAATAAGATTTCAAGTATTATGTTTTACTTGGAAATCATATTCCAAGGTTGTCTCCTCATGGAAGGAGGTGAATTTTTTTGAAGGTGATTTTTGTAAAAAAAAAGGAAAAGTATAAAAATCTTTAATGTTTGAGTTTGGTGATTTTTGTTCTTGATGAAAATGAAATGGAAACAAGTGTAGGCTAATCCGAAGAGGTCATTCTAATGGGAATGTCAAATCAACTCAAGACCTTCCTTCAATGTGTCTAGATGTTTGATTGATTCATAGGAAACACGAGACTAAAATGGAGGTGAGGATTCAAGCATACACTGTGACAAGTCTACGGTGTATCAAGAACTCACAACCATGTCCACACTCAACCTAGTAAAACCAAATCAATGTACACTACGAGGAGGAAGGAAAAAGAGTTGATTTAACACACCGAAGAGGAGTTCTCCCTTGGATTAGCCAACTTAAGGCTTAGCTGCTCATATTTAATGCAGGAACATTATTAAAATAAAGAGACATTATGAAGAAATGAAGATTCAAACTTAAATTAATGCAAGAAATCATAAACTACAAAAAAATGCATTTTATACCCAATTGAAGAACTTGAGATGCAAACTTAAATTCAACAATGGTAGAATCTAAGACACTCAACTAAACTTGCAATGTTCTTGAAGTAAATGACATTAAAGATAGTAAATGAAGCTTACAAGAGTCTTAATAAAGATTACAAGTGAAATGGATGGAAGAAATGTAAAAATCTAAGTTTATTTCTCTCTCACTATGTCTTCTTCATTGAAGCTTCTCTTTCTAAAATGCAATACTATCTAAATAATGTGTAAGGAATGATCCAAAATTTTCCATGGAGCTCCCTCTAAGAGGCTGATTAGATTGCATTGGGCAAGCAAGGACATACCTAGCCTGCATATCCCTGGCTTGCCTCTTCTCTCTCGTCCTCATTAATGCCAAGGCCTTCAAAATCCAACTTGAGGTGGGTGAGGCTTGTATGTATGTAAGATATGTCAAGGGACAAGTGAGAGAAGTGTAGGTGGGGCCCCTAAATGGCAGAGCTTGAGTTTTAGGTTGTCTGGGCATTTTAGGCAAAACCTTTTGGAAGGTTGATGTATATCTTTAGAAGGTTTGTGTAGGAATAGTTGTGAAAGCATTCCCATAGACAAAACTTTTCAGAAGGTTTTGGCAGAGAGCAGGCAGACCAAGTGTAAACCTTTCAGAAGGTGTTTAGCCAAACCTTCCAGAAGGTTTTCATCCAAATTGCATTTTTTTTTTGTTTCTTCACCTTCCAATCCTTCCTTTAAGCTATCTACTCATTTTCATTGATTTCAAACACTTCAATCGAAGCTTAACTCAAGCCATTTACATCTTTTCACCTACATATACACACAACTCTATTAAAAAGAAGATTAAACACATTTATCCCCAAAATTACAACAAAAGCAAGCATAAAAGGGCATAACAACATACAATATATGCAATGTTTTGTGCTAATCACCTGGTACCGGTACTTGGGCTTGTAGTCAGTGGGGTACTAGTACCTGTAAGCATAGGTACTAGTACCTTAGCCCATTGTCACCCTGGTACTGATACCTGTGAGCATTGGTACCAGTACCTAAGCCCACTAGAAAATAGGTACCTGTGAGGTACCAACACCTAGGGCCCCAATTTCTCTAATTTTCCAAGATTTTAACTTTTAACCCTACATTCATTTGTTTGCAAAAGAATATTGTCCAAGAGAGTCCCATTACTTCCATTTGTCAAAGTACACGTTTTGTACATAATTTATACAAAGCCAATATAAAAATATACAAGGGACAATAAAATGCAATTCAAGAGCCATAACCCGGCTCTGTCATCAACACGAGCCCAAGTGAGGGCTATCCACTAGAGCTTGTCTGACACTTAAAGTGTATCCCAATAAAGGGTAAGCTATGCTTAATTGTGTACCTCCTAAAAAAGACATTCCCTAACTCAGATGCATATGAAATTTCATATACAAGTCATCATATCAAGCATTCATTCAAACACATACCCTTCATAAATGAATGCTACAATTTCATGTCATGCCATGAGGTGGAAACTCACGCTTGGAACGCAAACCTGAGCCCATATAACACGTGTTATGTCATGCGTATGCATATGCATATGCATTTGGGCATTCCAAGCCCCTGTCATTGATGTTAGACATCCAATTACTATTTTATAAAATTATGTCTTTTTTGGGTTGGTAATTTATGGAAACCACACCAACGGTCTACCAAACCAACATGGCATTTGAGGGCATCACACCTACGTTTTCGAGTACAACGACACACTTTTCTGGAATTTCACCACCAGTCTAGTGAGTGAACCAAGTAATCGGGTCTTGTACTCGAAGGAGAATCTATCCCTTCATGCTATACCGGACACATTTTTTTTTGTATGCAATGTTCCATGCAACTCAATTAGTCCTTGATCCAAACTTTTCGAGTCCACCCATCAACTCACCATATGGTGATTGACCAACTCATGCACCCACACACTCACACTTCTACTAATGCCCACGAATGTAGTGCAACCTCTGCATGTGCAATGTAATGTACATTTGCAATTTTCAGTTCATCATAGTAGTAGCTATGACATGTGAGTATATGACAATATTCCATAAACATCGAAATGTCCATCATATCATGAAGCATATAACAAACATGTCATTTTCCACTATATTCCCAATCATATCACATATGATTTTAATCTAAATAACATACTTTAATTTCTAAGCATTTTATCAAGCACTTAGTAGTCAATATTTGTAATCACATAGTATGCCCAAATTATGTCATTTCATCAAATTCAAATTAAGTCATTTCATTAAACCCAAATCAAGCAAGAATTGGTTTTAACATTTTCTCATACACATTTTCAATATTCTAGCTACACTAGGTGTGAGCTAATACATGAGAATTCATCTCTATCATACTACCTATTTCATATCAACCCTAGGTTGAAAATAAACCTAGACAGGAAGGAACCCTACCTCTTGTAGCATAAGCCCGCATAGTGGCAGTTCCAAGAAACTCAAATCAAGCCTTCCAAACTTTAGCCCTAAATTCCTATTTTTTAGAATTTGGAGAAAAGCATGATCTTTGATATGGCTATGTAGCTCTCATTGCGTAGAGTAACTTTAACTCTTGGTCTAATGCGATCCAAAGTAGGATCATGGCGGATCAAAGAAGGAAGGTGGAAAAAGTTTGAGATCTTCTCTCTTCTCTCGCTCGCTCTCTCTCAAAATTTTCAACTGAAGAATGGAGGAAAAAATCAACTTTCCCCCCTTTAAATACCCTTTGAATGCTTGGCCCTCGTTAAGCTACACATCCCAATTTATTTGATTCAATCTTATTGTGAAGCAGTTAAACCTTGCCTCGAATTAAGTTCAGTATATTTTTATTGAGCTAAATTTAAATTATTTCTCAAGTTCAATAAATAAAATCTGATTTAGTTGTTTAACGCCTGATCGCATCATAAAACGCATAGCATCTAATTGTCTCTGAATTCAACAAAAAATTATTAGGTAGCTAGATTTCATGATATGATTCCAAAGGTGAGGTCTGTTTTGTCATCCGAGTTCTAAAAAAAAATAAGTTTTCAACCCACAAGGTACCGGCCAATTATTATTTTGCCCTTTTTAATTCAATTTTAATTTTCCTAGGTTTCACAAATGTATTTTAAACACAAGAGATTTTTCATAACCCTAAGTTTATAAATCCAAAGGCTATATCATCTATAGGCTCTGCCCAACTTCACAACTTGGTGTTGACGATCTTTATTGGTCAAAACCAAAACCATTATTGTGTGCATTCCTTGGATAATTGGTGCACCCAAGATTGCTCAAGGCCTAGAAGATCTTTTGGAGGAGGTGAATCCAAGTGAAGCTACACTTAATGTAAGAGATGCGCTTTTCCAAAGAGGTTTGTTGAACGAGGGATGACCTGACTATTGAGTGCTCAATAGTGTATTATTTTATTGCTTAACACTTTGCTTTAGTCTTGCTAACAAACCAACTTGCTTCACTGAGTGTGTATTGCGTCTTAGGCTTTGATTTTTGAGTTTTCGAGTAGTTTAGGTGCAAAAGTGGATATTAAGCATTGATCGGATGACAAAAAATAAGCTGGGATTGAGTTTGCTCAGGATAAGATGAAGCAAGGGGCCTTGGAAGTCACTTTGTAAGAAAAGAAAAGTTCTATCGGTAGGTGTTATACATGTAGGAAGGCAGCAAAATTAAGGTTCTACTGGAAGTAAGTCAGTTCTACATATAGCTTGAGCTACAAAAGATTAGTGCATAAGTCCTACTAGGAAGAGGTACATGTTCTATCAGTAGGAAATCTTACAGAAGTTTATAATTTTTGTCATTAGAGAAGTCCTATCAATAAATGGTATATGTTATTCCGGTAAAAACTGTCCTGATATATATTGTCAAAAGAAGTCCTATCGGTAGATAAAGGATGTTCTACTAGTAGGAAAAACCATAAGAGTTTCAGATATTTTATCAAAACATTGCTCTACCAGTAGGTTGTATTGTAGAAGGAGTTGCTATTGGCAGGTCAACACAGATTTTCACGGGAAGCTCAATTAAAGATCAAATTTTGCCAAATCTTTTGGGGATTCTAAACCAACCAGATGAGGAGATAATATTGGAATGGATATACGTCAAAGATTTGAAAATTATCATTCCTAGTGATGAGTGCATAATATTGCATATTTAACGACCTCATTATATGCATTTTGACTCAACTTTGCATTTAATTACTTAGAGTTAGTCGAATTTGTGAATAATGTGAAAATTTTGACGTTGCAAGTAATCATAGGGTAAATAATGGCTTTTAGAACCCTACAACTAAGTGTGAATGAGTGTTGAAGAGATGGACACGTTACATGAGAATTTTGAGGCTTAAAAGTGAAAAAATTTAAGGAGGTATCGGTACCTAGTATCATAGGTACCGTACCTAAGCCTACTGGAATATTGGTACTGGTACCCACACCATTTGATACCAATACCCTATGATTCTCCATTGTTGACCATACTCCACTTCAAATTTGAAAAACTGTAAAACATGAAAGTTGTAGATCTAGATGACCTGTATCTTGTGTCAAAATTTCAGCTCAACCACATATTGGGATCAAAAGTTATGATACATTTACAGAAATAGGAAATAATCTACCGGTAGCCAAACCTACATGAGCTACCAGTTGCAACCTCTACTTGAAATGAGCTACCAGTAGCATCCTTATGAGATGCTGGTAGTAGTTGCCTAGAAAACCCAAATCCTTCTCCAAATGACTCTACCAACTACGGGGATCCACCTTTTGTCACCTAATCCATGTTCACCCCTATATTCAAATTTAAGCATGAGGGAGTGGGTGGGCAATGTAGAGAGGGAGTGGTTGAAAATGCATTGGAGGACCATACTTTGACTATTTTGGAAGCTTTTATGGACAATCTATCTCCAATCACTCCAAGTTAGCCACTCATACTAAGGGAGAGAGGGAGAGAAGAAAATGGGGGATTTCACACACAAAATTTAAGATCATCAAGCTTTTAGAGAGAGAATGTCCAAGATAGAAGATGATGTTCTAGAGAAAGAAAGTTGGGTTTTCCATTTTCCTTCACCATTTTCATTGTACTATGCTCTATTTTACACGTAATCTTTTCTTCTTGCAATTCAATCTACTTTAATTAAAGTTGTAATCAAGTTTAGCAAAGTTTCCTGTTGTGTATTTCTACATTTGGGTTTTATTTACATTAAGCTTTACATATTGGAAATGAATATCTACTATGTTTCTCTATTTCATGTTTGTTCTTGCTTTTACCATGCATAGCTAATCTTTTAGTTGGCTAATCAAAGAGGGATTTCCTTTTGGGTATGTGAAATTGACTCTCTTGTAGTGTGTTTGGTTTTACTAAGTTAAGTGCTGACATGGTTGTGGGCTTTTGATATACCATAGCCTTGTCACAGGGTATGCTCTTGTCCAACACAACTACACTAGTCCCTCACTTCCTATGAATCAATCAAACACCGAGACACCATTGGTTGAAAGAAATGAGTTCATTTGGAATTCCCATTGGAATGACCTCCATAGATTAGGAAACCTTCTTTTCTTGCATATTTTCTTAGGTCACAACCCACCAAACTTCAAATCATAAGATTTTTCAATTTTCACTTTTTCACAAATCACTCTTCAAGAACACCCGCCCTCGTCTTCCCTGAGGAGACCACCTTGGAATACTCATTCCCATTAAAACACGATATTACAAGGATCTCTATGCTTGGGGAGTGATGAGCACATAATATTGCACATTTCATGGCCTCATTACATTCATTATAACTCAACTTTTGCATTTAATTACTTAGTGTTAGCCTATTTTATGAATAATGTTAAATTCTCGATGTTGCGTGTTTTGATAGCTTAAATGTTGGATTTTAGGACCTTGCAACTATGTTGGATGTGTGGTAATGGCATGGACACAATACATGAAGAATTGAAGGCTTAAAAGTGAAGAAATCAAGGAGGTATTGGTGTTTTGGAACTAAGGCACCAGCTGCCACATCACTGGGAAGCACTGCTTCGGTTCTCCTCCATTTTTACCATGATCTACTCAGAATCTAGAAAAGTTCAAAACATGAAAGTTGTAGATCTGGATGTCTTATGTATCATGTCAAAATTTCAGCTCAATCCAACTGTTAGATCAAGAGTTATTCTATTTTTACCGAAGGTGGTCCAGTGCAGAAAAATAGTACCGGTACCACGAACCTTCTAGCAGAAAAACAGCCTGTAACTCAACTTTGAGGCTTGGGGGTCCCACGTACACTTCTCCCACTTGCCCCCCAACATTTCCTGACACAAGAGCATGCCTCCCTTACACATTTGGAAGACTTGAAAGGCTTGGCATTAATGAAGCATGGGAGAGGAATGAGCTGCACATGGGGTTGCAGGCTAGCTCTTCCTTAGCCTGTCAAGGACCATCATCTCACCTCCCATTGATGGGAAGCCTGCACACAACTTGGGGGGACCACCTTGCATGAACATGAAAGGCTCACACACTCCATATACACAACATTATTCAGTATTTTAAAAGGTGTGGCTACCTAAGCTTAGAGTAGATATAGAAAGCTCCAAAGAGGAAGACAATGAATAGTGTAATGTAAATTTCGTTTTTACTTGTTCTTCACCATTTTCATTGTTGTAAGACTTGTGTAAGCTTCCTTATTTACTTTCAATTTCATTTAATTCCATTGATTTGCAAGTTTAGTTTAGTTTCTTAGCTTTCACCATTTATGTTTTCAAGTTTTCTTCAATTCTTAGTTTAAAATGGGTATTGAATATTTTTCTTCTTAGTTTATGTTTTCTTGCATTTAGTTAAGTTCCATGCTTCATTTCTTTATTATGTCCATTTATATTATGCTTGTCTTTCATTTTATCATGAGTAGCTAGATTTTAAGTTGGTTAATCCAAGGGAAGACCTCCTCTTGGGGATTCCATTTCAACTCTTCTTCATTCCTCCCTTTTGAGTCAAATGGTTCAGTTTGACGGGGTTGAGAGTGGATAAGTTGGTGAGCCTTTGATATCTCGTAGGCCTAGTCACGAGTTATACTTAGATACTCACCAATCTCGTCCCTAGCTTCCCCCGAATCAATCATTCATTCATGCTCAATCGGAGGAAGGTTTGGAGTTGATTTGGTATTCCCATTGGAATGAATCCTTTGGATTAGCCAACACTTATTTTCTTGCATTTTCATTTACAAACCAAACACAAATCTCAAATACAAGATTTTACACTTTCTTTTCACTTTTGCAAAATCACTTTCACAAAACTCCATTTCCTTCCCTGAGACGACCTTGGAATACTCTTCCAAGTAAAACACCGGCCACGAAAGACTTCTTGCGATTGGGGAGCACTTTTGTGCACATTCCACATTTCATTTCACACATATTTTGTTCATCCATTTCCCACCATACACATTCCGTTGTTTCCTATCTCTTGCATCATCCCGAGGGAGAGTGACATTCCCTTCACACATAAGCCATACACATTTGAGGGTGGTGTTGAGAGGTAGGGAATGGCACTATTTTCACTCAATCAGGGAGCAATTTGGCACACCCACAAGCACACATTTTTGTTCATCCACACACAATGTTTCACACTTCTTGCATTGAGCTTAAGGAAGAGTGACATTCACCATACACTATAAGGCCACATACCCAAACAATCGGGTTCGTGTGGGAAACAAGGGAAACTATCAAGCACCTAGAAGAATAAATAGAACACCATTTGCGGAATATACAGAGTCTTTTTCTATTTTCCTTTAGTTTCTCTATTTTTCAACATTAGAAATATAAGGGTCATTTTTTAATTTTTCTACTGTTCTTTCTTTGAAGTTTTACTCTTTCAGTTGTTCTAGAAATCTTACATTCATTGTCTTCAACAATTCAAGCTTTTATCGTTTAAATTCATTTTTTCACTACAAGCAATTACTCTCTAGTTATACCTTATTTTTCTGAATTTAATTATGTCTTCTTTAATAAAGGTTTGGACTCCCGAGTCCACTATCAAGCACCAAGCAAGGTGTTGATTACACTATGCACCATTCCCCCACACTCATGCACAATGCCAATGATTGTGACTCTATGATCATGCCCAATGGAATGAATAGCACAAGAGCAATAATTCCATACATCTTCACATTCCATGGAATTTAAATCATAGGCATGTAAATTTCATATATCCTCATAACAACAAATCAATGAGCATATAAATATCATATTCGTCTCAATATCAATATATCAAAGCATGCATATATTAACAATTATAATCAACACAATTGACAAGCATGTTATTACATAATCTATGTCAATAACACACTTAAATTACATGGTGCATGATACTCATAACAACCCACAAAATTTAGCACAAAACAGCCCGCGAAAATCAGCCCAAAGTGGCTAAAAATTCAGCCACTATACGGCCCCTAAACATTCATAAAACAGCCCCTAAACCAGACATTAAGCAGCCCACGAAATCAGCCACTAAACAGCCCCTTAACAGCCCCTAAATGGACACTAGACAGCACACAATTCAGTCACAAAGCTACCCACAAAATTAGTTCATTATTAGTGCACAAAACAGTCCACGTTTCGGCACAAAACAGTCCACATTTTAACCATAAAACAGCCCGCAATTTGGCCACTAAACAGCCACATAGCAGCCCCTTAATAGGCCACCAAAATAGCCCACAATTGAGCCCACAATTCAGTCTATGTACAGCCCACAAAATAGCTTAAGTACAGCCTACAAAACAGCCACAAAACCGCCTCAACATAGGCCACCAAAACAGCCCACAATTTAGCACAATTAAAGCTCAAATACAACCCACAAAAATTGCCCAATTACAGCTCACATTCTTTCCAAATAAATCCATATAAAAACAGCATCTTTAGGTTTAGAATGAACCCAAGTAGGAAGAACCCTACCTCTTGGAGCGTAGAAATGAAAATTAGACCTTCAAAACTTCAAAAACACCCCAAGAACACCACTTGAATCTTCGGTGGAATCCCTTGTTCTTGGTACGTACATGTAGCCCTCGTCGAGGAGATGAACTTTGCCTCTTGAATCGACAAATTCCGACCGACGGAACTCCGGGAATCTTGGATTGAAGCTCTAAGAATCAATTTTCTCTTTTCTCTTTTGTTTTCTCTCTTTTCTCTCCCCTATGGCCGGCCACCCTTGTTGAACATAATGAAAATATCTCATTTTGAGATATTTTAGCCCCAATTTATAATTTTAAATGTGCGGTCCTCGTTGCACCGCATATTACCGACTTCCAGGTTCGTTTTTCGTCCAAAAATGATTCATTAAGTCTCGAATTGAGTTCAAATAAATTTTATTTGAACTTTCATTTAATTTTAAGGAAAATTTCAAAAATTTATTTTTGGGGACCTTTAAGAGGTCAATCGCCATGCAGTCGTCTCGATCTACGTACAAAAACCCGACTATCTCAGAATTCGACAAATTTTCTGGTGGTTACTAGATTTCGCGTTGTGAATCCAATGGCGCACTCCGTTTCCTCATCCGAGGTCTAGAACATGAGTATTGTAAACCTCATCATAGTGGCAAATTACGATTTTACCCTTCTTCCAAAAAGTTTAAAATTCTCCGGGTTTCACATTCCATAACAGTGGTATCTGTCCTATAGCAAGGTAATTACATATATCAGCATACCAAGGACATACCAAATGAATTGACAGTAAATTTTCATCAAGAAAAGATTCGAGGGTAGGAATATGCTCATTAGTCTCCTGCACCACCAGCCGGGATAAGTGATCCGCCGCTGCATTCTCAACTCATTTCTTGTCTTTAATCGTCAAGTCAAATTCTTGTAGGAGAATGATCCACCTAATGAGTCTTGGTTTAGCATCCTATTTAGATAACAAATACTTCAAGGCAGAATGGTCAGTGAAGACAACAATAGGTGAACCAATGATGTATGAACGAAATTTATCTAAAGCAAACACTACTGCTAGCAATTCTTTCTCAATGGTAGTGTAATTCATTTAAGCCTCATTAAGTATTTTGCTAGGATAGTGTATCACATATGGTCTATTGTTCTCCATCTGACCAAGCACTGCGCCAACCGCGTAATCACTCGCGTTGCACATGAGCTCGAAAGGTAGATCCCAATTGGGTGGTCGCATGATAAGAGGCGTGACAAGCATGCTTTTTCATTTTTTAAAGGATGCCTCACACTCATCCGACCAATCAAAGGGGACCTCCTTAGACAGTAGCTAGGTCAGGGGTTGGGCCAATGCACTAAAATTCTTAAAGAAGCGACGATAAAAACTTGAATGGCCAAAAATGACCACATTCGCTTGATAGCTATCGGCGTGGGGAGGTTGGAGATGGCCTCCACCTTGGATTTGTCAACTTCAATGCCCCTTGCCAATACTATATGACCCAGCACGATTCCTTCCGTCACCATAAAGTGACACTTTTTCCAATTCAACATGAGATTCTTTTCTTCACACCTTTTCAATACTCTTTCCAAATTTTCCAAACATTCGTCGAATGAATCTCCATGCACGAAAAAATCATCCATGAAGACCTCTACTATCTTCTCCACCTTATCACTGAAAATCCTCATCATGTACAGTAAAAAAGTCCTCGAAGCATTGTATAATCCGAATGATATACGGCGAGAAGTTATTTTTTCTTGGTCCTCCAATGCGATCTCGATTTGATTGTATCCAGAGTACCCATCTAGGAAGCAGTAGAATAGGTGCCTAGCTATCCTTTCCAAAACTTGATCAAGAAATGGCATCGAAAAATAATCTTTCCATGTGCAAGAATTAAGCTTCTGGTAGTCGATCCAAACTCTCCATCCAGTGATCACTCTTGTGGCTATAAGCTCATTCTCATCATTTTTCACAACTGTGACTCCGAATTTCTTTGGCACTACTTGAGTGGGACTTGCCCACTTGTTATCGGCAATTGGAAAGATGATGCCCATGTCAAGTAGTTTTAAAACATCATCGCTCATCACCTCCCTCATACTGGGATTTAATCTCCTATGAGGTTTTCAGGAAGGTTTGGCATCCTCCTTGAGGTAAATGTTGTGGGTGCAAATGATAGGGCTAATTCCCTTGATGTCAGTAATTGTCAACCCAATTGCTTCTTTGTGCTTCTTCAATACCTCTAAGAGTAGTTCTTCTTGTTCTGCATTCAAGGTAGAGCTAATGACCACCAGAAATGTTTCTCCCTCGCCAAAGTAGGCATATTTCAAATGTGCCTACCTTAGTTTATTCAATGGTCTCATTATGCTTGTTTTGGTTAGGTGCATTGATGTGGTTGATTTACTTATCTTAAATATACGCAGCTCTCCTATGCGTATCTGGAAGTGATTTTAGGTCATCTTTGAATGCTTTGAGCCTTAGCCTTTTTCTTGTGAAAATATTATCCCTAGTGTCGTGATTGAGCCAAATTGAAATTCATTTCCATGCCACACAATTGACCAAGCCAATGAAAATAAAATATCTACCTTACCTTGGTTGTTCCTTGAAGCTAATATGAGTGATTGGAAAAGTAAAGGAAGTATGGTGTGGAAACTCAAACAAAAAGGGATGAATGATGTTGAAACTCAAAGAGTTCAATGGAAAACAAGGAAAATCCAATAAAAGGAAGAAAAAGGGGTAAGAAGAAGAAAGAATGATCAAAAGAAAAGGAAAAGTTAGAGGAATGAAAGAAAAGAAACAAAAAGTGTGGTGATGGTGTGATAATGAAAATCCCATGACAAGGGAAGTGTTTTTGAAATAAAAGTCTCTCACTCAGAACAATCACCGTTGTTATCCTATATCCTTCATTTCTCTTACCTCATATTTCACCCCAAGGCCCCTTTATAACCCTTAAAGTCCTAAGTGATCTAGAGAAGCATGGGAAGTGCATAATGTTAATAGAAATGATAAGTTAGTCTTACTACCCAATGCCCTAGCATTCTGTTCATGAGACTATGCCAAGGTCGCTTCATTTTACATATATGAACTTTATTTTTGGATTATATGTGAGCATATTTTATTTTAAACACAAGATTATATCTCACATGTACACATGAAGTGCATACCAGATCAGCTTGAGTGTATTTCATTGCTTGAGAGTGACCCTTGGTGAGTTTTGCATTGAAACTGAATTTGGATAGCAATTCGAATGTGAATTCTGTTGCGTAAATGCTGAAATTATATGTTCAAATTCACACACAAATGAGTTGAAAATTAACTTGTATGTGCATACTTTAGACTAGCGTTGAAGACCATGGTTTTGCTCAAATATGCTTAGTTCAGTCATCTGAGAAATGTGTTAGATAATCCATGCTTGCAAGAATGAAGGAATAGCGCTCAAGTTTTTTATATTTGACATGAATGAAGGTTTTCACTTTGATAGTTAAGAATAGAAATCCATTCCATGTATGTTGAATGCTTCAAAGGTTTAAATCACTGTATAATTTCAGTAATAATTTGGGCATGATGGTTCGGACTATGGTTTATAAGTGGAGTACATTTTTTGGGATGGAGTAGCAGTCATAAGAAGTGTGGTAAAGTGTCTAGGGCGGTCCTAAGTCGAAATGGAGTGGAGAGGCGTGCTCAGCAGAATTATTGTGCCAATCAAAGCAAAAATAGTACCGGTATGCGGTACCGGTACGCTTAGGCTACTAGAGTGCGAAGTACCAGAACACAATATCAGTACGGTACAGTATCGGTACGCAATGCCAGTACTATCTGCTGAACCAAGAAAAAAAATTATGCTTTTTAATTTAAACCCTTTGGTGACCCTTCACTCTCCACTTCTATTTTCACCCCTAAACCCCTCTTTCTCTCGCTCAAAAATGTACCAGGCATCCAAAACCCCCAAGTTTCCCTTTCAATCCATTAATCCACTCTTTCTTCAAGCTTGGACCTATGCAACCCACGGCTATGAACCCTAGGTGCCGATTTCCTTTATGTTCTCCTAGCTCCCAAAATATCTTGTTTCTCTTCAAGAAACTCCATTGTCGTGTCATATTGAGGTTTGTCTCGAGGCCTTCGACTCGTTTGAGGGTCTCCTCTTCACTCTCTTGGCGCTCTTCTTAATGGGGACACTGTTGTTATGCATGGCCCGAACCAAGAGAGCGGGGTCCAAGTCCCCTTTACCTGAAGAACCCACTAGCCGCAAGAGAAACGGTGAACGGTCAAGCGTAGACCCTGAGGAGCACAGGAAAAAGGTGAGGAAAAAGATACGACTCCAATGGATTGGAGATAAAGGCGTAACCTATGAGCGACATCTTGATTTAATCTCACTTACCCCACTACACGAGGTGGTGAAGATCATCGAGGGACATGGGATGCGATTTTGGTTTGAACCCATTGAGGGGTATAATTTGTCCCTATGCAGAGATTTCTACCAGACACTCAGGGTGGCAACGGTGAAAAATAGGGAGCTGTTGAGGGCAAATGTGTGGGGCAAGATGTTCGAGGTGATCCCAGATGTCATTGCCACCCTCCTAGGGGACTATCAGAGACCACCACCCTTCCCACCAATCTATCCTCACAACATCGATAAAGCTAAGACCAAGGCCAAGTTTGTTGCTCTGATGTATGAAGACCCTGCAATATTCAAGGGAACTGTGTTGAGTGGAGGGTTAAAGCACGTGTATGGGCTCCTAAAAAAACTTCTCCATTATAATCTACTTCCGAGGGTGGTAGAAAAGAAGCCGAATATGGAGAAGTTAGCCCTTCTAGATGTTGTCATGTCATGCAAAATGATTGACTTTTCCATGTTCATATGGGAGGTAATGAAAGATTTTGTTGTGACAGTGAAGCCAATGACCAATTTGCCACACGGGAGTTTGGTAACCGGATGTGCAAGCACTTTAAAGTGAAGGCCTACATGTTTGACAAGCTCACTCCTCCCATGACAGGGGCTATTGGCAAGGCCAGTACTAAAAAGAGAAAAGCAATGAGTCGAGGGGAACGAGCTCAATTGGAAGCTGATTATGATGACCTTCTACCAACTGCACCCACTAGGCCATTCACATCTGTACCAGCATGTTCGATGGACTAGCGCCTTGATGCACTAAAAGCAACAGTGCATGGGATTGAGGGAACAGTGTAGGGGATGACGGATATGCTGAAAAAAATGTTCATGCATAGCTTCCCTAGGTGGCCCATCCTCAAAGGACCATCTACTTCAGTTGATGCCCCTTCTGCATATGGTCTCTCTACCTCTAGAGTGGTTGAGGAAGACGAGGATGATAATGATGAGGAGTCTGATGATGAAGAGGATGATGAGGAAGAGGGTGATGAGTAATATGTTGTGTAGTTGTTGTCTTTTCTTTTGAGTTTGGGTTGTACACAGTTTGGACGGGGTCGTGGAGTCATAGGCTATTTTGTTCCTTTTTGATGTCCTACTCCATGTACTCCAACTTCGTGGCTCATTGATAGAAAACCATAGTTTGATCAATCTTGTTCATGTTTATGTTGTTAATTGCATTATGATTTTTAATTTTTAATTATTTGGATGAATGGTTATCTAAATGGATTGAGCGTGCATTATATTGTTTGTCTTGTTTTGGAAATAACTTTTTTCTAAGGGACTAGCAAAACCTAAGTTGGGGGGTGTGATTAGCACAAAACTTTATATATTTCTATGTGCTAATCATCTCATTTTAATTGATTTTGGAAGTTAAATGATGGGAGTGGCATGAATTGTGCCTTTCACAATGATTTTTTATGTTTGCAAATAAAAAGGGCTAAATGAGGCTTCTTAAGGCCTTCCCAAAAGGATTGAGATGATTAGGGATAAAAGAATGGCTAGAGGAAAGCTCAGGAGTTGAAAAATCAGAAAAGCATAATGAAGCAGCAAAAATAGTACCGATATGCAGTACCGGTACGGTCTACTAAATCTTCCCAAATCTTTGCATCTCAAGGTCTACTGCTTTGAGGGTCCCACCAACAAAGCTCCCATACTCCTCTGACACGTCCAACACATAGAATATCCCTTCATGTACCTCCTCTTGGACTTTTGGAGGAGAGATCATAAATGTGGAAAGAGAAGAGAGAAGTTGTTGGTTGTGAA
This sequence comes from Ilex asprella, assembly GCA_023539305.1. Taxonomy (NCBI): domain Eukaryota; kingdom Viridiplantae; phylum Streptophyta; class Magnoliopsida; order Aquifoliales; family Aquifoliaceae; genus Ilex; species Ilex asprella. The sequence continues at coordinate 31,793,875 of CM042187.1, forward strand.
GACAAGGCCTACACAGCCTGCAACAGCCCACCTTATTTCTTGCTCCTATGTTGGGAATCACATCAAGGTGCTATAGGAGACTCCATGCACCTTTTTGGGAAGGGAGCTCTCCATGGTTCAGCATTTTTATTCTACACATTATAAGGGAGAATATAAAAAGGGAAGCTGTGCAGAAGATAATAAATAGTGTTTTAGTGAGAGAAATTTGAGATTTTTACCTTTCTTGCAATACACTATCTTGTAATCTCTGGTATGAATCTTTAGAACTTCATTTAATGTTATAAATGTTGTCTTCCTTCAAGTTCAATACATGTTAAGGCTCCCTTTAAGTTTTTGCCATTAATGCACCAAAGCTCTTCATTTTCTTAGATAAAAAATGGGTATTCATTTCCTCTACTTGGAGTTTATGATTTCTTGCATTTAGTTACTCTAGCAATTCATATCTTTAAATGCCCTCTCATTACATAGTTGATTTCATTTCAAGCAGGAGTAGCTCAATCTTCTAGTTGGCAAGGCCAAGGGCAACCTCCATTTGGGTATACCATTTCTACTCATTCTCTTCCCTCCTTTCAGAGTTTAATGGTTCGGTTTGACTGGGTTGAGGGTGGATAAGTTGGTGATTATTTGATATTCCATAGGCCGAGTCACGGTTTATGCTTAGATACTCACTCATCTTATCCCTAGCTTCCCACAAATTAGTTGTTCATTCATGCTCTATTGGAGGAGGGATTCGAGTAGAGATGATATCACCATTGGAGTGACCTCTTGGATTTGCCAACATTTATTTTCTCATTTCTTTTTCACCAACAAAAACTTCACCAAACAACCTTCAAGAACAAAGATTTTACACTTTCTTTTATTCAAAATCACATTTTCCTCGGTTTACTTCCTTCCCCGTGAAAACGACTTTGGAATACATTCCAAGTAAAACACGACCCACGAAAGTCTTCTTGTAATTGGGGAGCACTTTTGTTCATTGTATATCATATTTACACCGTCACATTTTCCTTTCCCCTTGCCCTTGCTTTTGACACTATCCCAAGGGAGAGTGACACTCCCCACCGTACCATACATTTCACATGCTAAGGGATAGTTTTTAGGGGTTAGGAAACAAGTAAGGTTTCCTAACAATCACCTACCCCTCCATGGGACAAGGAAGTTAGTTCTAGTTCTAAGGGGCGACACAAGCCCCTAATATTTCATGAGCGGGAACTCTAAAATCAAGCCAGATGGCTCAGGGTTTGGGCCAAGGCCAAGGGCAGGGCTTTCAGACAAGGACTTCAAGGACCCAGAGGTGAGTGTTCGCCATCAAACCACAGATTGAGCCAACATATCAGTTAGTGATTCAGGGTAAAATTCTACTATCATGCTTATGGACAAAGGTGTTATTTGATTCAGGTGCATCTCGTTCATTCATTGTTGCATCATGTGTAAGAGATTTGGGCTTAGACATTAAAACTTTAGAAATCTATTGCATGTGAGTTCTCCCCTAGGAGCTAGGGTTTGTATTGATAAGATATGTCAGGATATGAGTTAGAGATCTTAAGGATTCAACTCACTATGGACCTTAGGGTTATGGACATGTCTGAGTTTGATGTTTCCTTGGGATGAATTGGTTACCGACACCCCAAGTCGTCATTGATTGTGATTGGAAGAGGATCACTGCTTATACACCAGAGGGTGTTTGTTTCAAGTTTTAGGGAGAAAAGCACATTGCTTCACCCCAAACCGTGTATGACTTTCTTTGGTACAGAAACTTAATGGGTTGGCTTGCGAGTCTTAAACTTAAGGAGGAGGTGAGAAAGGAGTTGAGTCTATCTCGGGTAGTTTGCAAGTATGCAGATGTTTTTTCAAATGAGTTACTGGAATTTTCTCCATATCAGGATGTAGACTTTACTATTGAGTTACAACCCAGTGTATCCCCTATTTTTATAAAGCCGCATGGGATCGCACCTACAGAATTACAAGAATTCAAGGTCCAATTGCAAGAATTGTTAGACAAGGATTTTATTAGGCCAACTATCTCACCTTGGGGTGCTTCGATTGTATTAGCCAAGAAGAAGGGCTGGACCCTTACGCTGTGTATTGGCTATCGGTAGTTGAATCGAGTCACCATCAAGAACAAGTTACCATTGTCACGCATCAATGATTTTTTTGATCAATTGAGAGGGGCGCGGGTCTACTCCAAAATAGATCTGTGCACGGGATACCATCAATTAAGGAATAGGGAGGCCAGTATCCCTAAGACTTAGGACGCGATACAGAACTTTGAATTCAGGGTTATGCCATTCGGGTTGACGAATGCCCCAACAGTATCTGTGGACCTTATGCATAGGGTGTTCCAACCTTATTTAGATTAGTTTGTCGTGGTCTATGTTGATGACATTCTGATCTACTCCAAGCATAAGGAGGAGCATGAGGGTTACTTAAGGATTGTTCTCTAGACTTTAAGAGACCATCAGTCGTATGCCAAGTTCAGCAAGTGTGAATTTTGGCTGATGGATGTGAAATTTTTGGGGGTACGTGGTGTCTGCCACGGGTGTGTCAGTGGACCTAGAGAAGGTTGAGGCAATTACAAAGGAGACTCTGTCCAAATGACCATTTTGGTTTTGATCCCAGTGGATTGGGTGTAACAATGTGGTATCGGGGCGTCACAAAACATACATTAGTGGAGAGCCCACTAACTTTACATGCAAGCCACACAATCTAGTTAGTGAGAACCCACTAACTTGCATACATATAAATATATATCTTCTATAATATATATATATATATATTCATATTTATATATTCACCACAACTTTTTATTTTTGAAATTAAACCCAATTTTTTTTTAAAATCGAGATCTACACATTATCCCCCGTAGTACACTTTTTAATAACAGACTTAAAGATTTTATCGATATTGGGTAGATTTAAAGAACATTTGCAAGTCTGTCCACATCATGCATTTGAAAGATTGACTTTGCTAGGATTTTTCTATGAGGCCCTTCCATCCATTCATGGGCAATTTGTGCAAGTAATGAGTCATGGAACTTTTATGGATAAAACGCCGCTGAGGCTTTTGAATTTCTTGATACCATTTCTAATAGTTCCAAATGTGGGATGCGTCCGTACCACCACCTATTGAGTCCAAATCATCCACTTTCCATGGGAGAAAGTACATATTGAAATAATATGATGAGATAAGGGCAAAAATGGGCACATTATTTCAAAAAGTGGAAGATCTTAAAACAAAGAAAGTCAATGTTGCCATTGTTATATCTTCCACTTAGCAGGTCTGTAAAATTTGTGTTTTGTCGGGACATCCCACTGAGGAATGTCCTACTATTCCAGCGTTCAAGGAGGTGTTAATGGAGCAATTCAATGTTGTCTCCAATATGAGTAAACCATATTCAAACAATATTCTAAAACCTATAATCCATGGTGGCGTAATCACCCTTATTTTAGTTGGAAGACCAATTAGCCTATACCTCATCAACAAGGTCCACCTCCACCACAACTTCAAGGCCCTCCAACATATCCACCTTATCAACCACCACAAAAGAGGAGTCTAGTGGATACACTGAACTAGTTCATGCATAGCAACACTCAATCTATACAAGCATTCAAAAATTTCAAAAATCAAACATCACACTCCATTGACGATATTAAGAGTCATTTGGCTAAGTTGACCCAATCTCTAAGCATAAATGAGAAGGAAAAATTCTCATCTCAACCTAAACCACCACATGGTTAATACCAAGTTGATGCTTCTGAGTCATCTTTTGAACAAGTCCAGTCAGTTATTACACTGAGAAGTGGTAAAGTGATTGATAAGACCATTGTACCCAAAGTCCAACACATAAATATGGAGTCTGAACATGAACCTCAAAAGCAAACTGAGTCGAATAAGGAAAATGAATCACCATGTCCTATCCTTTTACCTTTTCCTCAAAGAGTGAAAAAGTCACAACCTCGTAATAGTCAAGCTAAAATTTTTGAACTGTTCAATCAAATCAAGATAAACATCAACTGTTGGATGTGATTAAACAAGTTCCTTCTTGTGCCAAATTTTTAAAAGACCTGTGCATGGTAAATTGTAGGATTAAATTGAAAAATAGGGTGTTTCTTTCTAAACAAGCTAGTGATATCATCCAGCACAAGCCACCTCTTAAGTACAAAGATCCAGGTTGTCCAACTATTTCAGGCATCATAGGAAAATTCAAGACTGAGCAAGCTTTGGTTGATCTTGGGTAAGTGTAAACCTATTCCCTTACATTGTATATTAGCAGCTAGGTCTAGGAGACCTTAAACCCATTGGTATCACTTTATAGCAGGGTGATCAGTCTATTAAAATTCAAAGATGAGTGACTAGAGATGTACTTATACATTTTGATAAGTTCTATTTTCCTGTGGACTTCATTATTTTAGACACATAGCCTGTTGTGCACATGGGTGCACAAATTCCTATCATTTTAGGTCAACCATTTTTTGCTACATCTAATGCTTTGATTAACTACAAAAATGGAGTCATGAAATTATATTTTGGTAATATGACTTTGTAATTAAATGTGTTTGACATTGCTAAGCAGCCTAGAAAGGAAGAAGAAATGCCTGAAATTAATTGCATAGAGGCTATAATGCAAGGTTTTTTTAAAAAATTCATTTATTGGAAATAAGCTAGAGTTATATGCATGTGATAAGTTGTTGAAGTCCATAGTGGACACGAATTTTGTAAAAAATTCTATTGTAAATATGTCGCTCGTTGGGACATAGGTCCCGAAGTTTGAGGAGTTATCACCTAATGGCACAAACCCTGTTGTACCTAACGTCATTGCACCCAAATCGGAGTTAAAATCTCTTCCAACTAACCTTAAATATGTCTACAAAATTTCTTCAAAATTTTTAGGGCCACAGAGTTAGCATTATTAAGAGTCATTAAAAAGCATCAGAGTGCATTCGGATGGACCGTTGCTGATTTAAAGGGAATAAATCCTCTTTTCTGTACTCATTGTATATTCTTGGAAGAAGACTCAAAATCCTCGTGCCATCCGAAGAAAAGGTTGAATCCACTTTTTAAATAACTTGTTAGGGTTGAAGTACTTAAATTGTTGGATGTGGGTATTATCTACCGCATCTCTAATAGAAAATGGGTCAGTCCTACACAAGTAGTACCTAAAAATTCAAGTGTTACTTTGGTGAAAAATAAGGAGAATGAATTAGTCCCTACACATACTGTCACTAGTTGACGTATATGTATTGACTATAGAAAGCTGAACTGTCTTACTCGAAAAGACAATTTTCTCCTACCTTTTCTAGAACAGGTTCTAGAAATGATAGCAGGACATGCATTTTATTATTTTCTAGATGGATACTCCAGATATAATCAGATTGAAATTGCACTTGATGACCAAGAAAAAAACCACATTCCCATGTCCCTTTGGTACTTTTGCATATAAAATGATGTCGTTTGGATTATGCAACGTACCAGCCACTTTTCAAAGATGTATGTTGAGTATTTTTAGTGACATGGTGGAGCATTTCTTGGAGGTTTTCATGGATGAATTTTTCGTATATAGTGACTCTTTTGAAATTTATTTGAATAATCTTGAAAAAGTTCTCACACGGTTTGAGGAGACTAATGTTGTTCTAAATTGAGAAAAATGTCATTTTATGGAAAAACAAGGGATCGTGTTGGGCCATGTTGTTTCATCAGAGGGGATTAGGGTTGATAAGTCCAAAATTGATCTAAGAGCTAATCTTCCTCCACCTAAGACTAAAAAATATGTTCGATCCTTTCTAGGTTATGCAAGGTTTTACAAAAGATTCATAAAGGATTTCATTTTAATATCTCAACCTATGTGTCATCTTTTGTGTTAGGGTGTGTCTTTTGATTGGAATGATGTGTGTCGAAATTCTTTTGATACACTTAAAAGCAAGTTCATTTCTACACCAATTATGCAACCTCCTGACTTGTCATTACTTTTTGAACTTATGTGTGATGCTAGCGATTATGTTGTTGGTGTAGTTTTAGGACCAAAAAGAGATAAAAGGCCATATGTGATTTAATATGCTTGAATGATGCGCAAATGAATTATTACACAACAAAAAATGAGTTGCTTGTTGTAGTATTTGTTTTAGATAAGTCCAGATCATATTTAATTGGATCCTTAATTGTTGTTTTTACTTATCATGCAATATTAAAATATATACTTACAAAGAACGATGCAAAACCACGTCTCCTCAAATGGCTACTTCTGCTTCAAGAGTTCAACCTTATCATTAATGATAAAAGGGAGTTAAAAATATAGTGGTGGATCATTTTTCAAGGCTAATTTATGATACAAAAGAGGAAACACTACCAATCAAGGAAACTCTTCCAGATGAGCAACTATTTGCAATAATTGAGGTACTATACACATATACCATTCCTATTCACTTTACCTCGAGCAATAACAAAAATATTTTAAAAGCGGTACGTAATTTTTTTTGGGGGGGGGAGATTCAAATATTGTAAGAATCAGATCATAAGACGTTGTGTGCCTAATCATGAAATCAGTCAAGTAATTTCTTTTTGTCACTCTAAAACTTGTGGTAGGCATTTTTCTACAAAAATTTTACAAAGTAGATTTTACTGGCCCACACTTTTCAAAGATATATATCTTTTTGCCTAACATGTGATAGATGTCAAAAGTTTGGAAATATTTTTAAAAAAATGATGTCTTTAAACCCTATTTTAATTATTAAAATTTTTTATTGTTGTGACAGAGATTTTATGGGACTATTCCCACCCTTCTTTGAATATCTATACATTTTGGTTGCTATTGATTATGTTTCATAATGGATTGAGGCTATTCCGTTGGAACAATGATCACATCATGGTGGTTAAAGTTTTGAAAGAAAATATTTTATCTAGATTCGGAATTCCTCGAGCTATTATAAGTGATGGGGGAACACATTTTTGCAATAAATATTTTTAAAAATTAATGAGAAAATATTTAATTTCACATAAAGTTGTTGCGCCCTATCATCCTCAAATGAGTGGTCAAGCAAAATTAACCAATTGAGAGATCAAAATTTTAAAAAATGGTTAATATGGTTACTATCAAGAATAGATACCCTTTGTCACTATTTGATGATTTGTTTGATTAACTGAGAGGGGCGCGGGTTTACTCCAAGATAGATCTACGCACGGGTTACCATTAGTTGACGATTAAGGATGCAGATATACCTAAGACGACGTTAGAACGCGATATGGACATTTCAAGTTCACTGTGATGCCTCCAAGTACAGACTTGAATGTGTTTTGATGCAATCCGGGAGGGTGGTGGCTTACAGTTCTTGGCAATTGAAGAACCACGAGCAAAACAACCCCACGCACGACATTGAGTTGGCAATCATTGTCTTTGCCTTCAAGGCGTGGTGCCACTATTTATATGGTGAGCAATTTGATCTATTTTCAAACCATAAAAGTCTGAAATACATCTTCACGCAGTGGGACTTCAACATCAGGCAATGCATGTGGATGGAGTATTAAGAGGATTATGACTTCACTGTACATTACCATCTCGATAAAGTAAGCGGTGGTGGAGACCAATGGTTTGTAACTCTGGAAGTTTTGTGATTATGAGATTGAGAAATTTTTTTCCTGAATTAAATATTGAATTTTGTCCAAGAAGGTTTTCTAGACAAAATATAAGATGAATTCAAATGGTAGGAAAGTCACTCTTTAGTTCGAGGATCGGGACATGTGGTTAATTATCCGATTTATTATATTTATGCTTGATAACTCAATTAACTCCCGTGTCAACAGCAAGTTAATTGGAAGATAAAGATGGACTGTGAGAATTAAAATCATGGTTCCGATGTCTTATTAGAAATTTACAAGAATTGTTTGTGCCGGGAGTTATTGCGACCACAAACAAGCAAGTGTTTCTACATGACATCCAACCATGGCTTTAATATTTCATTCTTTTAAATAAAGCACAATAATGGGGATGATTAAAGGGTAGTCATGAAGATCTAGCCGGGGTAATTGCCTTGAAACGAAGAGTCTTTCCATGCAAGAGTCATCCATGTCATGGAAAGACTTTCGATTATACAAAGTACCTTAGCTTTGCTAGAAGCAATCAATCATCCAATAAGCAAGGGGGTATAAACGTTAAGCATTAGAACAAAGCATGATATAATTTTTGGATAATCAATACATTTCCCTCACCTCTTACTAAAGAGTGAATGAGAAACTACTCACTCTTCATAGCTTTGGTAAGCTAGAAAAGTGAGTGATGCTCATCCCTCTAAGTAGAGGACTTCTCAAATTAAAAGTACAATTAACAAGGGGTCAATCTTCAACGAAGAATGAGTGAATCACATTCCACCATTCATGGCTTTGGTAAAGCTCTAGAAAGGTGGAAGAGTTTCACTCCTCTAAGCAAGAAGGGAGCTCAAATAATGAAAGTGCAAGACATAAATAAAAACATGTATGTAAGAACATAAATGTAAAAGCTAGAAGTAAATAGAGACATAAATGTAAAGACTAAAATTAAATCAAGAACATAAATGTAAGGACTTGAAGTAATTAAAGAAACTACAACTCTTAAGCAAGTGTAAATGTAAAGAAAAATGAGTGGGAATCTAAACTCCCCACTTCTTCTAGCAAAGAGAAAGACTAATACAAGAATTGAAATACATATATGTGATGAATGCCAAGTGGTGAATCCTTGAAGTGATTCCACTTATGAGACCTCCCTTCTCTCCACAAAACCAAGTGTATTTATAGGCAAGGAGAAGGTAGAGAGAGGGGTAAAAGGATAGAGCTGGGTGCCAAAGTCAAAGTAAAAAGCCAACCACTCTGCAGGCAGTCTATCAATACCGTTCGAACGATCAATGGCGTTCGAACGGTTTCTCTATCTTTGCCCGACACCGTTCAAACGTCAGGTGGATTCAGTGCCTGCCAATCAGGTCAGAAGACAGGTGGTTCTCTATAGAAAATCTCCCTCCAGGTCCTTGCAGAATCTGACTGCCCTCTCCAATAATTTCAGGGGCGTTCGAACGGTGGTTGACGTTCGAACGTGGCACTCAAGTGCCTAAGCCTTCTGACTGCAAGTCTGCAACACCCCATGTCTTCAGTCAGTCTGATCTTGTCATTGTTCCAGTGGACGTTTGAACGATTAGGACCGTTTGAACGTAGTTCTCAAGTCTTGGCTTGTTTTTTTCATGACCGTTCGAACGATATGTTGCGTTCGAACGTTGCTTCCTTGTTCCATGCTTTTACAATTTGTTCCCTAATGTGTTGTGGTTGTCTTCAAATGTACTTTTTGTTACGCTTGAACCCCTGTACACTTTAAGACCTGAAACATCATCACTTAAACTCCATCAAAGCACAATTAGTCCAAAATAAGGCATAAGAATATGCTACATTTGAGTATTAATCAGTAGGACAGTTCGGGCTACACTACAGGAGTCAAGCTCAGAGCACTTTGGGGAGTTTGATGGCTACGCCTTCCCTACTAAGTAGGGTGATCGAGTCATAGGGACAAGACACAAAGATATTGCCTATCAGGGACCGGGTACAGTTGGGTACAGGTGATGAGGGCTGGGCCATTCACACGAATGGTAGTCTTCAATTTAGGAAAAGGGTTGTGGTTTTTCAGTCTACGGATCTAAAATAAGATATCCTTAGGGAGTTCCATTGCTTGCGTTTTGCTATGCATCCAAGTGGCATGAAAATATACCATGATCTTTGATGTCAGAACTATCAAAGTGGGTTGAAGAGGCACATTGGAGATTTCGTTAATTGATGACTCACGTGTCAACAGGTCAAGGTTGAGCACTAAAGACTAGCAGGGTTGCTCCAACCTTTAGAGGTGGCTGAGTGAAAGTGGGAGCACATCACAATAGATTTTGTGACCCACTTGCCAACTACATCATAGGAACATGACGCGGTGTGGGTGATAGTGGACCGACTTTTGATTATGGCAAAAGCAAAAGTTGTGAAAAAATTAGAAATCTTTGGTAGTTGAGTAAAACCTGTGTCTGAAAAGGTTCATACGCTAAAGGCCGATGAGCAAATCGACTCGGTGGCTATTTGAAGTGTGGTCGATTAATGCATATGAGAGAAATCAATCAATGTTTTGAACTAATTTTGAGTCGTACGTTAGATCATCTTGACTAGATTAAGTATGGGCAGAGCAAAGATTACCCTGAGACGTCATCTTATTCAAGTCCAATGCTCACAAGATAAGAGCAACGTGAGATTAATCGGTTCACTGATGTTCTCAACTTAAAGGATTCTGATGGAAAACTGACCATGGTTAAGAATGTGTAGTTTTAGGATTTTCTATATAGCTTATGTATTTTGGTGTGTTATTTTCTGTGTTTTGGTGTGTATAATTATAAATTTTAGAAATTTGCATTTTTATATTTAAATTAGTATGTTAATGATAAATTGTGTTAATTAGGCAAGTAATTGAGAAATTTTGAATTAATATGAAGCTTTATGACTAGAGGAAGTGTATCTGAAATCAGGAAAACTGCTAGAAATCAGGAAGGTAAACTGATAGACTGCTAGTCTGGCAGAAACAGAAAACCAGCATTGTCTGAATGTTGGTGGTGGCGTCCGGCTGGTACTTCCCCCATAAAACCTAACAAGTCGTGAATCTCAACAGTTTCTTTCCCTTGCAGCAAATTTTTTCGAAAACCCGCAACTCCAGATTACCTTTTCTCTCAGATGTGTCCTTCCCATCAACATTCTTTCAAATCTACTATGATTAAACAACTACCCATTGAATTTTATAAGCCGTTACCAATTGACATCTTATGAAACCATCCATTTTTCAAAAAAATCAAGATTTTCATCATGGGTCCAAGGAAGAATACTGCTCACAAAGATGGTGCATCTTCATGTCATCCAAGGTGAGGAGCTTCTTAACCACGCCATGTAATGGCGTAGGAACCAAAGCAACCCCAGGTTCATAATATATTTGACAATGATATGTTTGAGAATATAAAGCAAAAAAATTGTTATGATTATTACTTTTCATCTAAAACTATCATTGTTGAGAGGCCTGTTATTTGTGAGGATTTTGAACACATTGTGGTGAGGCAAAATTTAGGGACTCGGGGTTGGTTGAATTACATGAAAAATGTGGAAATTGCATATGAATGTTTAGTGTGGGAATTTTATAATGATGCTAACGTTTCTGGGGTTAGAAGTCTATCTGCATATGTTAGAGTTAAATTTCAAGTTACGGTGTCTCTTGTTGTTCATCAATTGAACCCTCTTACTCCATTGCCTCGTATATTTCAAGACACCCTGATGCTCAATACCCTCTTACTCCATTGCCTCGTATATTTGTTGTTGGAATTGAACTGATTGGGAATCCTAACAATGCTTGGGGTAGGCCAAATAAGTACATTAAGCACTGTGACTTGAATAATAAGTATTGAATCCTAAATCTGATTACTATTAATAATTTGATGCCTCAGTCTCAGAAGAACTGGATTTATACAGAAAAAGCACATTTTCTATACTCTTTGGGATTGGGACATACAATTGATCTGCCTACCCTAATAATGGATCAGATGATCTTGTCTGTAATAATAAGTAACCCTCACTCCCTTTTGTTATTTTAATTTCTAATTTGTGTAGACATAAAGGAGTGATATCCGATCCCTCATGGCCTACCGTGAAAAGTCTGGCACCTCTAGACAATACATCATTGAAAAAGAGCCATAGAATCCAGGCAAAAGTGCAACAAGATGTACCACATGTGCCACCAGTTGACCCATTCCAAGGAGGAACGGATTTCCCACCACTAGAAAAGCAGCAAAAGTAGAAGGAACAATCGTAATAGGTAGATTTTGTTGGGTCTTGAGAAAGGGATGATTCAATTTGACCAGAGAATGATCAAGTAAAAGGAGAATCAGGGACAGATCATGAGACAACTTAGGAGAGGATACGGCAGTGGCCTATCTACATCAGTATAATCAGTCGGGGTTCTCTTGGATATATTTCTACAATTCTCTCTCTCTTCCTTTCTCCGACTATTTATGTTTATACACTTTTTTAAATACTTTGAATGTTGTTTTGAGGAATTTGGTTTTATAATTTTAATGTTAGTTTAATTTCAGTTGGCTTATGTTGGCTTAGTATTGATGATTCATGGTAGGATTAAACTATCATTCTGTCTACTTGCTGGTATAACCCAAACAGAATCACAGGGGAATTTCATACACTATTTGTGCATTGTTTTTATTTTTCCATGAAAAACTTAATTTTTTGTGCACATAATGATTTCCTATTTTGGAAAATTTTTGAAATAACATGATCCTTTGTAAGGCTTATATGCATAGTGGAGATGTAAAACCTGCATGCAATTTTTGAGCCTATCTTCTTTGGAGAGTTTTAAATACTTACTCAAGTAAGGATTTCAGTTCAACGTAATATTTCTTTGAATAATCTCATTAATCTTATTTTGATTAACACTAATTGAGTGACATTTTAGCATTCTTCTTCAAAATTCTTACAAGGATTATGCATGTTTATGTATTCTAGAAAATGATCTTAAGTCATTTGTGATTTTATTTTGAGTAGTGTCCATTTCTTTTGCAAAAATATATCCCTACCCTACCTGATCAAGTGTGGTATTTCTACCTAACTTCTGCCCAAATTAATCGGGTAGAAAATCAAGTGAACACTTTTGTAGTTATTAATTTTTGGGTCATTTTAATAATTCAATTACATAACCTACACCAATTTAACAACACAAAAAATCAATAACACTAAAATCTAAAACAATTACAACAACAACTATAATAAAACATAAGAAAGCCCAAAGCATAAACATCAATCCATCATAATTGTTGCACAAATACAATAACAACTATTTTAGATTTAAACCATATGAAACCCAACAAAAATCATAACTGCTCCAATAGATCAACACAAATCATGTAATCTACATAAAAAAAAGTCCATAGTTTAGCAACTCAAACATCCACAACAATAACAATGTTATAAATTATACCACAAATAATCTTATAATTACTAAAATATATATATAAATAAATAAATATATGTAGGGTACGGTAGGAATACCAAAAATATATATAGTAATTTACAATTTATAGACATACTAGTCATGACCAGTTCCTAAAGGCACGATAAAATTAAAAATTCAAGCGTATAAAAAATCGATCTCACTATATTAAATTTTTTCAAAATATATTAATTACAAATTAATCAAATATTAAATGATTAAATATATGATAAAAATAGTGATGTGATGTGATGAGCACATAATATTGCACATTTTATGGCCTCATTACATTCATTATAACTCAACTTTTGCATTTAATTACTTAGTGTTAGCCTATTTTAGGAATAATGTTGAATTCTCGAAGTTGCATGTTTTGATAGCTTAAATGTTGGATTTTCGGACCTTGCAACTGTGTTGGATGTGTGGTAATGGCATGGACACAATACATGCCGAATTGGAGGCTTAAAAGTGAAGAAATCAAGGAGGTATTGGTGTTATGGAACAAAGGCACCAGCTGCCACATCACTGGGAAGCACTGCCTCGGTTGTCCTCTATTTTGACCATGATCTACTCAGAATCTGAAAATTTTCAAAACATGAAAATTGTATATCTGGATGTCTTATGTATCTTGTCAAATTTTCAGCTCAATCCAACGGTTAGATCAAGAGTTATACCATTTCTACCGAAGGTGGTCCAGTGCAGAAAAATGGTACTGGTACCTAGTACCGGTACCACGAATCTTCTGGCCGAAAAAGAGCTTGTAACTCAATTTTGAGGCTTGGAGGTCCCACCTACACTTCTCCCACTTGCCCCCCAATATTTTCTGCACATCAACCATGCCTCCCTTACATATTTGGAAGACTTTGAAGGCTTGGCATTAATGGGGATGGGAAAGAAGGGGGCTGCCATTGTGTGTTGCAGGCTTGGCTTGTCCTAACCTGTGCAATGCATCTATTCAGCCCCCTATGGATGGGAGACCTGCACACATATGCTAGGGACCCTCATGGACGAAAATTAAAGACACACACTCCATATATCTCAGCATTATTGAACATTGCAAAAGGTGGCTACCTAAGCTAGGAGTAGTTTTAGTGAGGAAGATGATCAATAGTGTAAAAGTTTATATTTATTTCAAGTTTAGTTCAAGTTTAATTATATGTTCTAGTTTCTACCATTGTAGTTTCAAGTTTTACATTTCAAGCTTTTCAATTGGGTATTGCATATTTTTCTTCTTAGTCTAAGTTTTCTTGTATTAGTTCAAGTTCTATGCTTCATTTCCTCATTATGTCTATTTAAATTATGTTTGTCTTTCATTTATGCATGTGTAGTTAATATTTAAGTTGGTTAATCCAAGGGAAGACCTCCTCTTGGGGATTCCATTTCAACTCTTCTTCATTCCTCTCTTTTGAGTCAAATGGTTCGGTTTGACGGGGTTGAGAGTGGATGAGTTGGTGAGCCTTTGATATCCCGTAGGCCTAGTCACGGGTTATGCTTAGATACTCACCAATCTCGTCCGTAGCTTCCCCCGATTCAATCATTCATTCATGCTCAATCGGAGGAAGGCTTTGAGTTGATTTGGTATTCCCATTGGAATGAATCCTTTGGATTAGCTAACACTTGTTTTTTTTAATTTTCATTTACAAACACAACCCCAAAACATAAACAAAAGATTTTACATTTTCTTTACCTCTTTGTAAAATCACTTTCACAAAACTCCCTTTCCTTCCCTGAGGAGACAACCTTGGAATACTTTCCAAGAAAAACACCGACAATGAAAGACTCCTTGCGATTGGGGAACACTTTTGTGCACATTCCACTTTTCATTTCACACATATTTTGTTCATCCATTTCTCACCATTCACATTCCGTTGTTTCCGATCTCTTGTATCGTCCAGAGAGAGAGTGACACTCCCTTCCCACATAAGCCATACACATTTAATGGTGGTGTTGAGAGGTAAGAAACAACAACCGTTATCAATCAATCATTTTGGTGCCGTTGCCGGGGAAGGCTAAGCGTTGAGTTCGAAGGTAATTTTGGAACGGCATAAGGTAAGTCTTGTGATTTTCATCACAGGCCAAGGTATGTCGTCTAACTTGTAAATATTTTGTTTTAGTTTATTTTGTGTTATGTCTTATAATTTTTATGAAAATTTATATAATGCCCCATATTATGAAAATGTGTGTGAGATTTGTGATGACTATGGGCTCACCTCTTGTATGTGCCAAATAAATTATCCGGATCAAGACTTTGCATGCGAAAACTCTTACCCAACCATTATGTTTCACCGAGTTATCCAAGTTATGGTTGGGAGAATGAACCGTATAATTTTTTATCCAATCTCACACCACCAAATGAATTCTCCCACTATCCAACATATAAGGACTCAACCAAACAAGCATTGGATAACACTTTTTATGATTTTATGCAATACCAAATGGAATTCAATGCCCAAGTAGCCCAACAAATTTCTGAAATTGGAGATCAACTTAATACATTGACCAATGCTATAATTATGCATGATGAACAACATTTTGAGCATAGTCAATGTATTGAGTGTGATCCCCCCAATGAAATGTATATGGATGTTGAATCTCCCACCACTCTTGACTGTGAAAATTTTAATAAAGTTATCATCCCACATGAGGCTAATGTGCCCAAGGTCATTTTGTCATCTTTGAGTGGTGTTGAGATTCACGTTTCTCAACTTGGGGAGGGCATTGAAATGGAGTCAAGTGTTTTTAATGAGAAATTGTATTTTTCATTTGTTGCATTGCATAAACTCACATACATCTTGGTTTGGTTGAGATATTTTAATAATTATCCCTTGTATTGTTGGATAGATAGTCTAGGAAGGGCATTGATGCAACAAAAAAAATTTAAAATAAAAAAAATCCATGGGCGCAAGCTCATATCCGAACTGAAGCCGGATTGACATGAGCCCTTGTTGTTTTGTTTCCATGTACATAGTAGTTAAATTTATTTTATTGTTATAGTTTTATTTCTCAATGTTGTAGTGTAGACTTTAGCATGGAAGTTGTTTATCTCTCCTTAATTTGGACTCATTTCATTTTGAGCATTATCATAGACAAACTCATTGAATATCATGTGAGAGTCTAAGTTGGGGGGTGTAAATAAGCTTTGTGTGTTTCATTTTCTCTTTTATGTTTATAAAAAAAATAGCAGAAACAGTACCGGTACACAAAACCTACTGGAAACGAGGTACCGGTACCCAGTACCGGTACTGTTTTCCTGACATGCCCAAATTCTGCAGAGAAAAAAAAGGGATATCTCATTTCTCATTTTACCTTCATTATTTTCATTGCATGACTCTTTGTGCATTGAGGACAATGCATGGTTTAAGTTGGGGGGTGAGGTGCACCATTCACATGTTCCACCACTTTTTGTATAGAATAATGGAAAATGTGAAAATTTTGAAAATTTTGGTTCCAATATTGAACTATATTCCCCTATCCTAATGGTTATGGCATTTGTGATTACTTGATCTTCATTTTGAACTTTGAATACATGAGCACATTATAGAAGTTTATCCTATTGCCAAGAGTATCACATATGTGTTTTCTTTCAAACTCAACCATTGTGCACCTTGAATGTGTAATTTGGACAATTTACGGATTGAGTTCACATTTGAGTGCTTGACATGAATAGTGGAGATGAGTAAAAACCCTTGTGAGCTTTAATGTCAATTCTTATTTGGAGGGAACTCACATTTACACAAGGAACAATTTTTCAATTTTTAAATTTGTTCAATAATCTCATTATGCTTACTTTGGTTAGGTGCATTTGGGTAGTTAATTGACTTTGTCTTGATATTTACAATGTTCTCCCATGCTTATTTAGAAATGATCTTAGGCCATCTTTGAATGCTTTGAGCCTTTGCCTTTTTCTTGGAAAAATTTATCCCTAGTGCCATGATTGAGCCTTACTTGAATTCGTTTCTATGCCATACATTTAACCAAGCCAATGAAAATGACAAATATCTACCTTACCTTGGTTGTTCCTAGTGCTAAGTATGAGTGATGATAAAAGAGAAGGAAGTATGGTGTGGAAATTCAAACAAAAGGGATGAATGATGTTGAAACTCAAAAGAGTTCAAAGGAAGAGAATGAAAATCCAAGGAAAGGAGAAAAGGGGGTGAATGAATGAAAGAGTAATCAAAAGAAAAAGAAAAAAAAAGGAGGAAAAGAAATAAAGGGTGTTATGATGGTGTGAAAATCAAAATCCCATTAAAAGGGAAGTGTTTGTCCATGATTAAAAGTCTCTCACTCGGAACAACTCTCTTTGTTACCCTATATCCTTCATTTCTTTTACCTA
>CM042187.1:31811628-31832728 GCA_023539305.1 Ilex asprella
ATCTTTGAATGCTTTGAGCCTTTGCCTTTTTCTTGGAAAAATTTATCCCTAGTGCCATGATTGAGCCTTACTTGAATTCGTTTCTATGCCATACATTTAACCAAGCCAATGAAAATGACAAATATCTACCTTACCTTGGTTGTTCCTAGTGCTAAGTATGAGTGATGATAAAAGAGAAGGAAGTATGGTGTGGAAATTCAAACAAAAGGGATGAATGATGTTGAAACTCAAAAGAGTTCAAAGGAAGAGAATGAAAATCCAAGGAAAGGAGAAAAGGGGGTGAATGAATGAAAGAGTAATCAAAAGAAAAAGAAAAAAAAAGGAGGAAAAGAAATAAAGGGTGTTATGATGGTGTGAAAATCAAAATCCCATTAAAAGGGAAGTGTTTGTCCATGATTAAAAGTCTCTCACTCGGAACAACTCTCTTTGTTACCCTATATCCTTCATTTCTTTTACCTAGATATCACCCTAAGGCCCCATTATAACCCTTGAAAGTCCTAAATGATCTAGAAAAGCATGGGGGATGCTTACTTTTAAAGAAAAAGAGGAGTTGATTTTGCTATCTAATGCCCTAGCATTCCTTTCATGAGATTATGCCAAGGTTGTTTCATTTCTATGCATACTTCATTTTTGGATTATATGTGAGCTTACTTTGTTTGTGCGCAAGATTCCATCTCACATATACACATGGAGTGCATGCCATGATAATCATTGAGTGATTCAATTGTGAGAGACACCCTTGGTAAGTTTTGCGTCAAAAATTAATTTGGATAGCCAAAGTGAATGTGAATTCCGTTGTATAAATGCTTAAATTACATGTTTATTTCACACACACACACAAGTTTGAAAATGAATGTGTACGTGGATACTCTAGAATAGCATTTATGGCTATGATATGTCTCATGTATGATTTGTTTGGGTGTTCGGATCAAGTTGTTTTTGAAATCCTATTGCTAGTTAGGATAAGGGAATATATTTTAAATATTAGATACTAGGAAAAGAAGTTTGTAGGTGTCTTCAATGGAAACCTTCACGAGACAAAACTCGTCCACTAGGGATCACCTAGGGGTTTAAAGGCTTGTTGCATGTGCTAAATGTAATATCGGAATTAGTATAGGTTTATTTTTGCCTTCTTGCTTTTACATTTTGTTTGCTAGGGACTAGCAAAGCTTAATTTGGGGGGTGTGATGAGCACATAATATTGCACATTTCATGGCCTCATTACATTCATTATAACTCAACTTTTGTATTTAATTACTTAGTGTTAGCCTATTTTATAAATAATGTTGAATTCTCGATGTTGCATGTTTTGATAGCTTAAATTTTGGATTTTAGGACCTTAAAACTATGTTGGATGTGTGGTAATGGCATGGACACAATACATGCAGAATTGGAGGCTTAAAAGTGAAGAAATCAAGGAGGTATTGGTGTTATGGAACAAAGGCACCAGCTGCCACATCACTGGGAAGCACTGCCTCGGTTGTCCTCCATTTTGACCATGATCTACTCAGAATCTGGAAAAGTTCAAAACATAAAAATTGTATATCTGGATGTCTTATGTATCTTGTCAAACTTTCAGCTCAATCCAACGGTTAGATCAAGAGTTATCTCATTTCTACCGAAGGTGGTCCAGTGCAGAAAAACAGTACCGGTACTCGGTACCCGTACCATATGGTACTGGTACCTAGTACCGGTACCACGAATCTTCTGGCCGAAAAAGAGCTTGTAACTCAACTTTGAGGCTTAGAGGTCCCACCTACACTTCTCCCACTTGCCCCCCAATATTTTCTGCACATCAACCATGCCTCCCTTACATATTTGGAAGACTTTGAAGGCTTGGCATTAATGGGGATGGGAAAGAAGGGGGCGGCCATTGTGTGTTGCAGGCTTGGCTTGTCCTAGCCTGTGCAATGCATCTATTAAGCCCCCTATGGATGGGAGACCTGCACACATATGCTAGGGACCCTCATGGACGAAAATTAAAGACTCACACTCCATATATCTTAGCATTATTCAACATTGCAAAAGGTGGCTACCTAAGCTAGGAGTAGTTTTAGTGAGGAAAATGATGAATAGTGTAAAAGTTTAGATTTTTGGATTGTCTTCACCCATTTCTCTTGTAATTTTCAGTAAGACTTTTGTAAGCTTCCTTTATTACTTTGAATGTCATTTATTTCAAGTTTAGTTCAAGTTTAATTATATGTTCTAGTTTCTACCATTGTAGTTTCAAGTTTTACATTTCAAGCTTTTCAATTGGGTATTGCATATTTTTCTTCTTAGTCTAAGTTTTCTTGTATTAGTTCAAGTTCTATGCTTCATTTCCACATTATGTCTATTTAAATTATGTTTGTCTTTCATTTATGCATGTGTAGTTAAGATTTAAGTTGGTTAATCCAAGGGAAGACCTCCTCTTAGGGATTCCATTTCAACTCTTCTTCATTCCTCCCTTTTGTGTCAAATGGTTCGGTTTGACGGGGTTGAGAGTGGATGAGTTGGTGAGCCTTTGATATCCCGTAGGCCTAGTCACGGGTTATGCTTAGATACTCACCAATCTCGTCCATAGCTTCCCCCGAATCAATCGTTCATTCATGCTCAATCGGAGGAAGGCTTTGAGTTGATTTGGTATTCCTATTGGAATGAATCCTTTGGATTAGCCAACACTTGTTTTCTTTCATTTTCATTTACAAACACAACCCCAAAACATAAACAAAATATTTTACATTTTCTTTACCTCTTTGCAAAATCACTTTCACAAAACTCCCTTTCCTTCCCTGAGGAGACAACCTTGGAATACTTTCCAAGTAAAACACCGACAATGAAAGACTCCTTGCGATTGGGGAGCACTTTTGTGCACATTCCACTTTTCATTTCACACATATTTTGTTCATCCATTTCCCACCATTCACATTTCGTTGTTTCCGATCTCTTGTATCATCCCGAGAGAGAGTGACACTCCCTTCACACATAAGCCATACACATTTAATGGTGGTGTTGAGAGGTAAGAAACAACAACCGTTATCAATCAATCAATCATGATGCTTTTAGGGAGGAAATATATAAATGATTAAACATGTGATAGAAATGAGTGATGTGATTTGACATTTGTATCTGACAAAGAGATGATGGGTAAGGTAAATGATTGGTGATGAATTCTCGATGTTAAAAATATGACTAGGATAAAATTCAAACACACTCCTGTTTTATTATCTAAATAAATTTATACGAGTAGAGTAGGGTAGGAATACGAAATTTGGATGGGTATTTCGCATTCGTACCTGATTTAATCGAAAAACCAAAAAATCTTCTACATTCCTACCCAATTTTTTTAGTTAGCCGATCAATAAGATCAGAAATTTGAACGCCCCTATATATGATTGGGTGTTTTGAATATTGACTTGAATCTGGACACGGATTAGGATTTTTGAGTGCAATTATGCACAGCTGTTCGAAATGACGCTACAGTTCATAATGCATGAAATGTCGAGATCCTTTTGAATTAAATGTTAGTGTGCAACTGTCAAGTGGTGGAGGGTTAATGGTCTAGGTTGAGGCCATAGAAGATTTTTCATTGAGTTCGTAAATACTTGGGTGACCCTGTTGGTCTTCAGACTTGTGTACCGAATTATTACTAGGGAGCCCTTCCTCAGGGTGAAAGTGAAAGGAATCATATAATAAACGCAACAGAATTTAGAAAAAAATTAAATTAAATTAATTCCTCATTCCAAGATCAATTCATGTTTAATACAAACCGAAAGACCTTAAATCAATAGAGAAGATTAAGAGTTACCTCTTGAAACGTGCTTTTAACAATTTTCAAACTTTCTCAAAAACTTTGCATCTTCAAATTTGAATTTGATCTTTACCCCAAGTCTCGCAATTGTTTGGCCTCTATCGGTATCCATACAAATTGATAAACTAGAAGGATCTCCCTCAACATTTGATAAACTAGTAGAGAGAATGTTGGATAGATTTTTCTTGTACTAGCAAGAGAGTGATTATCTCATTTATCCACCACCTATATGAAGGCATTTATAGAGCCTTAGAAGACTCTAATCCTAATTTGGGTCTAGTTGCAATTATCTCATAATTATATATAACCCATTTATTAACTATTAATTGTAATAAAGTTTGCAATTAACTTTTAATTAGGTTTTCACCCCCAATTAACTCTTAATTAATTTTATATCCTTTATCATTTACTTTCCAATCTATTCTATTGTGTGTGACCCTATTAGCTCAAGTATACCCGATTGTAGGCATTCAACACTAACTATAAGTATCATCTCAAATTAGAATTTTTCAAATTTAGATTGAATTAGAACTCTTCTAATTCTCTCTTTATGAAGAACAATTAATATATTTATACTAATTCTATTTTTTCAAGCTTTTACTAATCATGAGTGACATCTAGCAGTATATTATGATCATCCTCCGGATAGCACAAAGTAGGTAAAGAACTCATTCAATCTGTAGTTGTTATGCAATTCAATCATTCTATCACACAATACCCCAATTGAATTAGGGTATACTGTTAAACCCCTAACTCAATCTTATATGTTCGATCTTAAGACTATGACTCTTAATGATAAATCAAAAAATCTTTTTCTAATTGTTATTCTACCTTGGCCAAGGACTCCTTGAGTCAGATCCTAGAAAATCACATAGGAGATTCTCCCTTTATTTACCAAGGGTGATAGATTCCATGTTGTACAATCATAAGCCTCCATGCATGCTAACTATGTCCAACAATACATATCCAAGTTACATAGTACATAAATATGTTGTATAATTAAAGTATAGAAGTCTATGCACAAGACAATCATGGTGTCTTAAGTCTAAGGATCAGTTGCATAACTATAACTTTCGGATTTAAAATTGATAGGTATGCAGAACTCCATATGAAAAATCATACGTTTGTTAATGGTTACGTTCAGTGTACTTGTTCTCTTACAAGCACCCAACCACATGCTTTAGTGTCCCTACATTAGTGACTTGGATAAGTCACCATATATCAAATATGAAAAAACATAGTATGCCCTTTTATTTAATTAAGTAATGAATGTTGCTATCTAATGGTACCCAAAATATCCCTAAGGTTGAGCTAGGGATTTTAGCTCAGACCACTTAGCTCATTCATGATGACTCGGGAACTTAAGGTCGGTGCCCTATCCCCAGCAACTACACCTCCATCGGAATAGCACAGAAGACAACTGACTTCCTACCACGCACCACTCATAACACAACGGCCTTGTATCTAGGCAAAGAAGGTGTAACCGTCTCAGTGATGTCCATGACAAACACATAAAAGGCACAACCATTACGAGAAGAAGGCTAAGATCACACCCAGGATAATATAAGGCCTCCGAAGGCCATAAATAAGAGACATATCCCTTATAACAAGACACAAGCATCTAGCCTAAGAAAATATCCTGTATAATCTTCCCTTCATTATCAATAATACTTCCAGGAGCAAGAGACTCCCTTCATAGCGGATTAGCCAAGCTACCAAGCTGGATAACCACTATAAACTCTTTGTGAGCAAAATCTTCATCCCCTTTGTTTAAATCTTAAGAGCCTAGGAGCTCCGACTGAGCCATTCAGTAACCCACTAATCCCTAAGGTTTGTTCATTTGTACAACATACACCATCACTAATACAACCAAAAATATCATTTATATGATTGGTCTTAGAGCATACTACTAACAATCTCCCACTTCCACTAATACTAATTGACCATATATCTAATAATCATGTTCTTAAGATGTCAGTCTAGTTGTTATTATCTTAGTTCCTTCATAAGTGGGTCCGCTTTTTTATCCATTGGTGCAATCTTCTAGATACACGCTTCACCTTTTCCAATGATCTCTCAAATCATGTTGAAAATGCGCCCCTAAAACTGAGGTCTTTTATCAACCCGTTGATCACACATTAACTCGTAGAAGTACCCGTGAATACCGCGTAACCCGGCACCACGACATAACATTCCCTTCATCGGGATCACAAACAACACGGAGTTTGAGCAGAGTCTCCCTTATACTGGGCACTCCCAAATGCATAACGTGTGTATATTTCAATCACTTGATCATTTCAAGGTCCAATTGTGATATCCTGGTATCCCACATCGGTTAGGGAGAGGAAAGTTGCTGGGTTTATAAGTAAGCCTCTTACCTTACATGACATAAGGTCTTTTCCCAGGGGTATTGGGAGAAACAAAACCATGAGGGCCAGTGGGCTCAAAGCGGACAATATTAAGTCATGTGAAGGGTGGGGTGTTACAAAATGGTATCAGAGCCGACTCTCGCCTAGACCGAGTGTGGGGCCCTGCCGTGCTCGCGTGTAGTGGGCGGGCTGGTAGCTGGCAGGCTACTGCACGGGGACGTGCAGCCCTAAGGGGGTGGATTGTGATATCCTGGTATCCCACATCGGTTAGGGAGAGGAAAGTTGCTGGGTTTATAAGTAAGCCTCTTACCTTATATGACATAAGGCCTTTTCCCAGGGGTATTGGGAGAAACAAAACCGTGAGGGCCAGTGGGCCCAAAGCGGACAATATTATGTCATGTGAAGGGTGGGGTGTTACACCAATATACATCAATTTATCCTTAATATTACTCCATTGACATCCTTTGAACAAAAGGACTCAAGGCCCATAGGCTTGACAAGATTATTTTAAATTTTCAAAAAATTTAGAAGACCTACCGGTAGATGATCAACGTTCTACCAGTAGAAGAGCTCTCTAAAACTTTTCGACCAGTAGATAATCAACATTCTATTTGTAGAAGAGCTCTCTGAAATTTTTCTACCGGTAGATAATTAACGTTCTACAAGTAGAAGAGCTCTTTGAATTTTCTACCAGTAGGAAATCAAGGTTCAACATGTAGAAGGACCCAGTTTGCCTCCAATTCAATCCTTTTTCAATTCCAACTCATCTAATTTCATACAACATTCACTCAAACTCATATAACATCAAATTTTACACAAAATACAGTTCATATGAGTTCATTTTGCATTCCTTTGTGCCATATTACATATCCAAAATCAATTATACAATTATTTTACAAAAATAGAATCTTAAGCCACAACTCAGCTTTTTTCATTAATGAGAGCCCAATTGAGAGCCATCCACCGGCACTTGTCCCGCACCTGAAATGTTGTTCCCATAAAGGGTAAGACACACTCAATAGGGTATCTCCTAAAGAGACTACTCCCCAACCTAGATTCATATGAAATCCTCACGTGCAATTTAACAATCAAACAAGTATTCATCCAAGAACATGCAACTTCAAGAATGAATGTTATAATGTCATTCCATGTTATTATGTGAGACTCACACATGCAACACAACCTGAGCCTTCACTGGCTCCCATAACAAATGCAATGTCATGTATATGAATCCGGACATTCTAAGCCCCCGTCATTGATATTACACATCCAATGACTATTTTATAAATCCTGAGTTATTTTTGGAGTGGACATTTATGGACTTCCACCAATGGGCACCTAATCGACACTACATTTATGGACTTCCACCAATGGCTCCAAATAAGCCGACACACTTTATAGACTCAATATCAACGGAGTGTGTGTCCAAACCAACGGGTCTTGCACCCGAGGGACAATCTAGCCATTCTTGCTAATCCCGACCCTATTTTCAATGCAACTCGTGTGCCTCAATCGAACCTTGGTCTAACTTTCTAGAGTCCACTCATCATTCACCAAGAATGGTGTTTAATCAAACTATGCACACACCCACACCCATGTCATATGCCCACGAATGTGATGTTTCCCTTACTTATGCAATGTGATGTACAATAGCAATTCCAATGTCATGCTCATCATATCATGAGAGTAGCATGACATGCACCATTTTCACAATGTCAATTATATCATGAGCATATAATTACATTTCACAATTTCCATCAAGCATGTTATAACATTGTCAATGAAACCAGCATGCTAAATCAATATGGGCATTTTATCAAACACATTTAAGGCATAAATGTGAACACATAGCATGCCCAATCAACAAATTTCTCATGAAATCACTATAAAAAGCAATCTCACCCAAAAACCAATTCATGCAAAAATTGGTTTTAGACCATTTCTCATACTCTAGTTATACTAGAAATATATTTAGACAAGAAATTACATCTCAAGTCACGCTAATCATTTCATACGAAAACCCTAGGTTGAAAATAAACCTAGCTAGGAGAATAACCCTACCTCTTAAAGCGTGATACAAGTGGTAGCACCCAAGAACTCAAATCAAGCTTTAAGCCTAGATTTCCTAAAATTCTATCTTTGAGACTTCGCCAGAATCCTCTATTTTTTGTACGTAAATGTAGCCTTCATCGAGTATATGAACATTAAATCTTGGTCCAAAGGATTTCGACCAAAGTTTTGCTCTAGATCGTAGAGATAATGTAGAAGAACCTTGGTTTTTCTCTTTCCTCTCTCCCTCCTCTCTTTTCTGGAATTGTAAGGCTAAGAAATAGGGGAAAAATATGATTTTCCCCCTTTTTATACACCCCGTATACTTGGCTTACAATGCGCCACACGTCCGCCTTTTCTTAGTCCGATTTCGCCCCGAATCAATTAAAACTCGTACAGTTTCAAGTTCAATATATTTTATTTGAAATAACTTTAAATTATTTTCAATGTTTCGCAATTTATTTCTCGGTCGCATTTATTTTGGTCATGCAACACCCGATCGCCTTGTAAAGCGCAACAAATTCGACTGTGTCGGAATTCAACGAAAATTGACTGAGTATCTATATTTCATGAGACGAATCCAATAGTGAGGTTTATTTCATCATTTGTGTTCTAGAAAAATTGGGTTTTCAACTCGTACCATAGAAACTCATTACCATTTTGCCCTTTTTCTTGAAAAATTCAAATTTTTCCTAGATTTTACACTTCTAATGAGACTTTGGTTCCTTGGCTTGAGCTATTACCCCATTTTTTTCATTATACAACAGTAAATGTGACTCCATGGTAGGAACTAATCTAAGTTCATTAATGAACTTCTTAATCTAAACAAATTCTTTGGCATCTTTTTAGTCACAACATACTCAACTTTAGTAGTGGAATTCATTATAATATCTAGAATTGGATCGGAGTGTTTACAATTGGTATCAGAGTTTACATCATTGTTTGATGATTGTATTTTGTACTTCTTATGAAGGTTATTAGCACCCTAGATTGTAAGGTAAAATATTTTAGCAACTAAAAATAGTAAAAAACAAAATGCCTCAATTAAACTGACCTTGATTACCATCTTTTCCAATACTACCAAGTATGGTACTTGAAAAGCCACAAACAACATCTAACCGTTTTGTATGTGTGTCAAACTTTAATTGCAATCTACTACCAAGATTGGTATTTACGACAACATCAATATACCATCGAAGCTAATCATATTACAAAGAGCAATCACCAAAAAATAAGTTTCTAGCTTTCTCAACACCCATCCAAGCATGGTCATATGTAATTGAAAGGCTATTACTTTTTTTAAACGTTGAAACATCAATTGGGCGTTTATTGGGACTCTCACATAGCTCATCAACTGTAAGGCTAGTAACCAAATTTGAACTCTTTCGTTTATTGTCCATCGATCGTATAACAACACCATAATTGTAAACTTTGACCAAATTCACAATATATAAATAATTATTAGTATTTTGAAGAGCTCCATGGACAAATCACTAATGATCAAGTTCAACTTTTGACGTACATTCGACCATAACACTGGCTTTGTCATTCCTAATATATTTAAATTGGAAACCACTTTCAATAGAATATTTGCATAATGCAAGACGAAATTCAGATACACCATTTTCAAACTTTCCACCTCCCTAATTCCATTAATCTAATCAACTGAAAGTAAATGTTTGTCCATACAACGACAAAATTAAGGAAATGGGTTCTCCTCAACATCTAACACACATCTTGGACCTGCCACATCTACTGAATAATTGCATCATACAAAACTCTCGCCCAATACAGATTTATCATGACCACTAATAATAACATCAACATACTGAAGACTAAACACATAAACTAAACAAAACATATTCAACAAGTCTAGATCATTCTCAAGAATATAATTAGGATGTCTAGGTTGAGAATATAATAACTCTACATAATCTCGAATCAAAAATCAAACTTCGCACAAACATCTCAAAGTAAATCACAAAAACAAGTGTAATTAACCCTTAGCACTGCAACATGGGTATTGTATAACATTATAACAGGGTTACCAAATGACATTTGCAAACAAAAAATAAAACATAAAAAATAAAGAACATATGTTATATACAAAAACAACATCAAAGAATAATGATACAATGAACTACAAAACATAGTAATACAAATAATGAAATACTACATTTCACAACATAAACAATTTGACTCTAAAACTAACAAAAATTGTAAAACATAAACAAACATCGGGAGTGTGAACAAGTCAATGCAAAGTACTAAAATAATAAAATATGAAAATCATATAAAAAAATCAACAACAAACAAAATCACATCATAAAATATTCACAATAATTGTGAAGAAGAGAACATATGTTATATCAAAAAATAACATCAAAGAATAATGATACGATGAACTACAATACAAAATAATACAAGCAATGAAATACTAATTTCCACAACATAAACAATTGGACTCTAAAACTAATAGAAACAGTAAAACATGAACAAATATTGAGAGTGTGAACAAGTCAGCGCAAAATAATAAAACAGTAAAATATGAAAATCCTATAAAATAAATCAGCAACTAACAAAATCAAAATTATAAAATATTCAAAAATAATTTTGAGAAGACAAACACAACAAATATCATAATAACATAAAATTTGGTATAATTTAATATGTATGCAATAAAAAAATTTGCTAATAATGATATTTAGGGGTGCCCATGGGCTAGGCCTGCGATTTTTTTCGGGTCGAGCCTGGGTAGTGTAGGCCCAAGCCCTTATCCAAGTGAGTTATCGGGCGGGCCGGGCTTTGAATAGTGATAGGCTACCCGTAGCCCACCCGTGAGCCTATTGGGCGGGCCTGCTTACAAGATTTTTAAAATACATCTTTATTTAAAAATAATGAATATTTTTTTAACTTAATATTTGTGTAAATTATATTTTTGAATCAAAAGTTAAGTCAAAATGGATAAAAATAAAACAATAAACTATCTCCAATGGAATGAATAAATCTCAACTAGGTTGACACCTACTAACTTATCTGTCATTTGCATTACTCTACCATTTAAAACTTATATGTTTAATACATAAAAAAGAAAATAATACATTGCTTACAATATCTAAATTTTTAAAACTTTAAATTTCGATATTGGGAGACTTATTTCAAAGTTTCAAATTTAATGGTCTAAAAGTATAATTTTTTTTCAAATGAAGGGTGGACAGGTTGGGCTTGCTGGTAGGCTCTTGGGCCAGGCTTCAAGCTGGGTAATGGGTTTGGTGGCAAACTCAAACCCTCTTTTTAAGGGTATTAGGCTCGGCCTCGGGCCTATTTTTTTTGGCCGGGTAACAGGACGCGTGGGTAACCTGACTCATGGACACCCCTAATGAAATTATTTGGCACACAATAAAATTCATATCCTATGCCTTAAAAAAGACAAAAAAAAACATAAAGAAATACATCTAAAATTGATTTTCAAATAATTTTTGAAGTCTTTTGTGCTGAACATGCATTCCAATACAAAAAATATAGTGAATCATTTGAAAATGTATTTAATTACAAAATTAGCGAAACAACAAAAACTGGAACAAAACTACATCAATTACCTAAATAAAAAATAGATTAAAACTGAACTCATAATGCAAACAAAAATTGAAAATAAATAATAAGAATACCTTAATCAATTCTGAAATACAACTTCGAAACATAATCAAAATTGCAAATTTGTATTCTACTTCACAAAAGCTGAAGCAACTCAAGACTATCTTCAATAAACTAAAAAGATTCAAAAGCTCTAACTTCAAAAATAAAAACTTTACATATGAGAAATATCATAAAAGTATGAAATTGTCTCCATCATAGAAAAGTGTAGAAAATTAGGAAAGTGACAAATTTAGCATTATATGCAGGGGCATATTTGTAAGTAAAAAATATTAATTTTTTAGATTAAACTACAAGACAAAAAAAGAAAGAAAGTTGTAAACCCCCGCATATAATAGAACTTGTACCAACTATAATTGAAGTAAAAATGTATATTGTATAAGTTTGGATTGGTATTGAAAGGTTTTAGAATGAATTGTAAATAAAAAATATGGCTAAAAAGGTAAAATTGGGCAAACCGTACTGGTACGCGTGCTGGTACGCCGAGATCCAGTTGGCAGGTCGTATCGGTATGCGTACTGATACACTTTGTGAAAATCTAAAATTTTAACACTCACTTGCCAAGCTTTTGGGCTAGGCATATCATCCTTCAATTGTTATAAATAGAAAATGATAGAGTACCAATGGTGGTATGTTGGGTCTTGAACGGACTAATCAATTAAAGAATTACTTAGCCTTCGTATTTTAAAATTTTGGTAAACATTTACTTGGATATTAGGATTAATCATAAAACTAAATATTTTTAGGTCAAACAAAGGGCTCCATTGAATTCGGAAGGTCGAAAAATATTGGGAAAGGTAATATGGAGTGTATTTAAAGTTAGAAAGTATTTTGGAGTGAAAGCACACTTCAGAGAAAATTTGGGTAGAAAGGATCCTGGACACTGCTTAGTATTTTGGCCATAAATTTTTATCCTAGTGTCCATTTGATATGAAATTTGGACAATAAATAGTATACATCTAGGGCTACAAAAGTGTTTTTATGAAAATTTTCCAATTTGACCTCTAAATGGGTCAAAACGGCACTAGAAGTTGAAGCAAAAAATTTTTAGTCAAACCGTACCGGAACGCGTACCAGTACGCCGAACTCTAGTAGCTAAACTGTACTGGTACGCGTACCGGTACGATTTGTCTAAAGCTTCCCGAACAATTAAAATGTTAGGATTTTTTTGTTTTAAAACACTCCTCTAAGCCTCATTTGTCCCATTCTTCCATTCTACTCTCACCCCACACCAATTAGAACCCTAGGAGAAGATTAAGGGAGAAAGAAAAGGGAGGAAGGAGATCTCTAGGGCTTGGGCTTTACTTGTAGATCTTGATTCAAGGTAGGGGTTTCTTCTCACTCTCTTACATTGAGACTAGGGCTTATGTCTATATGAATTCTTTTGACTCTTGATTTAATATATGTGCTATGAAATTATCATTCCTTGGTATTCTTGCAAAGATTAACATATTTTAAACAAAGCTATGGTGGAATAGCTCTCAAATCACTTTTTCTTGCTCTTAAACCCTAGTTTTCAAAAGAATTGGGATTTTCTCTTGAGTCTTCCTTTGTTCTTGATTTCTAAAACTTTAGTACTTTGTGTTGAGTAATAAATGATGTTGTTGTGATCTATTATATTTTTCCTTAATTGGTTATTGGAATTGTTACATGATAAAATTGAGAATTTTTTAGATATGCTTGTAAAATGAGAAATTGTGGATTTTGTAATTATTCGAAATTGTTGGTGAATTGAAAATATATTGGTTTCCTCATTTGTATTGTTGTTGTGATAGACTTGGGTTGCCATCAAAAGATGTCGCAAATTATTAGAGATTAGTCTACCCAGTGGGTGTGAGATGGTTTCCTAACACTTATAGTGGATTGTCATTTGGTAATGCAACCACTATCGTTCACTAGCGTTCGAACAAGGAATGGTATACTTTTCCTGGAAAGAGACTCGTCGCTGCCATTGAGATGATAGACGCCCTTTCCTAAAGTGATTGTGATTGTGATGGGTGGACTAGGTACAATCATTGGGTTGATTCATGAAAAGCAATCAACATACATGGTATGGGGATGAACCAATATATATGGGATGATGGGTTGGATCGTCTTGGCCGGTGCATTGGTATGGGACTGTAAACCCCCATATGTTAAAGTAATAAAATTATACATTGTGTGGTAATGTGATATATGTAATGGTGTAAGAATGAAGCTCATGAGTTATAACCGTACGAAATACTAATATAGTAAAATAATAGTTAAAGCTGGTTTAGCTAGTTTATGATATAAATTGAAAAAGAACTTCTATCAACTATGTGTGGGGTACAAATGTATGTTGTGTAAGTTTGGGTTGGCTTTGGAAGGGTTTAGGATGGATTGGAAATGAAAAACGGAGGAAAAAGGTAAAACTGGACAAAACCGTACCAGTACTATGTACCGGTACTGTATTCTGGAACACTTTGGTCGAGAGAGTTGGACGTACCGGTACTGTACTGTACCGGTATTGTGTACCGGTACAGCCGAAAGAAATATGAACATTAAAAGTCGTGACTTTAGCCCGATTTTTGCCCTAAAAATACATTATGACACCTCCTTTGACTCCATTTCTGCCCCTCTAACCTTAAAAATCCTAAGAGAGGAGGGAAGGAATAGAAGAGAAGAAGAAAGAAAGAGAAAAATAAGATATTGAAGGGTTGATTCAAGATCAAAACCTAGATTTTCAGAACACGAGGTAGGAGTTTTTCTTCCATACTTGACCATTGAGACTAGGACCTACATGTATATGTATATTTTCACTCTTATATATATATATATATGCCATGAAACCCTCTTTTCTTGTTACTTTTGCAAAGGTTACCATGTTTAAACAAGCTATGGTTAGAAAACCATGAAATTTCTCTTCTTGTCATGAAACCCTAGATTTCAAGGGAAATAGTTTTTTCTCTTGATTTTTCCTCTATTCTAGCTCTCAAAACTTTAGTATTTCATCTGGAACTACAAAATTATGTTTGTGATAATCTCTTGTACTTTTTATTCAAATTGTTCTATTGGGGACATCCTTTGTGAGAATTGAAAATTCTTGTAAATTGCTTGTGAATTGGGGATTTTGATATTTTGTGGAATAGTTGATGAATTGAGAGTATAGTGAGTAATATATTGCTTGTATGGTTGTATGGACAAATATGAGTGAGAGGTTCCTGTAAGGATGCTCATTCCTTCTCAAGAGGTTCCTTGTAAGGATGCTTGAAAAAACAAACCTTAAGGGTAAGAGGTTCCTTGTAAGGATGCTCATGCCAAAATAGGACAATGTGTGATCTTCTCAAGAGGTTCCTTGTAAGGATGCTTGAGAAACTTCACCGTGAGGGTGAGAGGTTCCTTGTAAGGATGCTCATGCCAAAGAAACAAGACCGTGAGGATAAGAGGTTCCTTATAAGGATGTTCATGCCTTGAAGGACAATATAATATCATATGTGGAAAATGGATGTTTATTGGACTGAGTTGTTATTGTTCATTCCTATTACTATTGCTACTTAAACTTTATATTTGTAAAATGTCCCTGTTTTACTTCAAAGATTATATATATGTTATTTGTGAAATGAGATCGGTCATTTTATATGCTTTTATAAACCTTGTTCGGGTTTGGGAGGAATGTTGCTACAGAGTTTCAAGCTCACCCCCTACAAACAACATATTTTAGGTTTGTGCCTAGAGGAGGAGCTTGAAACTGACGAGTCGTGACCTTGGGAAGCTCCGATAGTGGGAGACACAAATCCCGAGATGGATGCTTAGGATATACACTTTCTTTTGTTCTAGGCTAGAATATTCTCTTGAAACATTATAAAGTCTAGATGGCTTTTGTAATTCCGCTATAAGTTTATGATTAATTCTTTTTGGAATGAAAATGTCATGGTTTGGCATCCTCTTTTTGGATAATGATGTAAATGTTATGAATGACTTATGGAGTTTTATTTATTGATGGATTATGTTAGTGCTCTCATGATATAAATGGTTTTAGAATGTAATACCATCCAGGGTGATATTTGGGGCGTTACAAATTTTGAAATCAGAGCCTAGGCTTTAAGTCTTACATGGGAGCCGTAGGTTATGGATTCATACTAGAGAAATAGGAATAGGTCGAAAGAATTTGTTTGGTCTTGTTCTATGGAAACCATATGCTTTAGATTAAAGTAATATTTAGGATATCTTGTACATCAATGAAACTAAATTGTGAATTGATGTGCAGGATGGACGGAGGACGAGGACGTGGTGACCAAGCACCCCCTCCTCCGCCACCACCTCTCAATGCCATGAATGGCATATACCAATGCTTGAGGGAGTTAACCACTTTGGTACAACACCAAAATGGGAACAACAACCACAATGGTGGGGCTCATCCATTAGCTCAAGTACCGGACAACGGGAATGAGAGTCGGCGGATGGTGGTTCTTAGAGAATTTTTACACCAACACCCACCTACTTTCCAAGGAAGCTCTAACCTCTTGGATGCGGATAGATGGATTCGCCGAGTGAAGAAGATCTGTGACGGCATGGGAGTTACCGAGGACTTGCGGGTTGGCTTAGCTATGTACCTGTTCGAGGGGGAGGTCGACCATTGGTGGGACTCAGTGAAACGAAGGAGGAACACCGATGTACTTACTTGGGAGGAGTTCAACCAAATCTTTCAAGACAAGTACTTTCCAGAATTTGTCAGAGACAGAATGAAGGCTGATTTTCTTGCTCTACGATAATGCAGCATGACTGTGGCCGAGTACGAGAGGAGGTTTGATGAGTTATCCCGTTATGCTACAGAATTTATACCTTATGAGGCCGGCAGGGCTAAGCGGTTTGAGCAGGGCTTGAGTCCGATCATCCAAGAGAAATTGGTGGCACTCAAGATCCCCAAATAAGGGAATATTGTTGATAGAGCTACACTAGTGGAGAGAGATATAGAAGACAGCCAGCGACGACAGAGCTTAACGAGAAGAGGTCCGATCAGGACAGGCCCTAGCACCAGTGGAGCACAGAGGGCATTACCCTACCGTCGCCCCGATCAGGCGGTGGGACAAAGACCTCAAATAGCCTAAGGATCTGGAGTTGTACCAGAGGGGATAGGAACTAACCCACGATCTTGCTTTGCATGTGGAAGAGTGGGACATATTAGGGCGCATTGTCTGATCTTTCCACCTCAGAGGACTACCCAGACAGCAGGGCAAGTACCAGCAAACCAGCCACCTCTACAATGGCCAGCACAGCAGAGACTGTTACAAGTTCAAGCCCCCGGTGGCGCCAATCAAGGAAGGGTTTTCGCTTTGACTCAATCAAAAGAGGACATTTCCAATGCCATAGTGGAAAGTATCATGCTTCTTTATAATTCTTGGGTCCAAATTCTATTTGATTCTGGTGTGACTCATTCATTCATATGCAATGCATATGCTCTTAACTTGGGATTGGGTTTCGAAAAGCCTGAACATGCTTTGAGTATTGATATGCCGACGGGAGAACAGTTGGATACAACTAGGGTGTGTAGAGGATGTGTGCTTCGCATTGGGGAGCAAGAGTTGATTGTAGATTTGGTTGTATTAGACATGAAGGAGTATGACGTTATATTTAGGATGAATTTGTTGTCTGCTTTCCGTGCGGTAATGGATTATTTTCGCAAGAAGATCTCATTCCAATTACCAAGGGGGTAGTCTTTACTTTCAAGAATGATCGTAATTCTTTTCATCCATTTTCTACTACGGGTAGTAGATTGTTGAAAGCTAAGGCGGGGAGTTAGCTAAGTTTCTTAGCCAGCTTAATGGGAGATGATCGGGACAAATCCCAACCCGACGTGACATTGGTAGTGTCGAACTTTCTGGATGTCTTCCCTAACGAATTACCTGGATTACCTCCACAAAGGAAAATTGAGTTTAAGATTGATCTCTATCTGGGAATCGAACCCATATCCATGGCTCCCTATCAGATGGCACATTTAGAGTTGAAGGAGCTAAGAAAGTAGTTGGATCAATTGTTAGTCATTGGGTTTATCCGTTTGAGCACTTCACCTTGGAGAGCCCCGGTCCTCTTTGTGAAGAAGAATGATGAAACGCTTCAATTATGCACAGATTACCGAAGTTTCAATCAGGTGACAGTGAAGAATAGATATTCGTTGCCAAGGATTGATGACTTGTTCGATCAATTGAGGGGTTCTAAGTATTACACTAAAATTGACCTTCGCACAGGGTACCATTAATTGCGGATCAGGGAGGAGGATACTCCTAAGACTATTTTTCGTACCCGGTATGGTCATTTCGAGTACACGGTAATGCCGTTCAGATTGACTAATGCACCGCAGCCTTCATGGATTTGATGCACAAGGTATTTTGGCCGTATCTAGATCAGTTTGTCATTGTATTCATTGATGAAATACTAATCGATTCCTGAACGCATGAGGAGCATGGACGACATCTCTCTATTGTACTAAAAACATTGAGAGACCATAAGTTATATGCGAAGATGAGTAAGTGTGAGTTTTGGATGAAAGAAGTAAAATTCCTTGGACATGTTGTGTCAAAACAGGGTGAGCTGTTGATCTCGCTAAGATTGAAGCCATAATGAAATGAGAACCACCGAAGAATGTGACAGAAGTCTATAGTTTCCTGGGTTTAACAGGCTACTATCGAAGGTTTGTAGAAGGGTTCTCAAAGCTTGCGATGCCAATGACTCGCCTCACAAAGAAGGGGGAGAAATTCTTATGGACTCAAGCGTGTGAACTAGTTTTTCGCACCTTGAAAGAAAGGTTGACGACGACACCTGTCCTCATTATTCTGAGTAGTGGGGAATGATACGATGTTTACACCGATGCTTCACTACGAGGTCTGGGATGCGTGTTAATGCCAGGAGGCAAGGTAGTTGCTTATGTCTTGAGGCAACTCAAAGTTCATGAGCAGAATTATCCCACCCATGACTTAGAGCTTGCCGTTGTGATTTTTGCTCTCATGTTGTGGAGGTGTTACTTGTATGGGATAAATTTTCAAGTGTTCTCTGATCATAAGAGCCTCAAGTATGTGTTCACACAGAAAGACTTGAATCTTCGGCAAAGACGGTGGATGGAATATCTAGAAGATTATGATTTAACACTCAACTACCATCCGGGAAGGCTAATGTAGTCGCCGATGCACTTAGCAGAAAGTCTCGAGGTGAACTCATTTCTCTTGCAAGTCAATGGAAGACGAGGGATGTCCTTGGATATTATGACCTATGGGTTGGAGAAGATAGAGCTCAACCATGCCTATTCAACCTCGTAGCCCAACCTACCCTCCAACGTAGAATTGTGGAGTTACAACGCTTGGATCCTGACTTAGAGTCAATTCAAGCTAAATTGAAGAATGAAGAAACTATGGAGGGTTGGTCTTTGAGAAACGGAGAATTAAGATATAGGGAGAAGTTATGTGTTCTCGATGATTCGTCCCTAAAGGAGGAGATACTTGGAGAGTGTCATTGCTCTAAGTTTGCTATCCACCCAGATAGCACAAAAATGTATAGGGATATGAAGTGCCAATATTGGTGGAAGGGAATGAAAAAAGATGTGACAAGGTTCATAGCATAATGTGCGGTGTGCCAGCAGGTGAAGATTGAACATCAAAAGCCAGGAGGATTACTACAGTCTTTGCCTATCCCAGAGTGGAAGTGGGATCACCTCGCTATAGACTTCGTGTTGGGTTTACCACGAACGTCGCGATGGCATAATGTCGCATGGGTCATTGTGGACAGACTCACCAAGTCTGCTCATTTCTTGAGTATGAAGACCACGGACGACTTCGAGACCTTGAGCAAGCTTTACATCCATGAGATTGTGCGATTGCATAGAGTTCCGCTTTCTATCGTGTCAGATCGTGATTCTCGATTTGTGGCGCAGTTCTGGCAAAGTCTACAACAAGCCATACGGACAGAGTTACATTTTAGTGCAGCGTTTCATCCCCAAACAGATGGCCAATCCCAGAAGTTGATACAGATTCTGGAATATATGCTACGAGCTTGCGTGTTGGACTTCAAGGGAAGCTAGAGTGATTATTTGTCATTAGTGGAATTCGTGTACAACAACAGCTATCAGGCAAGTATTGGGATGGCACCGTATGAGGCATTGTATGGAAGGCCATGTCGATCACCGACGTGTTGGTTGGAAGCCGACGAGAGTATTTTTTTTGGACCGGAGATTGTTCGAGAGACTACCGAGAAAATTCAACTCATCCGGGAGAGGCTACGCACGGTGAAAAGTCGACAGAAAAGCTATGCGGATCAAAGACAGAGACCCTTGGAATTCAAAGTGGGAGACTACATGTTCCTCAAAGTGTCGCCCAAGAAAGGAGTATTTAGATTCGGAAAGAAGGGGAAGTTAGCCCCAAGATATACTGGGCCATTTGAAGTGATCAAGGCGGTGGGTAAAGCGGCGTATCAACTTCAGTTACCAGCTCAATTATCAAGCGTACACGGCTTATTCCACATTTCGATGTTGAGAAAGTGCCAGTCGGAGACCACGCATGTTGTAGATTTGGAAGATATTGAAGTTCAAGATGGGGCAATATATCAAGAACAGCCAGCGAAAATTCTTGATACCAAGGAGAAGGTGCTTCGCAACAAAGTCATTCGATTGGTGAAGGTTTTGTGGCAACACCAAGAAGTGGAAGAAGCTACTTGAGATAAGTTTCAAGAACGAAACTTTCTTTAAGGGGGTGGATTATAAACCCCCATATGTTAAAGTAATATAATCATACATTATGTAGTAATGTGATATATGTAATGGTGTAGGAATGAAGCCCATGAGTTATAACCATAGGAAATACTAATATAATTAAATAATAGTTAAAGCTGGTTTAGTTAGTGAATATATGATATAAATTGTAAAAGAACTTTTGTCAACTATGTGTGACGTACAAATGTATGTTGTGTAAGTTTGGGTTGGCTTTAGAGGTTTTAGGATGGATTGAAAATACAAAATGGAGGAAAAAGGCAAAACCGTACCGGTACTGTGTTTCGGAACACTTTGGTCCAGAGAGTTGGACGTACCGGTACATCCGAAAGAAATATGAACTTTAAAAGTCTCGACCTTAGCCCGATTTTTGCCCTATAAATACATTATGACGCCTCCTTTGGCTCCATTTCTGCCCCTCTAACCTTAGAAACCCTAAGAGAAGAAGGAAGGAATAGAAGAGAAGAAGAAAGGAAGAGAAAAACAAGAGATTGAAGGGTTCATTCAACATCAAAACCTAGATTT
>CM042187.1:31832828-31846265 GCA_023539305.1 Ilex asprella
CACAATGTTCCAAAAGAATGTCCTAGTCTAGTACAAAAGAAGCTACAGCTCTACATATCCGCCTCGGGATCTAGGTTCCCCTCGAGTGGAGCCTTCCAATGTCCCGGCTCGTCGATGCCGAGATCCTCCTCTACCACCAAATCTGAAAAATGTAATTTGTAGGGGGTGAGCACGAAGCTCTATAGCCACATTTCTCCCAAACTCAAACAAGGTTTAAAAACATAGAAAACGGTCGGTCTCATTTCACAAGTAACATATATAACCTTTGAAATAAAACAGGGGTATTTTATAAGAGATCTCAAGTTTAAAAAGTAGCAATAATCAAATAAACGAATAAAAGGAGTTTAGCAATAGTAACCAATATTCCAATTTAAGCTATTTAGAGAAAGGGCTTCTCCCTCATGCATTGTCCCATACCAATGCATTGGTAAGAACGACCCAACTCATAATTCTATGTATTTTCGGTTCATCCCCATACCATGTATGATGATTGCTTCCCATGAATCTACCCCACAATTATACCTAGTCCACCAATTACAATCACAATCACAATCACAGTCACAAGAACTTTAGAAAGGGGCGTCTACCATCACAATGGCAGTGACGAGTCCCTTCCTAGAAAAAGTATACTATCCCATGTTCGAACTCCAGTGAACGATAGTGGTCTCATTACCAAATGACAACATACTACAAGTGCTAGGAAACCATCTCACCCCCACTGGGATAGACTAACCTCTAACACTTTACGGCATCTCTCGAAGGTAATCCAAGTCCATCACAACAATCATACAATGAGAAAACCGAGAATATGCTCAATTCACAACAATTTCACAAATATAGTAAAATCTCCAATTTTTCTCACATGTGTCATAAAATCGAATAATCCAAGAAAATATGCAAGAGATCATAATCTATATTATTTTGTTGTACAATATTCAACACTAAAATTTTGAAATCAAGAATTAAGAACAATTTAAAGAAAAGTTCATCTCTCTTGGAATCTAGGGTTTTTAAGCAAGAAAAAAGATTCAAGGGTTAATCAAACAATAATATTGTTTAAATCATGATAGTAGTCACAAGGTATTAAGAAACAATGATTATATAGCATACATGTATAATTTAAAGTGAAAAGATTACATATATATAGACTCTAGCCTCAATGTAAGTGAATGAGAGAAAATTCCCTATCTCAATGCTTAAGAGTTTTAGCCAAATACCCAAGCTTTTGTGTGTAAAGAACTTGGGTTTTGATCTTCCCCACTTGAAAATCTCCCTTGATTTCTTGTTTCTCCCCTTCCTTCTTCCTCTCTAAGACTCTCTCTCTATGATAGTATGGATGAAATGGGTTGCAAATGGGAGAGAAACACCCAAAACCCGTCCCAGATGCGTAGCCCTCGGTTTGGCCCGTCCGAACGCGTGTTTTTACCGTTCGGACGCGTGTTATGCGCGTCTGGACGCGTGTTTCTGCGCCCAAATTTCTGTCATGCGCGTCCGGACGCGGGTGACAGAATACCTTCGACTTCCAGTATAGTTTTGACCTATTTAGAGGTCGAATTGGAAAATTTTCGTGAAATACTAATTTGTAGCCCTGGAAGTCTACTATCTACTATCCAAATTTTAGATCAAAATGATGTCAAAATAAAAAGTTATAATCAAAAAACTAGGGCAGTATCCAAATTTCTTTTTACCCAAATTCTCTCTAAAGTGTGTTTTGACTCCGGACTACCCCCAACTTCTACCATATACTCTATTACCTCAAATCATATTTCTATTTCTACTCTTACTATCTACTTAGTTCATCCCTACATCTTTACATATATTAGCATTTTTACAACGATTATTTACTATATATATATAGGTAAAAGAAAATGCGGGGTGTTACAGGCGGAGAATAAGAGAAAGAGAACCGAAAAAGTTTCTGTCAAGGACCGTCTCGATCCATACCCCTCAAGAGACCGACAGCCTTTCACGCAACTCAATGCCTTAGTGGAGCACATCCTAGTTCAGATATAGGATGACTTCATGCTTCGCTGGCCTAGAAAAATGAAGTCTGCCCCAAACCGCAGAAATCACAGCAGGTACTGTCGCTTCCATCGCGACCATGGTCACGACACTGATGATTGCTATGAGCTTAAGAGACAAATCAATGGGCTCATACAGCTTGGCCAGTTGAGGCAGTACATTGCTGACCGAGGATAAGCCCCGCTACCTGGTCAGGACTAGGATGACAGAGAATACCGACAACTTCTCGAAGAAATCTAGACGATCTCCTAAGTGCCAGGAGAAGGAGTTCACTCGGACTCTGCCAAGAAAACATTCGCCCACTTATGGGACACCAAACACCTGAGGATTTTATCTATCTTTTACTATTTTAGTTGATTTATTTCGTTATTCATTATTTATGAAATAAAATTTTACAAGATTATTAATTGTCTTGCTTTCATCTCAAACAGCCTACGATCTAACAACAAACAACAAGGTAAACAAAAAGTCAAGAGGCGCCCAGACAAAGGGTCTCGCCCTCTCCACCTTGGTATTCCTCTTGATTGCCGCCTTGACAAAAGGTCTCGCCCTTTCCACCTTCGGCGTCGGCCTCGCCCTCTCCACCTTCGGCGCCTCCATGACGGCCTCGTCCTCTCTACCTTGGTGCCTCTTTCGATGCCGCCTAGACAATGGATCTCACCAGGCGCCCCAACTTTAGGCACCCAACACCAGGCACCAGGCGCCCAACTCCTCATAGCCCTCTTCATCTCTATCGCGATGGAATGAGAGCACCATCCTTATCTCTATCTCAACGGAATGAGCCTCAAGCGCCCAGCTCCTCAAATTCCTTCTCATCTCCATCTCAATGGAATGAGTTTTCACCACAGTGGCCTTCTTCTAAGCTATACGTAGCTCTACTTACTTGTTCTTCAGTATTTTTCTCATGTCTACTGCCCGAGCCCTACTGCTCCGTGGTATCCTCTTGTGCCTGCCACTCAAGCCCCACTTGCTCCGCAGCATTCTCCAGTGTCTGTCGCTCGAGCCCTACTACTATGTGGCATCCTCTCGTGCCTGCCACCTGAGCCCTACTTACTCTTCTGTAGCCCTCGTGGTGCCTTTCTAATATTCCAAGGGTCGTAGACCTCCAAAGGCCCTTGTTGATCAAAGTCAAGTCAAAGCAGGATAGCTATTTGGAGCTACAGTCCCCGTAAAAAATCGCACAGGAGTCTCAACTCCTATAGTAGTACAAAGGCTGGCACAGAAGTTCTAGTCTAAAAAAGAGTGGGGACACTACTAGGACCTATCTTCCAGGAAACAACTTGGCAATTAGACCTTGACTGAGAACCACTAGGGGCATCAAACCTCACTCCCAGTCTAGAAAATAGTGGGGCACCACCGGGACCCATCTCCCAGGAAGAAACCTAGTAATCAGACCTTGACCAAGAAGTACTAGGAGCATCAAACCCTCACTTCCCTGCGAAGAATGGAAGACACCGCCTAAAAGTACAGAGAGTCTCCACCATTTCCCTGTCAATAGGGCACTTGTAATTAGAGACAAGG
The DNA here is from genome assembly GCA_023539305.1 of Ilex asprella. Taxonomy (NCBI): domain Eukaryota; kingdom Viridiplantae; phylum Streptophyta; class Magnoliopsida; order Aquifoliales; family Aquifoliaceae; genus Ilex; species Ilex asprella. The sequence continues at coordinate 31,836,372 of CM042187.1, forward strand.
CCTGTTAGTGACCAAGTACTAAAGACGCACCCCTTATAGCAAGACTCAAGGCGTCCCCCAAACACAGCAGCGCCCAAGGCTCCTACCCAACCTCCTAGCATCACTTAAAGCACTACTCCAGCCTCTAGGTGGTCGCCCACGGCAGCCTCCACTGTCGCCCATGAATGCTTGACAGCTACTGTTAGAACTCAGCTCTCACTCTCGCCCAAATGAGGCGTCCAACTCTTCTTCTGAGAGGAGGCACCCAAAGCTGCCTGCAATGCCCTTGCCTCGTCTGTCAAGCTAGCACCATCCACCAAGTCTCTCCCAACATTTTATGTCATATAGGGGCCCAAAGCAAAGAAGGCATTGCCAGCAAGGCATCGATATCGCCCATGGGGATGAGTTCTCCCATCTCGACCAGTCTCCCTTCTCACCTTCACGACTGCCTAATGCAAGACCCAAGCCCCCAGCACGTGACAGGGCGTCGTCCACATTACCCATGATGCCACCTTTTTTCATCAGGACCTCACATATCGCCATGTTGGCACTGTCCAAGCTCGCCCACACTGCCCATGGACTTCTCGCCAAAGCCCTCCTCACTTTGTATCAAGGATCCACCACAAAAAAATATATATGAAGCGACGCCCAAGAGGCCAACGCCCAAAAAAAAAACAAGAAAGAGCAAAGGGCGACACCCAGGCAAAAAGAGAAAAAAAAAAAGAAAGAAAAAAAAAGAGCAAAGGGCGACGCCCAAGCAAAAAAGAAAAAAAAAAGAAAGAGGGACAAGGGAGGCGGCGTCCAAGGCAAGAAGAAAAAAAAAGGGTGAAAGGGGGGCGATGCCCAACCAAGAAAGGGAGAAAGAAAAGAAAAGAAAAGAAGGAGAGGTGGCGCCCAACCAAGAAAGGAAGAAAGAAAAGAAAAAAAAAAGGAGGAGGAGGAGGCCAGACAACACCCAGGCATAAAAGGAAGAAGGAAAAAAGAAAGTGGCGCCCAAGATTTTAAAAAAAAATCGAGACCGATAAATACAGTGGAGTCATGAAGACAAGGAAATGCAAAAAAATTTTGACTCACTCCGATGAAGATGAAGCGCATGCCCACAACCCCTTCTTCTCGCAAAAAGTCAGAAACTCGGGGCATGAGGGCAAATGATGAGCCCTAAATTAACTGGGTCAAGCCCAATGTAAATAAACCGATAAAGTCCAAAAGGAAGCCAAAGTCGAAATTGGGTAGACCCATCAGATTCGAGTCCAAAGGAAGTCAAAGGAACTAAAAGGCCCTTGTCAAGGTCCAAGGGGCGCCGCCTAAGGCCCAAGTGGGCGTTGCCCATGCCTCCTCCTCCAAGTGGGCACCGCCCATATGGCTCCAAGTGGGCATTGGCTTGCCCCTTGGTCCTCTCCTTCACCACTTGACTTCAATACAAGTCCAAGTCTTCTCAAGACAAGTCCAGAGACATGACCAAGCTCAATCCAGCTGAGAGTCCTCCTTCGACTGAATAGGAGCACGAGAGAGAGAATGACGGGATACAGAGATCACATCTTACCATAACTACACTTACCAAAATGGTAGAAGACCTCTCCCTCACGTCACCGCCTCATAGTCTTACCCTAACTATATAATGTAAGTCTTCTTAACATTGAGGGGACGCCTCCGAAACCTCCACATAGACCCTTATACACATTGTTCTCTCTCCCTCTGTCTCCCCCAAGGCACTGTAACACTCGCCGGAGTTACTCTCCCAACGACGTCATCAATAAAATAACATATGTCATCGCTGTCATTCCCGAGAGTGGACGTAGGTCACTCAAATCAAACTACTATAAATCCTTGTATTGGCTCTTTTATTTACTGTTTTGCTCTTGATTGTCATTGATTGTTTGTTACTTGTTCATTAACCACACCCTTTCATATTCATGACTGTTGATTTTGCACTAAGACAATTTTGTGCATCATCAGGTATTATGACCAATTTTTGCTTTTAAATTTTCATAGATTGATGAATCGTGTTAGCTGACCTATCCATTGAGTTGTCTCATGAGCCTAAAGTAGGCTAACTATCAAGTCTAACGAGCCAAAAAACATGACCTACGACTGCAATTCTTATGGACTAATGGACTTAGCATTAGTGGCCACATGATGGAACACACCGCCCATTTGTCCCTTAGACCATTGGACTCAATTTGTTGACTCTAACCTTGTTAAAGCACATTGCATTTAAATTTGGAGTTGCAATTTGAGTATCCGAACTCAACTTGGAATATTTAGTTCTTGTATAAAGGCTTCTAATATATGGCTACAGCTTGGCAAAAACATCCCAATTAAATTTGATGATACCTAGAATAAATTCTAAGTATGAGCTTATGCATGGAGGTCGGACAAAGAGGTCAGACAAGACATCAATAGCTCAGTGATCCAAACCTTGAATTCCACCCCGAGCAAACAATTATGGAAATGAGGAGGGCACAATTGTACAACCGAAAGTATCCCCAAAACAACAACCAAAACTATACTCAAGGTACAAAATTCTCAATCAACCAAGATTTTCTCCTAAAATCAAAGAAGATCTCAAGGAAGAAGACAAAGATCTTACCGGATATCTCTTAGAGATAGAAAAAATATTATAAATATGATATATCTCTCCCGTAAAAAGGGGTGAGAGAGGACTATTTGTATAAAAGGACATCTTGTAAAGCTTTTGGAGAGATATACAAACCAGAAGAGCAAGAACCTTCGTTGAAGAGTGGACTAGTCGAACTTCTTGCGGTGGTGAACCACTATTATTTCTTCTGTGTTACACACACCATACCCCATATAATTATCACCTCCATCTTTCAGTTCACGAGCTTAGTGACTCAACTTCAATCTTGCCTTTACGACCTCCTTTTCACTTGAAATTACATCATCAAAATTAAATTTTGTAATATTCGAAGTTGAGCCTCATGTTGTCGTGCAACCTTAGTCCAACTTTGAATTGGTGAATTTAAGTTCTACCTGAATTCAACCCAAAATTTAGCCCATGTTGTGTATAGATCGAGGATCAAATTTCCGTTAATCTCGGTTTAATTTGAGTTAAACCTTAATTCAACTCGTTTAATCAGCATTAATTATCCAACCTACTGAGTCCTACGGAATCTTTATCCACTGGCCAACCCACTGTCAGAGTGCAACTCTCGGGCAGAATCGGCAGAGTGAAAAGGAGAACATAAACTCTGTTTCCGTTTTGATCTAAGCAAACCCTTTTCCCAAAATGGCCGATGAGCCTATTACTTCTCGTTCTCCATCTTCTCTCCCAACGGATCGGATTCACGTGTTCTGGCACGAGGGTATGCTCAATCATGATACTGGCATAGGCGTATTTGATACCGGAATGGACCCTGGTTTTCTTGATGTACTGGAAAAGCACCCAGAAAATGCTGATAGGGTCAAGAACATGCTCTCTATACTCAAAAGGGGTCCTATTTCACCTTTCATTTCCTGGCACTTGGGTAGACCTGCTGTGATATCAGAGTTGCTCTCTTTCCACACTCAAGGTATACTCTTGGTCTGCCCTTATTTCTATTCTTTTTACTTTTTATCATTACCCATGTAAAAAACTTAATTGTACGTAGCAATACGACCAAATGATAAAATTGACAGAAAAAGCAATAACCATGTGTAAAATCTGAGTTAATAGGTGGTACAGGCTCTGCAAATTACTAGGAAGGTGATAAATGTTTGTGTGAATATCTACTCGATATTGCAAAAGCCTTTGTTGAGACGAGAATACAGTTATTTGATTGCGGGTATGATTATTTTGTGGAATATGTTATATAGGCAATAGGTGAAGAAGATAAGATGGAGAGACGATGTCTCAGTGAGAGGATCCAAGGAACCTGTGATATTTCGATTCACTTCAAGGGGAATAATCCTCCAAGTTTAACTGATTTTCTTCCTGCCTAAAACACAGGTTCACAAGCTAATTTAAGGAAAAAAAAGACTTCCTAGACTAGGCTTCTTTGTCAATCACAACTCTTGGCTACATTTACTGTCCTAATCTAACCCAATTACTCAAAACCTATCCTGAATCTTTATATATACACTCAAATCACTCGATCTCTAGCAATCCAAGATGTGAAATAGGCAAGAGTGGAACCTAGGACCTAGATCACTAGAAGGACTCAAAGCACATCAAACTAGGCTGCCATGCAAGGATCTGTTGGATTATTGCATTTAAGCTTGAGCATTATCCTAAGATTCCTAATAAAGAAATAGACCTTTGATAAAACATATTGAATTCCTTTTTTAGTCTTGAAGTCTAAGGCTGACACAATGGCCAAAGTTTTGACTCCGATTGATTATGAATGTTCGGAGAAGCTCTTGCATAGAATGGTCTAATCCTCCTATCACCGTTGCGGATGATAATGGGAAAGACGCACCATGGCGATTACTCCTTTCCAACTGATTGGAATCCAAATGGCTTTGATAACTTTTTTTTATTTGCAACTTTGATGGACAAATATGGTGCACATCCTTGTCAATATAAGCAAAAGTAACAAACAAGAACTCCGAATAGTCAAGGATAAGGGTCGTGTCTCTAAGATACCTTATTTTTACAAAGTTCGTGAATGCACTAATCGAACTCTCAATAAGAAATGTAATCTTTTTAGCCTTGGCCTAGGAATCTTGGGAGCCTATTGCTCCTTGGGAAGTAGAATCTCTCACTAAGCTGACTAAGTCTTTCATCTATAGCTTGACTCTGTCAGAAAGTGAATCCAATGAAACTCTCCTAGTTTGGATCTCCGGAGGTGATGATAAGGGTGGATACCCAGACTTATTGAATTGTCATCTAGAGATCGATACCTAGTCATAGATCAGTATAAAAGAAGAAGCCCTAACCATACACTCTCTGAGAATAATCCTATGATTAGAATGTGGACGATGGAATGAGTGGTCAAAGGCAATGGCATCAGTACCAAATCCTGTAGACGGAAAAGAGTCAGTGTAGGTGGGACTAGGATCCTCAAATAAGTCTTCTAAAGAAGCTAGTGCTGACCCAAAGTGCAACCTATTGGGGGGGGGGTGAATTAGGTTGACAAAGCAATTTTCTAATTAAAAATTAATTTCACTCGTTTTGAAATAAAACAATTTATATGATAATTTCAAAGGTAGATGACAATGATAATGTATGTTTGTGAGTAAATAAGAACAATATAAAGTAAAAAGAGTGAGAGAGATCAAACAAAATGATATATATAGGTTTAGCCCTATTAAGTGTAGAGGATTAACATAATATTAGAGAGAAAACAGAGAGAGGTTAAAACTTGACCTAACTCTCATACATCATTTGTATTTATAGTAAACTTACAATAATAACAATTACACATGCACCTTCTTATTATTAACAATGTACACATACTACCCTAATACTCTTAACACTCCCCCTCAAGCTAGACTATATATATCATATAATCTAAGCTTAGAACAAATCGCTGTAAGACATATACAGCTCAATGCTTTGGTAAACATATCTGTAAGCTGATCTTCAGATTTCACAAATGGAGTTGTAATCTCCGCAGCTACTATCTTGTCCTGAATAAAGTGACAATCAACCTCAATATGTTTGGTTCTCTCGTGAAATAATGGATTGACAGTGATATGGATAGCTGCCTGATTGTCACAAAACAACTGTAAAGGAGGTTGAATTGAAAACTCAATTTCCTAGAGGAAGTGTAGTAGCCAAGTCAACTCCCTCGTCGTATGCGCCATTGTCCTATACTTAGCCTCAGCACTGGATTTTGCTACTACGGATTGTTTCTTATCATGAGACGTTACCTCCTATGAAAGTACAATAACCAATAGTTGATCTCCGATCAGAAGGAGAGCTAGCCCAATCAACATCTGAGAAACCTTCCATTCTAAGATGTCCATTAGCTCGATATAACAGTCCAAGTTTAGGAGCTTGTTTGAGATATTGCATAATAGGAGTAACTGCATCGCAATGTGGTACTCTAGGACATCCTATGAACTGACTTACAATATTAACTGCATAGGAAATATCCGATTGCATAATAGTGAGATAATTGAGATTCCCAACCAATCTACTATACCGACCCGGATTCTCAAACAGTGCACCATCAATCATCAATAGTTTCTGATTCGGATCCATAGGAACATCAATTGGTCTGCTACCCAGCAAACCTGTTCCCTCTAGCATGTCAAGTACATATTTTCTCTGTGATAAACAAATACCCTGTTTAGATCGAGTCACTTTAATTTCCAAGAAATGCCTGAGTTTTTTCAAATCTTTAGTATAAAATTGATTTTACAAGAAGTTTTTTAATTTTATAATCTCCTTAGAATCATTTTCAGTGATCACAATATAATCTACATAGACCATAAGTAGAACATATCCAGCATCTGTCTGTCTATGAAATATAGAATGGTCTGTCTGATATCGAAGAAGACCAAACTCTCAAACTGCATCTGAAAACTTATCAAACCATGCCCTCGGTGATTGCTTCAAACCATACAAAAATTTCTTTAACCGACATACATTCTTATCATACTCCTCCTGAGCAGTAAACTCAGGTGGCTGTTCTATGTATAACTCTTCAACCAAGTCACCATGTAGGAAGACATTCTTGAGGTCTAATTGAAACAAGTCTAATCAAGATTAGCAGCCAAAGAAATCAAGATACGAACAGAGAAAATTTTGACAACAGGAGAAAAAGTCTCCTCATAATCAACACTATATGTTTGAGTAAAACCCTTTGCAACAAACCGGGTTTTGAGACGCTCCACAGAACTATCTGGATGAAATTTAACAGTATACACCTAACGACAATCAACAGTTTGTTTACCAGGAGGTAAATGAACGAGATCCCAAGTTCTATTATGATGTAAGACATCAATCTCATCCTCTATTGCTTTCTTTCAATTCATATCTGATAATGCATATTGTAAATGCTTTGAAATAGATATAATAGATAATTGAGGGGTAAAATAAGAGAAGATAGGAGACAAGACATCATATGAAATAAAATGAGCAATGAGATGATTAATAACACACAAACGAGTACCTTTTCGAAGAGCAATAAGTAAAAAGTCTAAATTACCTGGTGGACTAGGATCAGAAGGTGGCAAAGAATACAGTATCGGCACCTCAGTTGATGGTCGTGGAGGATGAGAGTATACACGAAGAGGTAAAGTAGATGGTAACACAGTGGATAGCGGAATATCTGAAGATGAAGGAAGAGATGATGATACGAGAGATGACCCAAAGTCAAGATTCAAAGGTTGAGAAGGTTCTGAAAAATATGGAACATATTCTTCAAACGTGACATTGACACTAGTAAAGTATCGTTGTTGAGAAGGATTGTAGCAACGATACCCCTTCTGCGTGCGGGAATAACCAAGAAATATACATTTGGTAGTTCGAGGGTCAAGTTTATCAAACTCAGGACCCAAATTGTGAATATAACAAACACAACCAAAAACCTTAGGAGTTAGAAAAAATAAGGGCTTACCAGGAAAAAAGACAGAATATAGACTTTGTCCATTTAACACAAAGGATGACATACGATTAATAAGGTGACAAGCCATAAGAACAACATCACTCCACAAATATCGAGGAATATTCATCTGGAATAACAGGGCATGAGTGACTTCCAACAAATGACGGTTCAACAACACTGTCATGTGGAGATGTGTAAGCACAAGAAGTCTGATGAATAATGTCAATTTTACTAAGATAAGCTGAAAAATGATCACATTCATATTCGCGAGCATTATTAGAACGTAAAATACGTATACGATAACCATACTGAGTTTTTATTTCCTTACGAAAGGTCTCAAACATAGAGAATAATTCAAGCCGAGCTTTCATAAATATCAACTAAGTCCAAGGATCGAAATTTCGTTTCGAAGTACCGTTTTGGTCAGCTCAAAAACCAAAACGTTTCGAAACGCAGTGGAAACGCAGAAAAAATATGAAAACGCATGGAAACACAAATACAATCCATTAATTTATAAAGATAAGCTAAATAATTGATTAATTCAACATATTTATTGGGTTAACATCCATTTTTACAAGAATAAATTTAAATTGGTGGAAAGAAAAGGTTTGACATGAGACGAAAATTACTTAAATTAATTTCAAATACTTAATTTTTATCGAATAAACACATTTTTACATAATATTAAGGTCTCATAATATTTTTACATAATATTAAGGTATTAACTATTAAATATAATAATAAATGTAATTACAGTGGGTATTAGCTATTAATTATAATTATAATAGGGTATTAAATATAATTACAATAGGATATTAAATATAATTACAGAGGGTATTAACTATTAAATGTAATTACAATAGGGTATTAAATATAATTACAATAAGATATTAAATATAATTGCAATGGGTATTAACTATTAGATGTAATTATAATAGGGTATTAAATATAATTACATAGGGTATTAATTATTAAATGTAATTATAATAGGATATTAAATGTAATTATAATAGGGTAATAAATATAATTATAATAGGATATTAAATATAATTACATAGGCTATTAACTATACAGACCCACGACGAATCACACAGAGAGACGAGAGGCAACAGAGAGGAGGCGACTGGCGATGGGCGATATAGGTGTCCCAGAGAGAGAGAAGAAGAAGAAGAAGAAGAAGAAGAAGATACCGGTGGTCCGGTGGTTGCTTGTGGTCGGTGGTAGCTCGCAGCCATGAAGACAACTTCCAAGCCCTAGATATGGTGAAAAATGGTTGGATTTGCTCAAGGAGGTAAGTTACTGAATCTTTCTCCTCCAATTTCTGGTCTGTCTCTTCGATTGCCTTTTTCTCTTCTCTTTATTTTTTTTTTGCTTGGAAGACCTAATTGACATGTGATTTCTGAGCATGGAGGACCTGTGATTTTTTTTTCTTTTCGCTTGGAGTGAAGCGAATCTTTAATTTTTTTTTTGGACCTATAATTTTTGTGATTATTGTTTCATCGAAACGGTTCCGTTTAGACCGAAACAGTGCCGTTTCGATCGAAACACTGGAATTTAGGGATTCAACCACTATTTCGTATTGGAGTGTTGAAATTTCGAAACGTTTTGGATATTTCAGACGTGTCGAAATGAGATTTAGATCCTTGACTAAGTCACACGAGAATATTCATCTACAAATGACACAAAATAAGAATATTTATTATATGAAATATTCCTTATTAGACCCCATAAATTAGAATGTATCAACTCAAATGGATTAGAGACACGATTATTGACTCTAGATTGAAATGACACACGGTAATTGCTTAGAAAATTGCAAAGAAATAGGGGAGAGAGAAAAAATTGCTTAGAAAATTGCATGTGACAAACATCTGTTTATACCCGTCTTTAGCAAAACAGAGAGAAAGCGAGTGTGCAGAAATCAAAAAGAGACGAGTCAGCAGTTTACCGGGGGTCGCTGAGTGTAGATTTGAGCAAATCCAAGTCACCGTTTACTCTCACGGTCCAGATCACGTCCAGATCCAGCCTCCTCTTGGTACAATATTTTTCCTTTCTCTTCTCTCTTTCTTCTTTCTCTACCGGTGGCTGGTGTTGGGTCTTCATAGTTTTCCCGTTTTCTCTCAGATTTGAGTCTTCATCGATTTGGTGGGTGGGTCATCAGCGATCGAAGTCTTAGATCTTCTTCTCTCTCTCTCTTGTGATCATTTGTGATCGATGAGCCGTGTGAAATCTGGTGGGGTCTTCACTCTTCTGTCTTCACGGACTGTTTAATAGCCCCCACCACTTGTCTAATTCCTCCTCCCCTTTATTGTGTTTTAATTTTAATTAACATTAATGTCATTCCCCCCTTTTTCTTTATAATTGTTAATAACCCCTATAATTAATAAATAGGTTATTATTTTCAATTAACTTATCTAAATAA
>CM042187.1:31886727-31902620 GCA_023539305.1 Ilex asprella
GCTTCAAGCTTTCGAGATAAGGTGGACATTTTTGCTCTCAGGTCATCATCTTCTTTCAAGAAATACTTTCCCCCTTGGGAAGTGGATGGTCTAGCTTCACTAGTGGTAGGGGAGACTGAGTCTCATATCTGAGAACTATCAGATATAGTGTCAAAGAAAAAGAATGCCTCCACCGGACTTTTACCTATAAATTCTCCTTGGACCATCATTTTGACAAACTGCCGCAATCTAGTGGGTAAGGAATCATAGAAGAATCCTACTAGAGTCCATTTTTCAAAAGCATGGTGTGGACAGGCTTGGAGTAGTTCTTTAAATCTTTCCCAACTTTGGTAAAATGTTACCCCCTCTTTCACCGAAAAATTCATAATTTGCTTTTTAGTATGTCAGTCCGATGTAGGGGGAAATTTTTTCTAAAAAATTCATTTTGAAATATCTGCCAGGTTGGCATGGAAAGGGATTTTAAAGAATTTAGCCATTGTTTAGCTTTGTCCTTTAGAGAAAAAGGAAAAAGTTTCATCTTGGCAAGTTCAGAATTGTCTTGAAATGTTCCACACACTTCTTCAAAGTCTTTCATATGCAAATATGGATTTTCAGTATCTAATCCATGGAAAACAGGCAACAATTGTGCAGTCCCCGGCTTTACTGTAAAGGGGGTGCATCTGGAGGAAATACAAAACATGAGGGGATACTATTTCTTGTGGGATTCAGATAATCCCGCAAAGTTCGAATATTAGGCCCCTCATCTTCCCTTATAGGAATCTCTCCATTTCTATCAACATTTGCCATAATACTCTCACAAGAGTCTACTATTGATCTTGGTGAATTTGGTTCAGATTGGTTAACAGATCCAAAATATTCTGTCGACAAATTTTTATAGTGAGGAGCGTTCTTAGACATAAATTAAATGAATGCAAAACAAATTATTTATAGTAAACCGAAGCATCTATATGAAAAGAAAAGGTCTTTTTACCTTTTACCTGTAAAACATTTTTACAAGGGTCCCCAGCAACGGCGCAAAAAACTTGACTTGATCCGAAATGTATACACCCAAGTGCAGGCGGTCAAGTTGTAGCAATAATCCGGTTTGAGTCCGGAGTCGAATCCCCAGGGAACCAGTAGTTTTGGTGTTCTAAAGTAATCGGTGAAGGAAACCAATTGATTATAACTTTTGAGTTTTTAGGGTTGTGAGTTGTGGGTGAATTCCGTGAATAGAATATTAAATTATTTTCAAATAGTTTTCTAGACAAAATATACGATTGATTCAAATGGCAGAGAAAACACTCTTTAGTTCGAGGATCGAGACATGTGGTCAATTATCCGAAATATGATATTTTTGCTTGATGACTCAATTAACTCCCATGTCAACGGCGAGTCAATCGGAAGATAGAAATGGCCTATTAAGGTCATGGTTCCAAGGTCTCACTAGAAGTTTACAAGAATTATCTGTACCGAGAGTTATCGTTTGTACAAACAAACAAGTAATTCTTCATGACATTCAACCATGGCTTTAATAGTTCATCCTTTTAATGAAGCTTGATAAAGTGGGATGATTAAAGGGTAGTCATGAAGATCTAGCCAGCGTACTTGCCTTGAAATGAAGAGTCTTTCTATGCAGGAGTCATCCGCGTTATAGGAAGGCTATCGATTATACAAAGTACTTTAGCTTTGCTAGATGCAATCAATCATCCAAAAGCAATGAAATATGAACATTAAGCATTAGAACAAAACATCATATGATATTTGGGTAATCACCACATGTCCTTTACCTCTTACTAAAGAGTGAATGAGAAACTACTCACTCTTCATAGCTTTGGTAAAGCTAGAAAAGTGAGTGATGCTCATCCCTCTAAGTAGAGGGCTTCACGAAGTAAAAGTATAATTAACAAAGAGCTAATCTTCAACGAAGAATGAGTGAATCACGTTCCACCATTCACAGCTTTGGTAAAGCTCTAGAAAAGTGGAAGAGTTTCACTCCTCTAAGCAAGAAGGGAGCTCAAATAATGAAAGTGCAAGACATAAGTAAAAGCATGTATGTAAGAGCATAAATGTAAAGACTAGAACGAAATTAAGGCATAAATGTCAAGAATAAATGTAAATTAAGAACATAAATGTAAAGACTTAAAGAAAATAAAGGAATTACAACTCTTAAGTAAATGTAAATGTGAACATTAATGTAAAGGAAATGAGTGGGAATCTAAACTCCCCACTTCTTCTAGTAAAGAAAAAGACTAAGACAAGAATTAAAATGGATGTGATGAAATGCTAAATGGTGAATCCCTCAAATGGTTCCACCCATGTGTCTCTTCTACACAAAACTAAGTGTGTTTATAGGTAAGGAGAAGGCAGGGAGGGGGTAAAAGAATAGAGTTGGGCGTCAAAGTCAAAGTGAAATGCCAACCACTCTGCAGGCCTGTCCACACCATTCGAACGGTTTGGGCGTTCGAACGGTTCCTATGTCTTTGCTCTCTACCGTTCAAACGTCAGAAGGATGCAGTCCATGCCAGTTATGTCAGTCCACACGTGGTTTCTGTCCCAAAATCTTCCTCCAAGTCTTCATGTAGATCTTCCCTCCAGGTCCTTACAGAATCTTAACTGATCTGTCCAATAATTCATGGGGCGTTCGAACGGTGGCCACCGTTCGAACGTGGAACTCAAGTGCCTGGGCCTTCTGACTACAACTCTGCTAGTCTGTAACACACCATGTCTTCAGTCAGTCTAATCTTGTCCTTGCTCTAGTAGACGTTCGAACGTTAAGTACCATTCAAACATAAGAGTATGCTATTTTGAGTGTTAATCACTCAGCACAAGGAACAACCAAGGTTAGGTAGATATTTCTTCTTTTCTTAGGCTTGGTTAAATGTGTGGCATAGAAAAGAATTTCAATTAGGTGCAATCACGGCACTAGAGATAATATTTGGAACAAGAAAAAGGGCAAATGCACAAAATATTCAATGATAGCTTAAGATCACTTCCAGGTCTGAATGGAAAGGCATTGTATAATCAAGACAAATAGTCTACTAACCAAAAGCACCGAAACAAGCATAATGAGACTATTGAACAAATTTGATGTTGAAAAATTGTTCTTTGAGTAATTGTAATTTCCCTCCAACAAGGATTTGGCACTAAAGCTCTCATGGGTGCTTACTCATCTTCGCTACTTATGTCAAGCTTAAAACATGAATCCAATCTGTAAATTGCCAAAATTACACATTCAAGAGTCACATACATATGAGTTCGAAAATCAATACATATGTGATACTCATGCATAGGATCAACTTCCATAGAATGCTCATGTGTAAAAAGTTCACAACAAAGATCAACTTGTCATCCAACACACAACCTCTTCATGAAGGAATACAAATCAACTTTTAGATATTTTTCATTAAAAAATTTCAAAATTTTCACATATTTTTCACTAATGCAAGCAAAAATCAAAACTTTCCAACAACCTTGGTGTATCATACAAATGGTGCATGACACCCCCCAACTAGAATCATGCATTGTCCCCAATGCAACAAAAAGATATAGTATGTAATGAAAGAGAGTAAGAAGATGAGTAGGGTAAGAGAACACCTCACAATTGGGTTTTTGACAAAAGCACCAAGGTCTAGATCTAAGTGAAACCAATTTATATGACCAAATAAAGTGAGTGACATAAAAATAAAAATGACATAAGTAAATAAAAGGAACTGTACACCAAAAGAAAATAAACACTAGCTAATCTTCCACCAACTCCGAATACACTGGGTCAATTGAATCCTCCTCCACCAACTGTTCTTCAAAACCCTCAAAAAATGGTTTGAGTCTTTGGCCATTGATCTTGAAAATTTTGGTCATCTTTAGGGTTTGTGATCTCTACCACTCCGTTAGGGTAGGCCACCTTGACAAGATAGGGGCCATCCCATTCGGATCTTAGTTTTCCTTGGAAGATGGAAAAATGAGAGTTATACAAGAGCACTTTTTGCCCAAGCGCAAATGACTTCCTTGTGATGGAATTATCATGGAAAACTTTAGTCCGTTCCTTTGAAATTTTGGAACTCTCATATGCATCTCTTCGAATTTCTTCTAATTCATTCAGTTCCATCTTTCTTTGCTCACCAACCATTCTCAAGTTAAAATTCAAGGTCTTTAAGGCCCAATAGGCCTTGTGCTCCATTTTAATCGGCAAATGACAAGCTTTTCCAAAAACTAGTCGGTAGGGAGACATGCCTAAAACAGTCTTATAGGCAGTATGGTACACCCATAAGGCATCGATCAATCTAACTGACCAATCCTTCCTGTTTGGGTTATGCATTTTTTCCAAGATATTCTTAATCTCCCTATTGGCTAATTCAGCTTGGCCATTGGTTTGTGGGTGGTATACAGTGGATACTTTGTGTGTAACACAATATTTAAACATTAATGATGCAAATGGCCTATTACAGAAGCGAGATCCACCATCATTGATCATTGTACGAGGCATCCCAAACCTCAAGAAAATATTCTCTTTGAGGAACTTGACTACGACCCGGTGGTCATTAGTCTTGGTTGGGATGGTCTCTACCCACCTGGACACGTAGTCCACTGCCAGAAGAATGTACAGATAACCAAAAGACATGGGGGATGGACCCATGAAATCAATGCCCTAATAGTCAAATATTTTTATGACAAGGACGGGGAAAAGGGGCATCATATTTCGACGGGTCACACTACCCAATCATTGGCATCTGTCGCATGTCTTACAATATGGAACACAATGTTTAATAAGAGAGGGCCAATAGAAACCTGATTGAAGAATTTTAGTTGAAGTTTTCTTTACCAAGAAATGTCCGCCACAAGCTTGAGAGTGGCAGAATGCAAGGACGTTCCGCTGGTTATTTTCGGGCACGCATCTCCTCATGACTTGGTCTGGGCAATATTTGAACAAGTACGGATTGTCCAAGTAAAAATACTTCACGTCTGCCATGAATCGTCTTTTATCTTTTAAGCTCTATTGCGGCGGTATTTGTCCTGTTGTAAGGTATTTACATATGTCAGCATACCAAGGACAAATTGAATGAATTGAAAGTAAATGTTCATCAGGAAAAGAGTCAAGAATGGGAATATGCTTATTAGTCTCCTGCACCACTAGCCGGGATAAGTGATCTGCCACAACATTCTCAACTCCTTTCTTGTCTTTAATTATCAAATCAAATTCTTGTAGGAGGATCCATGTGATGAGTCTTGGTTTCTCATCCTGCTTAGATAACAAGTTCTTCAAAGCAGAATGGTTAGTAAAGACAACAATAGGTGAACCAATGATATATGAATGGAATTTATCTAAAGTAAACACTACAACTAGCAATTATTTTTCAGTGATAGTATAATTCATTTGAGCCTCATTAAGTGTTTTGCTAGCGTAGTGTATGACCTACTGTCGATTGTCCTCCCTCTAACTAAGCACTACGCCAGTTGCATAATCACTTGCATCGCACATGAGCTCGAAAGGAAGATCCCAATTAGGTGGTCGCATGATTGAATGTGTGACAAACATACCTTTTAATTTTTTAAAAGATGCCTCACACTCATCTGATCACTCAAAGGGGACCTTCCTAGACAGTAATTGGGTCAGGGGTCATCCCTGCACTGAAATATTTAATGAATCGATGATAAAAACCTGCATGGCCCAAGAATGACCGGATTCCCTTGATGGTTGTCGGCGTAGGGAGGTTGGGGATGGCCTCCACCTTGGATTTGTCAACTTCAATACCCCTTGCCGATACTATGTGGCCCAACACGATTCCTTCTGTCTCCATAAAGTGACACTTTTCCCAATTCAACACGAGGTTCTTTTTCTCACACCTCTCCAACACTCTCTCCAAATTTTTCAAGCATCCGTCAAATGAGTCTCCAAACACGGAGAAATCATCCGTGAAGACCTCCACAATCTTCTCCACCATATCGTTGAAAATTCCCATCATGCACCGTTGAAAAGTCCCCGGAGTATTGCATAATCCAAACGACATACGGCGATAGGCGAATGTACCATATGGGCAGTTTTCTCTTGATCCTCCAATGTGATCTCGATTTGATTGTAGCCAGAGTACCCATCTAGGAAACAATAGAATAGGTGCCTTGCTACCCTTTCCAAAAGTTGATCAAGAAATGGCATCGGGAAGTGATCTTTCCTTGTACAAGCATTAAGCCTTCGATAGTCAATGCAAACCCTCCATCCGGTGATTACTCTTGTGGTTATAAGCTCATTCTCATCATTCTCCACCACTGACACTTCGTATTTCTTTGGTACTACTTAAGTGGGGCTTACCCACTTGCTTTCGGCAATCCGAAAGATGATGCCCACGTCAAGTAGTTTCAAAATCTCATCTCTCACCACCTCCTTCATGTTGGGATTTAATCTCCTTTGAGGTTGTCAGGAGGATTTGGCATCCTCAAGGTAGATGCGATGGGTGCAAATGATAGGGCTTATCTCCGTGATGTCCGCAATAGTCCACCCAATTGCTTCCTTTGTGCTTCCTCAATACCTCTAAGAGATTTTCTTCTTGGTCTGCATTCAAGGTAGAGCTAATGACTACCAGAAAGTTTTTCTTTCACCAAGATAGGCATACCTCAGGTGGGAGGGTAACGACTTCAACTCTAAATTTGGATCTTGCTCATCCGACGGAAAAATTTTCTTTTCTTGCTTGGGTAACTCCTCAAATGTGGGGATCCAACTTCCTATCCCCTTCAAGTCTTCTACCTCTTCTTGTTCATCCAATTTCTCAAGATCAACAAATTCACTCTCCTTGAGATTCAACATATGTTCCAACTCCAATTACTCCTCGACCAAGGTATCAATTCTATTAACTTCATTTATCTCCTCTTCATCTCCTAGTTGTTTTAGCAAATTGAACACATTAAGCTCCATGGTTATGTTCCCAGATGCCAATTTCATTAGATCGTTCTTGCAATTTATAACCGCATTAGATGTAGCAAGGAAATGTCGTCCAAGAATAACGGGGATTTAGAAACTCTAATTAGCAACGAGATGTGTATCTAATACAATAAAATTGACTGAAAAATAAAATTTATCAATTTGAACTAGGACATCTTTCACTACTCCCCTAGGTGTGCAGATGCTACGATCCGCCAGTTGAAGTGTAATTGAGGTGGGCTTCAACTCCTCAAGTTGAAGTTGTTGATACCCCAAATAGGGAAGGAGATTGACACTTGCCCCCAAGTCAAGCAATGCTTGCTCCACCCGGTAATTCCCTATGGTGATGGTAATTGTTGGACAGCCGGGGTTTTCAAATTTTAGAGGAGTGTTGGTCCTCAATATGGAGCTCACTTGCTCTATGAAGAATTCCTTCTTTCAAACATTCAATCTCCTCTTCACCATGCATAGATCCTTCAAAATTTTGGCACATTATGGTATTTGCTTGATGGTGTTGAGGAGAGGATGTTGATCTTAACCTGCTTAAACATTTTCAAAACATCAGAATAATTAGCCACCTTGACCGCTGGCTTCAAACGACTCGGGAAAGAGGCAGGCATAGGAGGAATAAGTATGCTCTCATCAATCACATTTTCTTTTTCAACCACCTTTTCTCTCTCTCTTTTCTCACTTCACCCTCTTTGGCCTCACTTGCTTTGGTCTCACCCTTATTTTCTCCTTGTATTGGCAATGGGGTTTTGGGAGCAACCTTTGGCACCACGGTCTTTTAAATTATTTGCCACTTTGAAGAATGGTGGCCACCTTGAGTTGCTCGCAACTCTCTTGGGTGGGTGTGGCCACTTCAACCACATGTTGGCCTTTGGAATTCTCTTGAGGTTGAGCGGTAAATTTCCCCTTCTCTTGTTGAGACAACCCGATGACATTGGTGATCTTGGTGAGTTGGGCAGAAATATCTTTATTAAAGGTGGTTTGGCTTTGGTTGAAGTTATAAATGACATCCTCCAAGTTCCTCTTATGGGGAGGTTGGTAGGAGGACGGATTTGATGGTCCTTGATTGGAAAAGCTTTGTGTCGGAGGATTTTGTAAAAAATTCTGTGGTGGTGGGGGTCGACTGATACCCTTGTGGATTGGCCCGTGGGTACTGAGAGCTAGACGCTTGCCCATGACTTTGGTATTGACCTTGTTTAGGTGTCATGAAAGATGAATATGCATTGGACCCATGAGGAATGGGGTTCTCATTTCTCCAACTGAAATTAGGGTGGGTACTCCACCCCGGATTGTAAGTGTTAGAATTTGGAGAATGTGATTGCCTAGATTGATTGAAGGTATGGACTTGTTCTTGGTATGCTTTCCTCAGCGTCGGAATGCTTGGACACTCCGATGTGGAGTGCTTAACACTCTCATAAATAGAACAAACCTCCTCAGTTCGTGATACATGGGACACCTCCGGTCTCCTATTCACCTCATGATTCTCTATTTTCCTAGACAATTTAGAAATTTGTGAAAGTAGGTCTTCCCGATCTTTTAAATCATAAATACCTCCACCTTTTGGTTGGCCACTCCCTTGAGGCAACGATCTTGACACATCGGTTGGGTCGGTGACGTGCCATGATTGTGAATTTTGGGCCAAGGTATCAAAATATTCCAACGCCTCATCGGGCTCTTTGTTAAAGAATTCCCCGTTGCACATCATGTCGATAAAATGTCGATGGCCTGGTGTAATTCCTTCATAGAAGAAACTCACCAATTGCCATGGTTTAAAGCCATGATGTGGGATGGACTGTAGTAACTCTTTGTACCTTTCCCTGCATTGGTAAAATTGTTCCTTGGGATTCTCTGAAAAAATTTGAATTTTCTTCTTAAGGGTGGTGGTTTTATGCACCGGGAAAAATTTATTCAAAAACACGAGGATCGCTTCTTCCCAAGATGTCACGGTATGGGGTCTTAAGGACCGAAGCCATGTTTTTGCCTTATCAGTCAAGGAGAATGGGAACAGTTTTCATCCTTGCTATCTCTTCCATATTATAGTTAGGGGTAAAAGTTACAACAATTTCTTCAAAATCCCTCATATGTGAATAAGGGTTCTCACCCTCGATTCCCTGAAATTCAGGAAGTAAGTTCAACATCCCTAGTTTGACTATGAATAGATGAGCTTGGACCGGGAAAAGAATGCATGAGGGTGTGGTGCAACGGGTTGGTTGAAGGAAATCCTGCACTGACCTTGTCGGAGGGTCAATTGGGATGTTGTTCCCCTCATTCCTAGGTGGGGGAAAATGCACCCAGAGGTTGGGCCTTCTAGGTTGTTGCAATCCCCCATCCTTTTGAACATTAGGATTGGCACCTACATTATCAAAGTTGTCACCCGCATCCTCGGGTGGGTCTTAGTTCATATTCATAGTAGGGTCCATGAATTGCCTAACCAATTGATTTTGCTTGTTCCGCCCCCACATACAATAAAAGAACTGAAAAAAATAATGAAATAAAATTTTAAACAAACAAAGATATGTACACAAACCACGTACCTCAGCCCATGATGAATATCATGGAACTTACCTCCGTAGTCCAGAAATCACTTTCTTGGTTTGACACTTGCCTTCCCTAGCAATGGCGCCAAAAATGATTGGTGGAAAATCTAACTTTCCCTTAACCCCTAAATAGTATCCCTCAAGGTATGTATGAAACATGTGCAAGAAGGGGAGAGTCATTCTCCCTTGAGATAGTGTCAACAGAAAGGGCAATGGAAAGGAAAATGGGATGATATAGCGTGTGTATGCACAAAAATGCTCCCCAATCACAAGGAGACTTTCGTGGGTCATGTTTTACTTGGAAAGTGTTCCAATGTCGTATCCATGGGGAAGGAATTAAACCAAAGTGAAAGTGATTGTGAATCAAAGAAAGTGTAAAAATCTTTGTGGTTAAGAGTTTTTTGGTGGAGTGTATTTATGAGAAAATGAAATGAGAATTAAATGTTGGCAAAGTCAAGAGGTCACTCCAATAAGAATACCCTTTCAACTCCAATTCCTTCTTCGATAGAGCATGAACAAACGATTGATTCGGGGGAATCTAGAGACAAGATTGGTGAGTATCTAAGCATAAACCATGGCTAGGCCTATAGTATATCAAAGGCTCACTCACCAATTTATTCACTCTCAACCCCGTCAAACCGAACCATTGAACTCATAAGGGAGGGAGGAGAATGAGTTGAAATTGTATTCCCAAGTGGGGGTTCCCTTTGGCTTTGCCAACTAAATGATTTAGCTACTCGTGCTTGAAATGGAAATGACAACGGAATGATAGTGCATTGTAGAGATATGAACTTATAAAGTTACTAAATGCAAAAAATCATCTACTAAAAGTAAATGCATTGAAACCCATTTTATAGCTAAGAAAATGCAGAACACTGGTACATTAATGGTGAAAACTTAAAGAGATCATTAACTATCGTTGAACTTTAAGGAGAATAACATTAATGACATTACAATGAAGTTCTAAGAATCCTTACAGAAGATTACAAGACAATGTAATGAAGAAAATGTAAAATTCTGAACTTTCTCTCACTAGGCACTGTTCATCTTCTTCCCCCCTCTTTCTCTCTCTGTATATCTATCTCTGCCCTCTTTCCCCCTAAAAATGTGCATGAAAGATGCCCCCAGCTAGCTTGATGTGATTTCCAACATAGGACCCATAAATTCAGGTGGGCTGGTGTAGGTTGTGCAGGCTTTGTCCTCACACCTAGCAGCCTCTCTCTCCTTTTTCCTCATTTATTATCTACCTTCCAAAAGTCCAAGAGGAAGTACATGAAGGGATATTCTATGGGCTAGATGTATCAGAGAAGCATGGAAGATCCGTTGGTGGGGCCCTCAACATAGCAGAGTAGTTGATGTAGAATTTGGGTATGTCAGGTAAAGCGTATCGATACGTGTACCGGTATGTATACCGGTACGTCGAACTCCAGTAGGGTAAGTGTACTGGTAGGGTTTACTCCAGTAGCCTCAGCGTAGCGGTACGTGTACTGGTACGGTTTGGTTGCTTTTTCTAATTTTCTCCTCTCTTGAACTATCCCCTTGATCTCTTTTCATCCCCATTCAACTCAAGTGACATGGGAGAGCACTCAAAAGCTATATTCAACCTTTTTCAACTGCAAACATGTAATATTAACATTAAGATTTTGATTAACATAACTCCTAATATTTAATCACTAAAAACACTCAAAGAAAGATGATTAGCACAAACAAATTATACAAAGTTTTGTGCTAATTAGTATGCGTACTGGTACGCTTCGTCTGATACACCAAAAGTTAGGGTTTTTAATCTAATATTTTAGCTTAAACCTTCACTTCCCACCTTTGTTTCAACCCTAACTCTCTTTCTCTCACTCACTCGAAACTCTCTTAACATCCAAATCCCTTCTTCCCCCGCTCAATCCATAAACTCACTTCCTCTTTACCCTTAATTTTGTGAAATCAAAACCTTGGAGCCCTAGGTGTCAAATTTCCCCAACTATCATAAACTCCTAAATCTGTTTAAGTTATCCCTAATGGCTCATCATTTAGGGGTTTGTACTAATGCTATAGATCCGATTGAGGGTTTTCTCTTGCTTCTTCTCTCCTTTGTTATAGGGGCACAATTGTTATACATGACTCAGACTAAAAGGGTGGGACCCGATTCTCCTCCACCCAAGGGCTCTTGTGGTCGCAAGAGGAATGTAGAGAGTCTGAGTGAGGATAGAAATGAACTGAGAAAGAAAGCCAAGAATGAGGCTAAGCATCGACTGATCCAGGAAAAGGGGGTCACTTGTGAATGATATTTGGACCACATTTTCCTCACCCAGAGGAACGAGGCTATTAAGATCATCAAAGGACATGGTATGAGGTTTTGGTTTGAACCCGTGGATGGGTATAACTTGTCAATGTGCAGGGAGTTTTATTAGACACTCCGAGTGTCAGTGGTAGATGAGGTGGAAGTGTTGAAAACAAATGTGCGGGGAAAGGTGATGGTGATAACCCCTGATGCTATTGCTAAGCTCATGGGTGATTATCATAGGCCACCTGAGACTACATCTGTCTCCCTTGATAACATTCCTCGATCCAAAAAGATGCCTGAATTGGTTGAACTGATGTATGAGGACCCCAACACCATCAAAGGTAATGTGCAGAGTGGGAGGTTAAAACCTACTTATGGTTTGTTGAACAAGCTCCTTCATTGTAATTTATCGCTGAGGGGTGTGGAGAAGAAGCCCAATATAGTGAAGTTGAACCTTGTGGATGTAGTCGTGTCTGGGGAAAAATTTAAGTTCACCCTCCTCATTTGGCAAGAAATGAAAGAGTTTGTCGAGACGCAGAAACCTATGATCAAACTGCCATTCGGGAACTTGGTGTTCCGTATGTGCATGCAATTCAAAGTCAAATGCTTTGCGTTTGACAAGACCACCCCCAGAGACTGGACCCATTGGCAGGACCAGTAAGAAGAAAAGAAAGGCTATGAGTAGGGGAAAGTGAGCCAAGACTATGGGTGCTAGTTTTGAGGCCCCCAAGGCATCTTCATCCGCTAGACCATCCAGTGCTGCACCTGAACGTTCAATCCCTCAACGCCTTGATGCACTAGAGACTTCTATGCATGGAATTGAGGATACTGTGCAGTGTATGGCTGCGATGATGAAAGAGCTCTTTGTGCACACTTTTCTCGGGAGGCCTATCCCAGGAGTCCCCCTACCACCTGCTGCTGCTCCCTTTGCACCTATCCCCTCTGCCTTTATAGTGGTTGAGGTAGGTGATGTGGATGATTCTAAAGAGGGTAAGAGTGAGAGTGAGTATGGAGAGGATGACGATTCTGATGATGATGCTGGGGATGAAGATGGAGATGGGGATAAGGAGTAGTTTGTCTAATGGGATATACCCAATTAGGAGGATTCATAGGCCTAGTAGAAGAATCTCTAGGAAATAGGCCAATTTTGTCTCTTTTTGATTTTTGACTCCATGTAATCCAACTTTAAAACGTATTACTGAAATTTCACATTTCTATTCAATCTTGGCCAAGTTTATTTTGAGAATTGCATTATGATTTTGTATTTTGAACTGTGGATGAATTGATTACGAATTATCATATGTTGATCTTGCAATGTTGTTTTAAAATATAATTTTGCCAAGGGACTAGCAAAACCCAAGTTGGGGGGTGTGATTCACAGAAAACTTTGTATATTTTTATAAGCTAATCATATCATCTTAATTGTTTTTAGAGATAAAATGAAGGGAGTTGTGTTAATTAAGTTCTTAACGATGATATTTGGTGGATGCAGTTAAACAACGCTAAATGAGGCTTCTTAAGGCCTTCCCAAACCATTTGAGATGAATGGGAATGAAAAGATAGCTTGGGGATAGCTCAGGAGAGGAGGAAATCAAAAAATCAGAAAAACAGCTAAATCGTACCGGTACGCTTACCCTACCGAAGTTTACTGTACCAGTACACGTACCGGTATGCTTTGCTTGACATGCCTAAATTATGCAGAAGCTGCTCTGCTACCTTGAGGGTCTCACCAACAGATCTCCCATGCTCCTCTGACACTTCGAGCACATAGAACATCCTCTTGCACTTTTTGAGCATAGATCATACATGTGGAGAGAGAAGCTTCTGAGTGTGGAGACAAGACCTGTTCAGCCTGCATCAGCCCACCTCAATTTATGCTCCTATGTTGGGAATCACAGAAAGGAGCTACAGGAGACTCTAGGGAATTTTTTTGAAAGGGAACTCTTCATGGTTTTGAAAAGGGAACATACATTACATAGAATATAGAGAGAGAAGTTGGGTAGAAGATGATGAATAGTGTCTAGTGAGAGAAACTTAAGATTTTGCATTTTATTTCGATACACTGTCTTGTAATCAATGGTATGAACCTTTAAAACGTCATTTAATGTCATGAATGTTATTCTATTTCAAGTTCAATGCAAGTTTAATGCTCTTTTCAAGCTTCTACCATTAATGCATCAAAGTTCTTTATTTTCTTAGCTGTAAAATGGGTTTTAAATTCATTCTCTTCTAGCTTAGGTCTTCTTGCAATTAGTTACTTAAGAACTTCATCTTTTTGTAATACATGCTCATTACATAGTTAATTTCATTTCAAGCATGAGTAGCTAAATCTTTTAGTTGCCAAATCCAAGGGAAACCTGCACTTGGGTATGCCGTTTCAATTCATTCTCTTCCCTCATTTTAGAGTTCAATGGTTCGGTTTGACTAGGTTGAGGGTGGATAAATCAGTGAGTCTTTGATATTCCGTAGGCCTAGTCACGGTTTATGATGTGATATTCACCCAACGTATCTTTAGCTTCTCATGAATCAATCGTTCATTCAAGCTCTATTGGAGGAAGGATTTGAGTTGAGATTTTATCACCATTGGAGTGACTTCTTGGATTTGTCAACATTTGTGTCTCATTTCATTTTCACAAAAACACATTTCACCAACAACTTTCAAACCACAAAGATTTAATACTTTATTTTACTCAAAATCACCTTCCCCTCTGTTTACTTCCTTCCCCGTGGAAATGACCTTGGAATTCCACCAAGTAAAACACGACCCGCGAAAGTCTCCTTGCAATTGGGGAGCACTTTTGTTCATTTCACACCATATTTGCACCATCTCATTTTCCTTTTTCCTTGCCCTTTCTATTGGCACTGTCCCAAGGGAGAATGACACACTCCTTCAAACCATGCACTTCACCTGCTAAGGGATAGTATTTAGGGGTTACGAAACAACAAGGTTTTTCAACAATCACTAGTGCATCACTCCATGGACATTTTTGGCATGCAGATACACCACTATATATGATATATTGTAATATATAGAGAGATAGTCTAGGAAGAAGATGAATAGTGTTAGAGAGAGAAGTTGAGATTTTTACATTTTATTCCATGCATTGTCTTCCAATTTCATGTAAGAAACTTTTAAGCTTTATTTGAAGTCTTTAATGCCGATTATTTCAAGTTGCTTTTAAGTTTAATCTTCCATTAAAGCTTTCACCATTTATGCTCCTACGTTATTAAATTTCTTAGGTAGAAATGGGTATTCAATGCACCTAGTTTAGCTTATATTTTCCTGCATTTATTTAGCTAGAATCTTAATTTCTTCATAATGTATTATCATTTCATAGTTATTGATGAGCACATAATATTGCACATTTCATGGCCACATTACATTCATTATAACTCAACTTTTGCATTTAATTACTTAGTGTTAGCCTATTTTATGAATAATATTGAATTTTCGATGTTGCATGTTTTGACAGCTTAAATGTTGGATTTTAGGACCTTGTAACTATGTTGGATGTGTGGTAATGGCATGGACACAATACATGAAGAATTGGAGGCTTAAAAGTGAAGAAATCAAGGAGGTATTGGTGTTTTGGAACAAAGGCACCAGCTGCCACATCACTGGGAAACACTGCCTCGGTTGTCCTCCATTTTTACCATGATCTACTCAGAGTTGGGAAACGTTCGAAACATAAGAGTTGTAGATCTGGATGTCTTTTGTATCTTGTAAAAATTTCAACTCAATCCAACAGTTAGATCAAGAGTTATGCCATTTCTACTGAAGGTGGTCCAGTGCAGAAAAACAGTACTGATACTCGGTACCGGTACCACGAACCTTTTGGCCAAAAAACAGCCTGTAACTCAACTTTGAGGCTTGGGGGTCCCACCTACACTTCCCTCACTTGCCCCCCAACATTTCCTTACACAAGAGCAAGCATCCCTTACACATTGAGAAGACTTTGGAGGATGTGAGAGAAGTGGGCAGCATGTGAGTTGCAGGCTAGCTCTGTCCTAGCCTGTGCAACCCATCTATTCAGCCCCCTAGTGATGGATGACCTTTCACACAAACCCTGGGGACCCTCATGGACGTTTTTTTGCAAGGCATACACTCCATATATCTAAACAATATTCAGCATTTTTTAGGGGGTGGCTACCTAAGCTTAGGAGTAGACATAGAAGGCTC
>CM042187.1:31934844-31965248 GCA_023539305.1 Ilex asprella
GAAGAAGAAAAATAAAGAAGAAAAGAACGAATAAGGACGGTGAAGTGGACAAAAAGCAAGGAAGAAGAAGAAAAGAAGAGTAAAGGCGGTGGGAGTAGACAGAAAATGTCGTTGGGAAATGAAATAGGCGGGTGTGGGGTGGGCTCAATGGTGACAGATGGGAAAGGATGGGAAAGGGTGGTAGGGGTCTCATGATGGTGTCTCCTCGGGTCGGGTTTTTACCTGATCCGATCCTTTTGAGTGTCAGCAGGCGTGATTCTCGGAGTGATATTCGGGTTCCATTAAGTTAATGGTTTCCACATTTTTAACAAAGCCTTCCAAAAATGGTTTCAACCTCTAACCATTAACAGTAAAGATATTACCGTTATGTGGGTTTTTCACTTCTATTGCTCCATGATCAAATAACTTTTTGACAATGTAAGGTCCAGTCCATCTTGATTTTAACTTACCAGGGAATAGGCGTAGTCTCGAATTAAATAACAGGACCTTTTGGGAAGGTTCAAAAGATTTTCGTACAATATTCTTGTCATGGAAAACTTTCATCCTGTTCTTTGCAATTTTAGCATTTTCATACGCTTCATTTCTCAATTCTTCCAATTCATTTATCTGAAGTTTTTTTGAAAGTCCAGCTTTGTCCAGGTCAAAATTCATTGTTTTAATGGCCCAGTATGCCCTATGTTCCTACTCCACAGGTAGGTAACACGATTTTTTATAGACTAATCGATAAGGAGACATGCCCAAAATTGTTTTAAAAACAGTACGATATGCCCAGAGTGCATCAGTCAGTCTTGATGACCAATCTTTGCGATCTGGGTTCACCATTTTTTCTAAAATTAATTTGATCTCCCAATTAGCTAATTCCGCCTGTCCACTAGTCTATGGGTGATAAGGGGTCGCAACTTTGTAAAAAATTAGATATTTTTTCATCAACTTCTAAAAGGAACGATTGCAAAAATGAGAACCCCAATTACTTATGAGTGTTTTATGAATTCCAAATTGGGACAAAATATTTTCTTTTAAAAATCTTATCACCGTTTGGTGATCATTATTTCGGCATGGAATTGCCTCAACCCATTTGGAAACTTAGTCTACTGCCACTAAAATGTATAGATAGCCAAAGGAAGTTGGGAATTGTCCCATAAAATCGATGTCCCAACAGTAAAAAATTTCAATCACCAGAATTGGGTTTAAAGGCATCATGTTTTTTTTTTGAAATATTTTCTAATCTTTGGCATCTATTACATGTTAAACAAAATGCATGGACATCTTTAAAAAGTGTAGGTCAATAAAAATCACACTGCAGGATTTTTGCAGTGGTTTTATTTGATGAAAAGTGGCCACCACATGCTTCAGAATGACAAAATGATATTACATGTTTGCTTTCCTGAGCTGGAATGCAACGTCTTATGATCTGATCCTTAAACTATTTGAATACACAGGGATTTTCCCAATAGAAATTCCGAACTTCCCTCAAGAATTTCTTTTTGTCCATGGTAGTGAATGACGGGGGAAATGTTTCAATAGCTAAAAAGTTAGCAATGTCTGCATACCATGGGATTTCATCAATTATGAACAGTTGTTCATCGGGGAATTTCTCATTGATTGACAGTCCATCCTCTTGAAATTCATATGTTAGTCTGGAAAGATGGTCTGCCACCACATTTTCGACCCTTTTCTTATCTTTAATGACAAGATCAAATTCTTGAAGCAAGAGTATCCATCTTAAGAGCCTTGGTTTGGCATCTTTCTTTGTGAGCAAGAATTTTAGGGCTGCATGGTCAGTAACGACAGTAGCAGAAGAACCAACCAGATAAGAACGAAACTTTTTCAAAGCAAAAACTACAGCAAGCAATTCTTTCTCAGTTGTTGAATAATTCATTTGAGCATCATTCAAAGTTTTGCATGCATAGTAAATTATATGGGGTTTCTTATCTTTTCTTTGCCCCAATACAACACCGACAGCATGATCACTTGCATCACACATTAGTTCAAAGGGTAGAGTCCAGCCAGGAGGTTGCATTATTGGGGCGGAAATTAGCATGCCCTTTAGCTTCTCGAAAGATTTTTGGCAAGCTTCATTCCAGTTAAAAATTACATCTTGACTTAGGAGATGGCACAAAGGTTTAGCTATGGTACTGAAGTATTTTATGAATCTCCTGTAAAAACCTGCATGTCCCAGAAATGACCGAATATCCTTTACAGTCTTGGGTGCTGGCAAATTTTCAATTAAATCAATTTTTGTCTTATCAACCTTCATGCCCTCAGACGACACGATGTGACCCAAGACAATGCCTTGTGTTACCATGAAATGACATTTTTTCCAATTGAGCACTAGATTAGCTTTTTCACACCTTACTAGGACCTTTTCTAAGTTTACCAGACATAGATCAAATGAGTCACCATGGACAGAGAAATCATCAATAAATATTTCCAAAAAAATTTCAACCATGTCACTAAACAAACATAGCATGCACATTTGAAATGTTGCAGGAGCGTTACAAAGTCCAAAAGGCATTCTTTTAAATGTAAAGGTTCCAAAGGGATATGTGAATGTGATTTTCTCCTGATCATCTAAAGCAATGTCAATTTGATTGTACCCGGAATACCCATCCAAAAAATAATAAAATTCATGGCCTACAATTCTTTCCAGAACTTGGTCAAGGAATGGGAGAGGGGAATGGTCTTTTCTAGTTACCAAATTCAGTTTTCGGTAATCAATGCATATTCGCCATCCTGTGACGACTCGAGTAGGCACTAGTTCATTGGCATCATTCTTGACTACTGTGACCCCAGACTTTTTGGGCACAACTTGGGTTGGACTTACCCACTTACTGTCGGAGATGGAAAAAATTATTCCTGCATCTAAGAGTTTGAGTACTTCTGTTCGCACGACTTCATTCATGTGAGGGTTAAGTCGTCTCTGCATTTGACGAGAGGGTTTTGAATCCTCTTCAAGATATATTGCATGATTGCAGACTAACGGACTTATACCCTTCAAGTCCGAGATGGTCCACCCAATGGTGTTTTTATGTCTTTTAAGAACTTCAATCAGTTTAAACTCGTGCAAGTCTGTGAGCTTAGATGAGATTACCGCTGGGTATGACATGTTTTCTTCTAAGAATGCATACTTGAGGTTGGATGGAAGAGGTTTTAATTCAAGCTTAGGTGGTCTGTCACTTGATGAGATTGGCTTTGTGCTATTTAGTGAAAGTTTCTCAAATTTGGGCACCCATGTCTCAATAGTGTGAGTTGGGCAACTTCTTGGTTTTGACTCAACTGAGTCAGACTCAATCAAAGGTGAGTAGGGCAAAGTCTCACTGATCATGTCAATCAGATGTTCTTGTATCATTGTTTCAATGGAGTTTACCTCTCCTTTGTCCTCATCCTCTCCTAGGTGTCTAGCAATATTGAAAATATTTAGTTCAAGAGTCAGATCCCCAAAGGTTAATTTCATGACTCTATTCCTGCAATTAATTAGTGCATTAGAAGTTGCTAGGAAGGGTCGGCCAAGGATGACAGGAATTTGATTCGCTGAATGTAATGCTGGTTGAGTATCTAGAACAATGAAGTCAACTGGGATGATAAAATCATTCACATGGACAAGTACATCTTCCATAATACCCCTAGGGATTTTAACAAATTTGCCTGCTAACTGGAGCGTGACACTAGTGGGTTTGAGTTCATCCAGACCCAACTGTTGGTAGAAAGAGTAAGGTAGCAAATTGACACTAGCCCGAAGATCTAACAGTGCTTGTTCTATTTTGAAATCTCCAATGACACGTGAGACAGTTGGACATCCAGGGTCCTTGCATTTTAGAGGGGTTTTGCATTGTAGCAAGGCACTGGCTTGTTCAGTTAAGAAGGCTCTTTTCTGGACATTATGGGTTCTCTTGACTGTGCACAAGTCTTTTAGAAACTTGGCATAAGATGGTACTTGTTGGATTGCATCGAGAAGTGGAATGTTGATTTTGACTTGCTTGAAAAGCTCATAAATTTTAGGCTGATGGTTCTCCTTTTGGGTAGCCTGAAGTCTATGTGGGAAAGGAGCAGAAGTTAGATGTGAAGGTTCCTCTTCTTTAGAAGGTTCTGGTTCTTGCTCTATCTTAGGATCAGGTTCCTTTCCATCCACAAGTTCAGGTTCAACTGTTGAGTTGATTGGGGTTGACTCAGGTTTTTATTTTGGAAACAACATGTCCTTGACAGTTTTGTTAATCAGCTTACCATTTCTTAGTGTAGTGACAGCTTGAGCTTGATCTTGTGGACGTTTTGGTTGGGCAGTAAATTTGCCCTTTTCATGTGTAGCCATGGATTGAGTCAACTTTTGGATGTGACTTTTAAGATCTTTAAAGGAGTGGGTGGTCTGTGCATTGAAGTTCATTTGAGTTTGCATGAACTGGTTCAGTGTATCTTCAAGGTTTCTTTTGTGCGGTAGTTGGTATGGTTGATATGTAGGAGGTCCTTGAGGTGGTGGTTGTGAATTTTGTGGTTGGTTCATGGGAATTGGTTGTGTGTTCCTCCAACTGAAGTTCGGATGGTTCCGCCACCCTGGATTGTATGTTTCAGAGTATGGGTTGTTGTACGACTTGTTGAAATTGGAAATTGCATTTGATTGTTCCAACAAGACTTCTTTGAATGCAGGAATGGTAGGACATTCACCAGTAGGATGTCCTGTCAATGCACAAATCCCACACACTTGTTCTATGGGTGGACCCAATTCAACTTGAAGAATTTTTTTCATCTCTAAGGCTTCAAGCTTTCGAGATAAGGTAGACATTTTTGCTATCAGGTTATCATCTTCTTTCAAGATATACTTTCCCCCTTGGGAAGTGGATGGTCTAGCTTCACTAGTGGTAGGGGAGGCTGAGTCCCACATCTGAGAACTATCAGATATAGTTTCAAAGAAAAAGAATGCCTCCTCCGGACTTTAACCTATAAATTCTCCTTAGGCCGTCATTTCGACAAACTGCCGCAATCTAGTGGGTAAGGAATCATAAAAGAATCCTACTAGAGTCCAATTTTCAAAAGCATGGTGTGGACAGGCTTGGAGTGGTTCTTTAAATCTTTCCCAACTTTGGTAAAATATTTCCCCATCTTTCATCGAAAAATTTATAATTTGCCTTTTTAGCATGTTAGTCCGATGTAGAGGGAAAATTTTATAAAAAATTCATTTTGAAATATCTGCCAGGTTGGCATGGAAAGGGATTTTAAAGAATTTAGCCATTGTTTAGCTTTGTCCTTTCAAGAAAAAGGAAAAAGTTTCATCTTGGCAAGTTCAAAATTGTCTTGAAATGTTCCACACACTTCTTCAAAGTCTTTCATATGCAAATATGGATTTTCAGTATCTAATCCATGGAAAACAAGCAACAACTGTGCAGTCCCCGGGTTTACTATAAAGGAGGGTGCATTTGGAGGAAATACAAAACATAAGGGGATACTATTTCTTGTGGGATTCAGATAATCCCGCAAAGTTCGAAGATTAGGCCCCTCATCTTCCCTTAAAAAAACCTCTCCATTTCTATCAACATTTGCCATAATACTCTCACAAGAGTCTACTATTGATCTTGGTGAATTTGGTTCAGATTGGTTCATAGATCTAAAAGATTCTGCCAGCAAACTTTTATAGTGAGGTGCATTCTCACACATAAATTAAATGAATGCAAAATAAATTATTTACCGTAAACAGAAGCATCTATACGAAAAGAAAAGGTCTTTTTACCTTTTACCTGTAAAACACGTTTACAAGGGTCCCCGACAAGGGCACCAAAAACTTGACTTGATCCGAAATGTGTACACCCAAGTGCAGGCGGTCAAGTTGTAGTAATAATCCGGTTTGAGTCCGGAGACGAATCCACAGGGAACCAGTAGTTTTGGTGTTCTAAAGTAATCGGTGAAGGAAACCAATTGATTGTAACTTTTGAGTTTTTAGGGTTATGAGATGCGGGTGAATTCCTTGAACAGAATATTAAATTCTTTTCAAAGAGTTTTCTAGACAAAATATACGATTGATTCAAATGGCAGAGAAATCACTCTTTAGTTCGAGGATCGAGATATGTGGTCAATTATCCAAAATATGATATTTTTGCTTGATGACTCAATTAACTCC
The DNA here is from genome assembly GCA_023539305.1 of Ilex asprella. Classification (NCBI taxonomy): domain Eukaryota; kingdom Viridiplantae; phylum Streptophyta; class Magnoliopsida; order Aquifoliales; family Aquifoliaceae; genus Ilex; species Ilex asprella. The sequence continues at coordinate 31,940,948 of CM042187.1, forward strand.
CGTGTCAATGGCAATTCATTCGGAAGATAGAATGGCCTATTAAGGTCATGGTTCCAAGGTCTCACAAGAAGTTTACAAGAATTATCTATACCAAGAGTTATCGCGTGTACAAACAAACAAGTAATTCTTCATGACATTCAACCATATAGTTCATCCTTTTAATGATGCTTGATAAAGGGGGATGATTAAAGGGTAGTCATGAAACGAAGAGTCTTTCTATGCAGGAGTCATCCATGTCATAGGAAGGCTATCGATTATACAAAGTACTTTAGCTTTGCTGGATGCAATCAATCATCCAAAAGCAAGGGAATATGAACATTACAAAGGAAATGAGTGGGAATCTAAACTCCCCACTTCTTCTAGTAAAGAAAAAGACTAAGACAAGAATTGAAATGGATGTGATGAAATGCTAAATGGTGAATCCCTCAAATGGTTCCACCCATGTGTGTCTCTTCTACACAAAACTAAGTGTATTTATAGGCAAGGAGAAAGCAGGGAGGGGGTAAAAGAATAGAGCTGGGCGTCAAAGTCAAAGTGAAATGCCAACCACTCTGCAGGCAGTCTGTCCACACCGTTCGAACGGTTTGGGCGTTCGAACGGTTCCTCTTTCTTAGCTCTCCGCCGATCAAACGTCAGAAGGATGCAGTCCATGCCAGTTATGTCGGTCCACACGTGGTTTCTGTCCCAAAATCTTCCTCCAAGTCTTCATGCAAATCTTCCCTCCAGGTCCTTGCAGAATCTTAACTGATCTGTCCAATAATTCCTAGGGCGTTCGAACGGTGGCCACAGTTCGAACATGGCACTCAAGTGCCTGGGCTTTCTGACTGCAACTCTGCAAGTCTGCAACACGCCATGTATTTAGTTAGTCTGATCTTGTCCTTGCTCCAGTAGACGTTCGAACGTTAAGTACCGTTCGAACGTAGTTCTTGAATCTCCAGGGTCTTGGGTTCTTCCTGCAACACAGATAGTAGTTTCTGGCCTGGTTTATCATGACCGTTCGAACGGTGTTTGACGTTCGAACGTTCCTTCCTTATTCCAAGCTTCTGCAACTAGTTCCTTAAAATGCTGTAATTGCCACCAAGGGATGCTTTTTGGTGCCTTTGAACCCTTGTTCACTTTAAGACCTGAAACATCATTCTTTAAGCTCCATCAAAGCATAATTAGTCCAAAACATGGCATAAGAGTATGCTATTTTGAGTGTTAATCAGTTGTACCAATGATGAGATTGACTCGAAAGGAGGTCAAGTTTGAGTGGAATGATTCTTGTGAGTAGGCATTCTAGTAATTGAAGATGAGACTTACTTCAGCTCCTGTTTTGATTGTTTCGGAAAGGGGGCAGAGGTACCAGTGTATTGTAATTCCTCGAAAGATGGACTTGGTTACGTTTTTATGCTGTCCATAAGGGTGGTGGCTTATGGTTCGCGACAGTTAAATAACCACAAGCAAAACTATCCTACACACGACATGGAGTTGGTGGCCATTGTCTTTGCCTTGAAGGCTTGACACCACTATTTGTATGGTGAGAAGTTTGAAGTATTTTTGGACTATAAAAGTTTAAAATACTTCTTTACACTGCGAGACCTCAACATGAGGCAACGTAGGTGGATGGAGTACCTAGAGGATTACAACTTCACTTTGTATTACCATCTGGGTAAAGCAAATGTGGTGGCAGATGCACTCAGCCGAAAGTCACAGGGAGTTTTAGCTAGTGTAGCATCTCGAGAATGACAGATGCTCGAGATTGTGGGGCAGTTCAGGCTGCATTATAGGGGTTAGGCTCTTGGCACTTGAGGGAGCTTAGTGGCAACCCCTTTTCTACTACACAGGGTGATTGAGTCCCAAGGGCAGGACACAATGTTATCATCCATGAGGGACCGAGTACAGACAGGCACAAGTGATGAAGGTTGGGCCATTCACTTAGATGACGGTCTTCGCTATAGGGGAAGAGTTATGGTTCACCAATCTACGGATCTGAGAGAGGAGATCCTTAGGGAGTTTAATTGCTCCGATTTTGTTGTGTATCCAGGCGGCATAAAATTGTATCATGATCTTCGTCGCCAATATTATTGGAGTGGAATGAAGAGATAGGTTGGCAACTTTGTCAGTAGGTGTCTTATGTGTCAGTAGGTCAAAGCTGAGCACCAGAGACCAGCGGAGTTACTCCAGTCTTTGGAGGTAGCGGAGTGGAAGTGTGAGCATATCACGATGGATTTTGTGACCCACTTGCCACGGACATCGCAGGGACATGACGTGATATGGGTTATAGTGGATTGGCTTACCAAGTCGCCATACTTTTTGGCGTTATGGATGACTTTCTGGCTAGAGGAGTTTTGCAAGTTGTATATACGAGAGATAGTCCGGTTGCATGGGGTGCCTGTATCTATAGTATCGGATCAGGACCCCAGATTTATGACACACTTTTGGGAGAGTTTCTAGCGAGCCATGGGGACACAGTTGAAGATGAGTACAACCTTTCATCCCTAGATGAACGGTCAGTCAGAGAGGACCATCAAGATTTTAGAGGACATATTGCGGGCATACGTCGTAGATCTCAAGGGCAGCTGAGAATAACATTTACCCTTAGTCGAGTTCGTCTATAATAATAGTTATCAGACGAGCATACAGATGGCACCCTACGAGGCACTATACGGGAGGCTTGACCTTTCTCCAGTTTGTTGGATGGAGGTGGGAAAAAGACCCTTTACGGGTTCAGACTTGATTAAAGACGCCTCGAAGAAGGTGAACGTGATACGAAAACGTCTTTTCACTACTCAAAGGCGACAGAAGAGTTGTGCCAATAGACGACGACGACCTCTAGAGTTTGAGGTGGGATATCACGTCTTCTTGAAGGTGACGCCTAAGAGGGAAGTGGTCAGATTTGGGAAGCAAGGAAAGCTGTAGCTGAGGATTATCGGACCCTTCCAGGTGCTCGAGAGGGTAGGTGCAGTGGCCTACAGGTTGGCATTACTGCCAAATCTATCAGGGGTGCATGCAATATTCCATGTCTCTATGCTCCGAAAGTACACTCCAGAATCGACGCACATGGTGGATTAAGGTGAGCTGATTGTTTGACGCAGATGGGACCTTCAAGGGGGGACCGGTGCGTATCATGGATAGCTAGGAGCAAGTTTTGCGAGGTAAAACTATGAGGCTAGTGCATGTGCTATGGCAGCACTGAGGGGCACAGGAGGCGACATTGGAGCATGAGGACACAATTGGTACCAGTTATCTGTTCTTGTTCGAGGATATAGGTACATGTTTACAATTTTAAGTATAAAATTAATTATTGCACATGCATGTGGCTAAGTATGCATGTGTGTATGAATTTCGGGGATGAAATTCTTTTAAGGGAGAAGAATGTGAAACTTGGGTAAATTTAAACTTTTATGAATAAAGGGAAAAAAGTAAATTGCCACCATGATTCAAGTTGTAAACTTGAAATTTTCTAGAGCTCAGCTGACGAAATGGACCTCACCATTGGGTTCGTCTCGCGAAATCTAGTTATCCTATTAATTTTCGTTGAATTCCAAAATAGTCAGATTTTTAGTGTTTTACGAGACTGTTGAGCCTTGGGTGACCCAGATACAAAAATTTAAATAAAATTATGAATTTTGAAAAATAAATGAAGGCAAGCTGAAATAAAAATATTTTGAACTTGACCCGGAGTGAAAATTAATCATTTCAGGATGAAATGAACAGGGGAAAAGAGAGACGTGTGGCGCATTGTGGACCAAGTATTTAGAAATTATAAATAGGGAGTAAATCAGATTTTCTCCCTATTTCTCAACCAATACACACCCGATAGAGAAGAGAGGGAAAGGAGAAGAGAGCTCTAACTTCTCTCTACGATCTACGGAGATAGAGAGCTCGAATCCACTCGGGCCAAGAACTAAAGCCGGTCTCATCGACGAGGGCTACGCGTCCATACCAAAAATGAGGGCTTTCACTGAAGGTTGAAAAACAAAAAATATAGGGAGTGGTGATTCAAGTTTGTTTTGGGTTCCTGGAGTTCTCCATGGTCATCCTTTACGCTTTAAGAGGCTGAGTTTCTCCCACTTAGGTTTATTAACAACCTAGAATGTTATATTGAAATGGGTAGGTTGATAGATGTGTATATCACTTGCCTATTGAAGAAGTTTTGCTGAAATGGGTATTGAAATTGAAAAGAATAAATTCTATCTTGAAATGGGTATGTATAAAATGCATAATGTAATTTCTTGACTTATGTGAATTGTGGACATGCTATATGTTTTCATAATGCCTTGAGAAATTAAGTGTGTTATTGCTTCATATGTGAAGGAAAGCTTGGGTTTGGGTTCGAGATGAAATGTTGATATATGCATGTTTACATATTGACATTGTGAGAATTATGAGAATTATATACTTTTGATATAATTTGTCATGAGTTATGTGAAACGTGTAGAATATAGTTCATATGGCATACTGATTAATACTCAAATGTAGCATTTTCTTATGCCCCGTTTTGCACATATTGTGCTTTGATGGAGTTTAAGTGATGATGTTTCTGGTCTTAAAGAGTATAGGGGTTCAAGGGCAACACAAAGTACCTTTGAAGACAACCACAACACATTAGGGAACAAATTGTAAAATCTTGGAACAAGGAAGCAACGTTCGAACGGTAATGAAAAATAAGGCCAAGATTCGAGAACTACGTTCAAACAGTCCTAATCGTTCGAACGTCCACTGGAGCAATGAGAAGATCAGACTGACTGAATACATGGCGCGTTGCAGACTTGCAGTCAGAAGGCTCAGGCACTTGAGTGCCACGTTTGAACGACAACAACCGTTCGAACGCCCCTAGAATTATTGGAGAAGGCAGTCAGTTTCTGCAAGGACCTAGAGGGAGATTTGCACAAAGACTTGGAGGGAGATTTTCAATAGAGAACCACGTGTCTTCTGACATGATTGGTAGGCATTGAATCCACCTGACGTTTGAACGGTGTAGAGCAAAGAAAGAGAAACCATTCTAACGCCATTGACCGTTCGAACGGTATTGACATACTGCCTGCAGAGTGGTTGACTTTTCACTTTGACTTTGGCGCCTAGCTCTATTCTTTTACCTCTCTCCCTACCTTCTCCTTGCAAATAAATACACTTGATTTTGTGGAGAGAAGGGGCGGTCTCATAAGTGGAATCACTTCAAGGATTCACCACTTGGCATTCATCACATATATCTATTTCAATTCTTGTCTTTGTCTTTCTCTTAGATAGAAGAAGTGGGGAGTTTAGATTCCCACTCATTTTTCTTTACATTAATGTTTACATTTACACTTGCTTAAGAGTTGTAGTTTCTTTAATTACTTCAAGTCCTTACATTTATGTTCTTGATTTAATTTTAGTCTTTACATTTATGTCTCTATTTACTTCTAGCTTTTACATTTATGTTCTTACATACATGCTTTTATTTACGTCTTGCACTTTCATTATTTGAGCTCCCTTCTTGGTGAGAGGAGTGAAACTCTTCCACCTTTCTAGAGCTTTTCCAGAGCCGTGAAGGGTGAAATGTGATTCACTCATTCTTCGTTGAAGATTGGCCCCTTGTTAATTGTACTTTCACTTTGAGAAGTCCTTTACTTAGAGGGATGAGCATCACTCACTTTTCTAGCTTTACCAAAGCTATGAAGAGTGAGTAGTTTCTCATTCACTCTTTAAGAAGAGGTGAGGGACATGTATTTATTATCCGAAAATTATATCATGTTTTGTTCTAATGCTTAATGTTTATACCCCCTTGCTTATTGGATGATTGATTGCATCTAGCAATGCTATGGTATTTTGTATAATCGAAAGTCTTTCCATGACATAGATGACTTTTGCATGGAAAGACTCCTCGTTTCAAGGCAAGTACACCGGCTAGATCTTCATGACTACCCCTTAATCATCCCCATTATTGTGTTTTATTTAAAAGAATGGAATATTAAAGCCATGGTTGGATGTCATGTAGAAACACTTACATGTTTTGTGGACGCGATAACTTTCGACAAAAATAATTCTTATAAATTTCTAATAAGACATCGGAACCATGATTTTAATTCTCACAGTTCTTCTTTTTCTTCCGATTAACTTACTGTTGACACGGGAGTTAATTGAGTTATCCAGCATAAATATAATAAACCGGATAATTTACCACATGTCCCGATCCTTGAACTAAAGAGTGACTTTCCGTCTATTTGAATTCATCTTATATTTTGTCTAGAAAACCTTCTTGGAAACAATTCAATATTTAATCGAAGAAGAAAATTTCTCAATCTCATAATCATAAAAATTCCAGAGTTACAAACCATTGGTCTCCACCACTGTTTACTTTAAAAAAAACCAACACAAATAAGTTCCCTGTGGATTCGACTCCAGAGTCAAACTGGATTATTAATACAACTTGACCACCTGCACTTGGGTGTACACATTTTAGAACAAGTCAAGTTTTTGGCGCCGTTGCTGGGGAACCTAGTGAAAGTGTTTTACAGGTAAAAGGTAAAAAGACCTTTCTTTTTGTAAATATATTCTTCTGTTTACTGTAAATAATTTATTTTGTTTTCATTTATTTTATGTTTAAGAACACTCCTCACTATAAAAATTTGTTGGCAAAATCTTTTGGATTTGTGAACCAATCTGAACAAAATTCACCAAGATCAATAGCAGACTCTTGTGGGAGTATTATGGAAAATATTGATAGAAATGGTTAAGTTCTCATGAGGGAAGAAGAGGTGCCTAACATTCGAACTTTGAGGAATTACTTAAATCCCACAAGAAATAGTGTCCCCTCATGTTTTGTATTTCCTTCAGATGCACCCCCCTTTACTGTAAAGCCTGGGACTGCACAGTTGTTGCCTGTTTTTCTTGGATTAGATACGTAAAATCCATATTTGCATATGAAAGATTTTGAAGAAGTGTGTGGAATATTTCAAGACAATTCTAAACTTGCCAAGATGAAACTTTTTCCTTTCTCTCTAAAGGACAAAGCTAAACAATGGCTAAATTCTTTAAAATCTCTTTTCATGCCAACCTGGCAGATATTTCAAAATGAATTTTTCAGAAAAAATTTTCCCTTACATTGGACTAACACACTCAAAAGGCAAATCATGAATTTTTCGGTGAAAGAATGAGAAACATTTTACCAAAGTTGGGAAAGATTTAAAGAACTACACCAAGCCTGCCCACACCATGCTTTTGAAAATTGGACTCCAGTAGGACTCTTCTAAGACTCCTTACCCACTAGATTGCATCAGTTTGTCGAAATGATGGCCCAAGGAGAATTTATGGGAAAAAGTCCAGAAGAGGCATTCTATTTTTCTTCGACAGTATATCTGACAGTTCCCAGAAGTGGGACTCAGCCTCCCCTACCACTAGTTAAGCCAGACCATCCACTTCCCAAGGGAGAAAGTATATCTTGAGAGAATATGACGACCTGAGAGCAAAAATATCCACTTTATCTCGAAAGCTTGAAGATTTAGAGAAGAAAAAAATTCATCAAGTTTAATTAGGCCTTTTCCACAGAACAAGTGTGTGGAATTTGTGCATTAACAGGACATCCTACTGGGGAATGTCTTACCATCCCTGCATTCAAAGAAGTCTTGTTGGGACAAACAAATGCAATCTCCAATTTCAACAAGCCTTACTCCAACCCATACTCTGAAACATACAATCCAGGGTGGCGAAACCACCCGAACTTCAGTTGGTGGAACACACAACCAATTTCCATGAACCAACCACAAAACTCACAACCACCATCTCAAGGACCTTCTGCATATCAACCATACAAACCACCACACAAAAGGAACCTTGAAGATACACAGAACCAGTTCATGCAAACTCAAATGAACTTCAATGCACATTCCACCCAATCTTTCACCGAGTTCTTAGCACAGACCACCCACTCCTTTGAAGATCTTAAAAGTCAAATTCAAAGATTGACCCAATCCATGAGCACACAAGAAAAGGGCAAGTTTCCTGCCCAACCAAAACCTCCACAAGAAAAGCTCAAGTTGTCACTACACTAAAAAGCGACAAGGTGATTGACAAAACTGTCATAGACATGCTATTTCCAAAGTCAAAACCCAAGTCAATCCCAAGCAACTCACCTGTTGAGCCTGAACTTGTAATTGAAAAAGAGCCTGAGCCGATGATAGAATAAGAGCGAGAACCTTCCAGGGAAAGAGAACCTTCATGTCCAATTCTCGATCCTTTTTGCATAGACTCAAGGCTACCCAAAAGATGAACCATCAGCCTGAAATTTACGAGTTTTTCAAGTAAGTAAAAATCAACATCCCACTTCTGGAGGCAATCCAACAAGTACCATCTTATGTCAAGTTTCTAAAATACTTGTGCACAGTCAAGAGAAGTCAGAATGTTCAAAAAAGAGCCTTTCTAACAGAACAAGCCAATGCCTTGCTACAATGCAAAACCCCTCCAAAATGCAAGGACCCTAGATGTCCAACTGTCTCATGTGTCATTGGAAATTTCAAGATAGAATAAGCATTGTTAGACCTTGGAGCTAGTGTGAATCTGCTACCTTACTCCGTCTACCAACAGTTGGGTCTGGGTGAACTCAAACCCACTTGGGTCACACTCCAGTTAGCGGACAGATCTGTCAAAGTCCCAAAGGGCATTATTGAAGATGTGCTTGTCCACATGGATAATTTTATCTTCCCTGTTAACTTCATTGTTCTAGATACTCAACCAGCATTACATTCAGAGAATCAAATTTCTGTCATTCTGGGTCGACCCTTCCTAGCAACTTCTAATGCACTAATCATTTGCAGGAATGGAGTAATGAAATTAAATTTTGGGGATATGACTCTTGAACTGAATATTTTCAATATTGCTAAACACCTAGGGGAGGATGAGGACGAATGGGAAGTAAACTCCATTGAATCTTTGATACAAGAACATTTGAGTGACACGTTATGTGAGCATCTGACTGAATCATCTCGGAAAGAGTCTGACTCATCTGAGTCAAATCCACAAAGTTGCCCTACTCATACCATTGAGACATGGGCACCCAAATTCGAGGAACATTCATCAAATGACACAAAGCTAGTCTCATCAAGTGACAGGCCACCAAAGCCTGAATTAAAACCTCTCCCATCTGACCTCAAGTATGCATTTTTAGGAGAAAATAAGTCATACCCAGTGGCAATCTTATCTAAGCTCACTGACTTGCAAGAGTCAAAACTAATTGAAGTTCTTAAAAGTCATAAAAGCACCATTGGGTGGACCATCTCTTACTTGAAAGGTATAAGTCCGTTGATCTGCAATCATGCAATATATCTTGAAGATGACTCAAAACCCTCTCGGCAAATGCAGAGATGATTGAATACTCACATGAAGGAAGTTGTGAGAACAGAGGTACTCAAACTCTTAGATGCAGGAATAATCTTTCCCATCTTCGAGAGCAAATGGGTAAGTCCAACCCAAGTTGTACCCAAAAAGTCTAGGGTCATAGTGGTAAAAAATGATGTCAATGAACTAGTACCAACCCAAGTCGTCACAGGATGACGAATGTGCATTGATTACTAAAAATTGAATCTGGTAACTAGGAAAGACCATTTTCCCCTCCCATTCCTTGATCAAGTTCTAGAATGAATTGTAGGCCATGAATTTTACTGTTTCTTTGATGAATATTCCGGGTATAATCAAATTGAGATTGCCTTAGATGATCAGGAGAAAACCACATTCACATGCCCTTTGGCACCTTCGCATTTAAAAGAATGCCTTTTGGACTTTGTAACGCTCCTGCAACATTTCAAAGGTGCATGTTAAGTTTGTTTAGTGACATGGTTGAATTTTTTTTTTTTGAAATATTTATGGACGATTTCTTTGTCTATGGTGACTCATTTGATCTGTGTCTGGCAAACTTAGATAGAGTTTTAATAAGGTGTAAAGAAGCTAATTTGGTGCTTAATTGGAAAAAATGTCATTTCATGGTAACACAAGGAATTGTATTTGGTCACATTGTGTCGTCTGAGGGCATGAAAGTTGACAAGACAAAAATTGATCTAATTAAAAATTTACCGGCACCCAAGACTGTAAAGGATGTTCGATCATTTCTGGGACATGCAGGTTTTTACAGGAGATTCATAAAAGAATTTAGTACTCTAGCAAACCCATATCTCATCTCCTGAGTCAGGATGTAATCTTTGACTGGAATGAGGCTTGCCAGAAAGCTTTCGAGAAGCAAAAGGGCATGTTAGTTTATGCTCTAATAATGCAACCCTCTGACTGGACTCTACCCTTTGAACTAATGTGTGATACAAGTGATTATCCTGTTGGTGTTGTAAAGGGGCAAAGAAAAATAAGAAACCACATGTAATCTACTATGCAAGCAAAACATTGAATGATGCTCAAATGAATTATACAACAGCTGAAAAATAATTGCTTGCTGTAATTTTTGCTTTGAAAAAATTTCGTTCTTATCTTGTTGGGTATTCTGTTACTCTTTTCACTGACCATGCAGCCCTAAAATTCTTGTTCACAAAGAAAGATGTCAAACCAAGGCTCTTAAGATGGATACTCTTACTTCAAGAGTTTGATCTTGTCATTAAAGATAAGAAAGGGGTTGAAAATGTGATGGCAGACCATCTGTCCAGATTAACTTATGAATTCCATGAGGATGGACTGCCAATCAAAAATTCTCCGATGAACAATTGTTCATAATTGATGAGACCCCATGGTATGTAGACATTGCTAATTTCCTAGCTACTGGAATACTCCCTCTGTCATTCACTCCCATGGACTAAAAGATTTTTTTGAGGGAGGTTTGTAACTTCTTTTGGGAAGATCCCTATGTATTCAAATACTGTAAGGATCAGATCATAAGACGTTGTATCCCAGCTCAGGAAAGCAAACCAGTAATATCATTTTGTCATTCTGAAGCATGTGATGACCATTTTTCATCAAGAAAAACTGCTGCCAAAATCTTACAGTATGGCTTTTATTGGCCTACAATTTTTAAAGACATCCATGCCTTTTGATTAACATGTGATAGATGCCAATGATTAGGAAATATTTTAAAAAGAAACATGATGCCCTTAAACCCAATTTTGGTGATTGAAATTTTTGTCTGCTAGGGCATCGATTTTATGGGACCATTCCCACCTTCCTTTGGCTATCTATACATTTTAGTGGCAGTAGACTATGTATCTAAATAGGTTGAAGCAATTCATGCCGAAATAATGATCACCAAACTGTGATAAAATTTTTAAAAGAAAATATTTTGTCCTGATTTAGAATTCCTAAAGCAATCATAAGCGATGGGATTCTCATTTTTGCAATCGTCTCTTCTGGAATTTGATGAAAAAATATTTGATTTTTCACAAAGTTATAACCCCTTATCACTCACACACTAATGGACAGGACGAATTAGCTAATCGGGAGATCAAATTAATTTTAGAAAAAAATGATAGACCCGTATCGCAAAGATTGGTCATCAAGACAGACTGATGCACTCTGGGCATATCGTACCGCTTTTAAAACTATTTTGGGCATGTCTCCCTATTGATTAGTTTATGGAAAACCTTGCCACCTACCAGTCGAATTGGAACATAGGGCAAACTGAGCCATTAAAGCAATGAATTTTGACCTGGACAAGGCTGTACTTTCAAGAAAATTTCAGATAAATGAATTGAAAGAATTGAGAAATGAAGCTTATGAAAATGCTAAGATTGCAAAGAACAGGATGAAAGTTTTCCACGACAAGAACATTGTACGAAAATCTTTTGAACCTTCCCAGAAGGTCCTGTTGTTTAATTCAAGACTCCGCCTCTTTCCTGGTAAGTTAAAATCGAGATGGACTGGACCTTACATTGTCAAAAAGGTGTTTGATCATGGAGCAATAGAAGTAAAAAACCCATCAAACGATAATATCTTTACTGTTAATGGCCAGAGGTTGAAACCATTTTTGGAGGACTATGTTAAAAAGGTGGAAATCATTATTTTAATGGAACTCGAATACCCCTCCGAGAATCGTGCCTGCCGACACTCAAAAGGGTCGGATCAAGTAAAAACCCATCCCGAGGGGACACCATCATGAGACCCCCACCATTTTTTTCTACCTTTCCCATCTATCTCCATTGAGCCCCCCACCACCGCCTTTTTCTTTCTTTCCTTTTTTTTAATTCTTCTTCTTCGTCCTCGCTTTCTGTCCTTCTTCATTATTTCTTCTTTTTCTTAGTTTTCTTTTCCCTTTGTCTGCAAAACAGACCATACCCAAGGGAAATCATGTCCATGTACCCTGAAGATCAAATTCCTATTCTCATGTTGTATATTGTTTTACTCCAGTTGTTTATGGGTATATTGCTGCCTTTTGTAATCACATACAAGCCTGATAGAGGCCAAGATCCGAACCGAAAGGATTAATGGTTGCATTTGGATTTGTAGGTATCTGAAGAAGCACGGGTCACTGCAGTTCAACCTCATTTCCATGATCCATACTGGTAAATTCAAAATATTGGGGACAATGTGCAGTTCAGGTTGGGGAGTGTGAGAACTTGTAGTTGATATTTTGCCTGTATTGTGTTTTTGTATCCGTACAATAAATTTTTTAAATTTTTGTTGTTATTTGTCTTGTTGTTATATCTGTGGGTCAGTTTAAACTGTTTTTGTGATTGGCAGACGTTAAAGAACAGGATAGTGAGTCTTAAAGCTTAGGAATCATGGATGTTAAACATATTTGGTTTAGTCTAGGAGCTCTACGCACTTTTCCATTAGATGTGCATATTGTTATCATGAGAAAAGCAAGACTGGTAAAAAAAATGAGATACAAGAACAATAAGCAAAATCCCTCTGTGGCGGAAGCACTTTTGCTAAACGTTGTCGTGCCAAGAGACTTGGTGCCTGTAAATAATGTGGCCGTGTATTTCAAGATAAAAGAAACAATCAGTGCTGTGAGCCAATCTCTGGTCGCACACTCGATCGATTAGAATGGATAGTGAATGGATAGAGTAAGGATTATCCTAATACGCCATCCTATTCTGGTGCTTTGCTGAACCGGTTTGTACGACAAGAGATTGGAAGAGTCATTGGTAGTTCGAACTACCCAGAGGATGACTCGGATTAGATTGCTTTCTAATAAACTGTGAAAAATTGTGTTTTGAGGAATGAAAGCCAATGGTCCGAATTTTGGTAAATAGTGTGAAATTCCTTTTTATTTTTGCACATATTTTTCTGCTTTTAAATTGCTACAATGAAAATATGGGCTGAGTAAGGAATGTCCCAAAATACCAACCTCAAGCGTGGTTGGGGATTTATCCTGAGACACCATGAATTTTTGTTTTGAACTTGCAATGGTCAACCTTCTCTGAGTGTATGTAGTGTAATAGAGGAACATTTTAGTTTTGATTTAACGTTTGAACGTTGAGTCCCATTTGAATGTGTGATGCTTGCAGTACTTTGCGACTTATGACTTCTCTGATGAAAACACTGTTGAAAATACAAAGTACTTGAAGCAATCACCGTTCGAACGCCCTCTACCGTTCGAACGATAGTTTAAAATTTTTAATTTAACTTTCAAACGTTTACATCCTTCGAACGGTGCGACGCAGAGTATAAATAGTTGAACGTCTTATTTATTTCAAAATTCCCAAAACTTCTCCAACCCTAGTGCTCGTTTCTCACTTCCCATACCTCATTCTACCTTGAAACCCCAAGAAACTCTAATTCGACTTACCCCAGCCCATCTCCAACTCAAAAGCATCAACCTCACACCAGGAAAACCAAAGTTTCAGAACCTCCTCGGCTGCCACCATTCCAACGCTCTGCCTCGGATGAAGATACCTACTAGGTATGATCCACCAGTGAACCAAGAGCCCAACAGGGTTAAGGAGGTGATCCAAGAAGGGCATGGCAAGGATAGGAGAAAGAGGTACGACCATATCAGGTATGCAACCACTCTAAAAGCGGAGAGGTGTGAGCACTTCTTTAGAAATCAATTGGTGGTGTGTGAGAGAGACATTGTAATCTCTGACTTTGCTGAGTTAGGTTTGCTAGAGGAGATGAAGAGGAGAGAGTAGGTGTAGCATTTGAAGAATGGGGGGAGGGCCATTGTTGATTTAGTGCAGGAGTTTTACTCCAACGCCGAAATCATCAATGGCACCATACGGACCTATGTACGGGGAAACCACATCAATATGGACGGGGCGTATCTCAAGGAGATTAGACCAGAACTACCTCAAGTGGAAAACCCCAAATACCCCCCAAAGAAAAATGTTGAGTTTGATAGGGTAGGCAAGGAGTTGACCGGGGATGCGAACTTTACTTGAGGAAGGAGAAATTTTTTAAAACAAGGGGAATTGACCGACAAGTATAGAATGCTCAACTTGATTGCGGTCTCCAACTTAGCCCCTCAAAAAAGAAAAAATGAGTATTTGCCAGAGATGGCTCGCCTCCTCTATGCTATAGGGAAAGGACATAGCATTGACCTCCCTTCTCTCATCCTGAATGAAATCAAGAAATAATTTAATGTGAAGAAAAGTGCATTATCCTTTGGCACTTTGGTAACGGAGATTTGTCTTGAAAATGGAGTATGGGAGAGGCCAGAGATGGAGATACAGTTGCCAATGGGACAACTTAACAAGGGCTCATTCAAAAGAAGCCAAGGGCACTGTGATACCTCGATAAGAAGGCAAGAAATGCCACCAGCCCAAGGAGGGGATGAAGTCCAAGAAGAGCTTGACCAAGAGGAAGATAGGGACTTAGAAAGAAAGATGGAGGAGGATAAAGCACAGCTTGATCAAGCAGGACCTAGCTCCAGTGCTCAGAGGTCCCTTAGGGATGTTATGATTGGGATTGAGATCAATCAAGCTGAGATTCTCAGACAGCAAGCAGAGATCTTCAAACAACATGAGGAGATTCTTAGCTATCTTAGGGCGGGAGCTAGTGGAGCTAGAGGAGATATATTTTTTTGTGGATAATCTGTTCTGTTATTTAGTTTGTTTGGGTGTTTTGATGAATATTTTTAAGTTTCATGTGGTTATCCTGTTACTCCTTTTGGATAGATTGGATCATTAATGATTGATGTATCGAATGATCATATTTTGTGAATTGAATGATTCAGTTTATCATTTTTATCTAGTTAAAAGCATTTGTAAAATTAGCACTTTAGTAACTCTTGTTGATAAAAACACATGTGGATGTTAAGACTGTTTGATGAAGTAGCTAATCACATGATCAGTTTGACACACATCTTGGCAATCTTGACCTTAGACCACAACTCTTTTAACTGATATTATCTCTATGCTTGCATTATCAAATGAACATGAGTAATTGTTGCTCTCAAAGTACACAGTGATCAAACTCGAAAATGGAATTGGTATATAACCGACATTCCCTGGAAAACTAGACATGATCAGTGGAGATTAAAAAGAATACTATGGTTAGTTTCGAACCTTACGATGCTTAAGAGAGAGTATCAACATTTACTCAAAAAAGATTTTCTTTCACCACCCATCTTTCAATAATCTCATTAATTTTATTTTGATTGATACAACTAATGTGATCTATTGACATATCCTTCAATATATACAGGCAAGACGACACATGCATATGCACATACTTGAGAAAGCATCTTATGCCATCTTTGGATCAACTTTGAGCCTTAGCTAATCCTTTCGCAGAAGTATGACCCTAGTCAGCCATGATTGAGCCTTCAAAGTATAAATTCTTTTCCAAAAAAAACCCATTTGATGATCAATCCACAAGGAAAATTACCTAATTTTCTCTGCTATCTAATTTTCTTGCACCCTCTTATAAATCAAGATGATACAAAAAAGCAAAGAAAATAGAAAAGATAATGGAGGCTTCTGTTCCATGAAAGAAAAGAAAATCGGTGAAAAACAAACCCAAAAAAAAAAAGAGATAGAAAGAAAAGGAATTGCCAAGAAAGTGAAAAAATGGGAAAGCTAAAAGAAAGAAATCCCATTCCCGGAAGAAATGATGAAAAGCCAACCAGAGGTGTGCTAAAATGCAGAAAAGAGATAGCATTTTTTGAAAGCCCATTGACGTCATTTTGTTAGCCACTGACCTCTAGCCACATTACAACTTATGAAAGCCCAAATTGATCTCAAGTCTGATACATGTGCAGGTTGTCAATCAGAAGTTGGTATATGTTATGTTGCATTTCATTATTTGCATCAATATTTCTCCATAAGGTTATGCCAAGAACATGATTATTCTATTTGCAAAGAAAAATTTCACTCCTTCACTAAAATGTGCATGCAAATTCTGATTGGCCATCTTCTGATTACATGCTCAGTGAGAAACAAGTCACCACATTCGGAGTGAATCTTTTGTTGAGAGCTTCCTTATGAGAGATTTGGGAAGTCAAAACTATCCATGAAGGGCGGTAAAAGTGGAATGTTTGTTATATAGCTATTCTTGTTTCTAGAATGATTAATCTACTGCAAAGGAAATTTCAAATGCTAATAAAACAGATGCTAATTTTTGCATAGGGAGGGTACCGATGGTAAAGAGCATGCGGGATTTAAAGTCGAAATTAAGGGATGGGTATCTCAATGACCATGATGATAATTTACTTTATTCATCAATCTCACATTTACATTTGTTTCTACCGAAGTTTGTGGGTAGCTCACTGAAAACCCTCACGAGACAACACTCGTCCACTAGGGTAAACCTAGAGGTTTAACGACTTGTTGCATAAGCTAAATGCAGTCGGATAACCTACAAAAAAGGTTATTTACATCAAATTGCATTACCAGGGACTAGCAATATCTAGGTTGGGCGTGTGATTAATACTCAAATGTAGCATATTCTTATGCCCCGTTTTAGACTAATTATGCTTTGATGGAGTTTAACTGATGATATTTCAGGTCTTAAAGTATAAAGGGGTCAAGGGCAACAAAAAGTACATTTGAAGACAACCAGAACACATTAGGGAACAAATTGTAAAAGTTTGGAACAAGGAAGCAACGTTTGAACGCAACATACCATTTGAACGGTCATGAAAAAAACAGGCCAAGACTTGAGACCTACGTTCAAACGGTCCTAATCATTCGAACGTCCACTGGAGCAATGTCAAGATCAGACTGACTGAAGACATGGCGTGTTGCAGACTTGCAGTCAGAAGGCTCAGGCACTTGAGTGCCACGTTCGAACGACAACCACCATTCGAACGCCCCTGGAATTATTGGAGAGGGCAGTCAGATTTTGCAAGGACCTAGAGGGAGATTTGCACAAAGACTTGGAGGGAGATTTGCTACAGAGAACCATTTGTCTTCTGAATTGATTGGAAGGCACTGAATCCACCTGACGTTTGAACAGTGTAGAGCAAAGACATAGAAACCGTTAGAACGCCATTGATCGTTCGAACGGTATTGACAGACTGCATGCAGAGTGGTTGGCTTTTCAATTTACTTTGGTGCCCAGCTCTATTCTTTTACCCCTCTCCCTACCTTCTCCTTGCCTATAAATACACTTGGTTTTGTGGAGAGAAGGGAGGTCTCATAAGTGGAATCACTTCAAGGATTCACCACTTGGAATTCATCACGTATATCTATTTCAATTCTTGTCTTAGTCTTTGTCTTAGATAGAAGAAGTGGGGAGTTTAGATTCCCACTCATTTTTCTTTACATTAATGTTTACATTTACACTTGCTTAAGAGTTGTAGTTTCTTTAATTACTTCAAGTCCTTACATGTATGTTCTTAATTTAATTTTAGTCTTTACATTTATGTCTCTATATACTTCTAGCTTTTACATTTATGTTCTTACATACATGCTTTTATTTATGTCTTACACTTTCGTTATTTGAGCTCCCTTCTTGTTTAGAGGAGTGAAATTCTTCCACCTTTCTAGAGCTTTACCAAAGCCGTGAAGGGTGGAATGTGATTCACTCATTCGTCGTTGAAGATTGGCCCCTTGTTAATTATATTTTTACTTTGAAAAGTCCACTACTTAGAGGGATGAGTATCACTCACTTTTCTAGCTTTACCAAAGCTATGAAGAGTGAGTAGTTTCTCATTCACTCTTTAGTAAGAGGTGAGGGATATTTATTGATTATCTAGAAGTTATATCATGCTTTGTTCTAATGCTTAACGTTTATGCCCCCTTGCTTATTGGATGATTGATTGAATCTAGCAAAGCTAAGGTACTTTGTATAATCGAAAGTCTTTCCATGATATGGATGACTCTTGCACGGAAAGACTCCTCGTTTCAAGGCAAGTACCCTGGCTAGATCTACATGACTACCCTTTAACCATCCCCATTATTGTGCTTTATTTAAAAGAATGGAATATTAAAGCCATGGTTAGATGTCATGTAGAAACACTTACTTGTTTGTAGATGCGATAACTCTCGACACAAACAATTCTTGTAAATTTCTAATAAGACATCAGAACCATGATTTTTATTCTCACAGTCCATCTTTATCATCTGATTAACTTGTTGTTGACACCAGAGTTAATTGAGTTATCAAGTATAAATATAATAAACTGGATAATTAACCACATGTCCCGATCCTCGTACTAAAGAGTGACTTTTTGACCATTTGAATTCATCTTATATTTAGTCTAGAAAACCTTCTTGGAAACAATTCAATATTTAATCCAGGAAGAAAATTTCTCAATCTAATAATCATAAAACTTCCAGAGTTATAAACCATTGGTCTCCACCGCCGCTTACTTTAAAAAAACACCAACACAAACAAGTTCCATGTGGATTCGACTCTAGACTCAAACTGGATTATTATTACAACTTGACCACCTACACTTGGGTGTAAACATTTCAGAACAAGTCACGTATATAGCATATTGAACATTGTATTACAGTTGCAATTAGACATTATATTTTTATATACACGGAAACATCACATTAAGTGGGTGGTTTGTGCATGGATATAGTCAACCCCTCACCAAGGGAGGATGAGTGGGCTCGAGTAAGCTAGGTCGATGACTTGGCCGAGTTGCATAGTTTGCAAGGTAAAGAGGGTTGGTGTTAGCGTGAAGGGCTAGAAGATCCCTTGAGTGCAAGGCCCAGTGATTTGGGTACGTAGTTCTGTTGGTACAAGTCCATAAAGTGAGTCGGTGTACGCAAAATCATTGGTGGAAGTCAACAAATTCCGTGTAAGTTGGGTGCCATTGGTGTAAGTCCATAAATACCCACTCCAAAAAATGACCCTCGAATGGAAGATTTCATTTAATGTGTAACATAGATGACGAACTCATACACAATGCCAATTACATGTGTTGGGGAGCCGGGAAGGACTCAGGTTGAATTGCATGGGTGAGTCTCATCTCATTTCATAACGTGTTCGAGAGCTAGGAAGGGCTTGGCTTAAATTTTATGGGTGGGTCTCATCTCATTTTATGGCATGATATGATGAATTCCAACATTAGATGCATAATCCTGCTTGGAATGTTGTGAGTTGTTGAATGTTGCATTAGAACATTTCATATACATTTTAGTTGGGGAGTAGCCTCTGTAGGAAATATTCTACTGAGCATGGCTCACCCTTTATGGGAAAAATAGTTTAGGTGCGGGATCTACGCCGGTGGATGGCTCCCAATTCGAGCCTCATGGATGAAAAATGCCGGAATGTGGCTTCATTTGGAAAATTTTGTAAAACCATTGTGGACATTTCATTTTGGCATGTAATTAAATGAAATAAATGTAACAGAACTTGTATGTATCATGTTTTAAGTTGGTAATAATGTTTAAGATGTACTGGATGATTGTGGATGGTTTTGTAATGGATTTGATGAGGATGGAAATAAAAAATAGTTGAAATAGCCAAAATTGAGCAAAGTGTACCGATACACTATTGTCCAGAGGGTAGAAAGTATCGGTACAGCGTCCCGGTACGGCCTGGTCCAGTGGGCAAACATTACCGGTACTGTATACCAGTACACTCTCCAAATTTTTTTAAAAAATTTAAAAATCTTTTTAGGAGCAACATATAAAGAACAATCGGTGAAGATTCTTGATACCAAGGAGAAGGTACTTTGCAATAAAGTCATTTGATTGGTGAAAGTCTTATGGCAACACCATGAAGTAGAGGAAGCTACTTGGGAACCAGAGCTGGAGATGCAAGATAAGTACCCTCATTTGTTTGTTACTTAAGGTAAGTTTCGAGGACAACACTTTCTTTAAGGGCTGGATTGAAAACCCACACCTGTTTATAATAATATGGTAATGTACTTGTTTAGTAATTCTTACATATGTAAAGCTAAGGCTCAAAGTTGATCCAAAGATGGCCTAAGATCCTTTCTCAAGTATGTGCATATACATATGTCTTGCTTGTATTTATTGCAGGATATGTCAATAGATCACATTAGTTGTATCAATCAAAACAAAACTAATGAGATTATTGAAAGATGAGTGGTGGAAGAAAATCTTTCTTGAGTAAATGTGGATATTCTCTCTGAAGCATCGCAAGGCTCAAAACTTACCGTGGTCTCCTTTGTTATCTTCATTGGTTATGTCGGGTTTTCCGGGGAATGTCGGTTATGTACCGATTCCATTTTCGCGTTTGATCACCGTGTACATTGAGAATAACAAATACTAATGTTCATTTGATAATGTATGCATAAAGGTAATATCAGTTAAAAGAGTTGTGGTCAAGATTGCCAAGTTGTGTGTCAAACTGATCATGTGATTAGTTACTTCATCAAACAATCTTAACCTCCATATGTGTTTTTATCAACAAGAGTTACTAACGTGCTAATTTTTCAAATGCTTTTAACTAGATAAAAATGATAAACTGAATCATTCCATTCACAAAATATGATCATTTGGTACATCAATCATAAATGATCCAATTTATCCAAAAAAAGTAACATAATAACAACATAACCACACAAAACTTAAAAATATCCCTCAAAACACACAAACAAAAGAACAGATAATCCTCAAAAACAAATATCTCCTCTGAATCTCTTCTAGCTCCAGCCCTAAGATAGCTAAGAATCTCCTCATGTTGTTTGAACAACTCTGCTTGCTGTCAGAGAATCTCAGCTTGATTGATCTCAATCCCAATCATGACATCCCTAAGGGATCTCCGAGTACTGGAGCTAGGTCCTGCCTGATCAGGCTGTGCTCTCTCCTCCTCCATCTCTATCTAACTCCCTCTCTTCCTCTCTGTCAAGCTCTTCTTACACTTCATCCCCTCCTTGGGCTGGTGACATTTCTTGGATTCTTGTCGAGCTATCATTGTGCCCCCAGCTTCTCTTGAACGAGCCCTTGTTAAATTGTCCCATTGGCAATTGTATCTCTATCTCTGGCCTCTCCCATACTCCACTTTCTAGACAAATTTTTGTCACGAAAGTGCCAAAGGGAAATGCACTTTTCTTCACATTACACCATTTCTTGATTCATTTAGGATGAGAGAAGGGAGGTCAATGCTATGTCCATTCGCTATAGCATAGAGGAGGCCAGCCCTCTCTGGAAAAATCTCATTTTGTCTTTTTAGAAGGGCTAAGTTGGAGCCGCAATCAAGTTGAGCATTCTATAATTGTCGGTCAATTCCCCTTGTTTCAAAAAATTTCTCCTTCCCCATGAAAAATCCGCAATCTCCGTCAACTCCTTGCCAACCCTATCCAACTTAACATTTTTCTTTGGGGGGTATTTAGGGTTTCCCACATGAGGCAGCTCTGGTCTAATCTCCTTGAGATACGCCTCATCCACATTAATGTGGTTACCCCATACATAGGTCTGGATGGTGACGTTGATGATTTCAGCATTGGAGTAAAACTCCTGCACCAAATCAACAATGGCCCTCCCCCCGTTCTTCAAATGCTATACCCATTCTCTTTTCTCCATCTCCTCTAGCCAACCTAACTCAGCAAAGTCAGAGACTACAATGTCTCTCTCACATACCACAGCTTGATTTCTAAAAAAATTCTCATACCTTTTCGCTTTTAGAGCGTTTGGAAACTTGGTACGGTCGTACCTCTTTCTCCTCTCCTTGCCTTGTCCTTCTTGGATCACCTCCTCAACCCAGTTGGGCTCTTGGTTCACTGGTGGATCACACATAGTAGGTATCTTCATCCGAGGCATGGCGTTCGAATGGTGGCAGCCTGGAGAAGGTTCTGAAACCTTGGGTTTTTTGGTGTGGGGTTGATGTTTTTGAGCTGGAGATGGGTTGGGGAGGGTCGAATTAGGGTTTCCTGGGGTTTGAAGGTTGATTGAGGTATGGGAAATGAGGAACAAGTTCTAAGGTTTGAGAGGTTTTGGGGATTTTGAAATGAATCAGACGTTCAGGCTTTTATACTCTGCATCGTACCGTTCGAACGATGGAAAGTTCAAACGTGAAATGAAGGATTTTAAACTATCGTTCGAACGGTAAAGGGCGTTCGAACAGTGATTGCTCCCAGTACTTTGTGTTTTCAACAATGTTTTCATCAGAGAAGTCATAAGTGGCAAAGTACTGCAAGCATCACACGTTCGAACGGAACTCAATGTTCGAACGTTAAACCCAAAATAAAATGTTCCACTATTACACTACATACACTCAGAGCAGGTTAAACATCACATGTTCAAAACAAAAATTCATGGCGTCTCAGGATAAATTCCCACCTACGCTTGAGGTTGGTATTTTGGAACATTCCTTACTCGGCCCATATTTTCATTGTAGCAATTGAAAAGCATAAAAATATGTACAAAAATAAAAAGGAATTGCACACTATTTACCAAAATTCGGACCATTGACTTTCATTCCTCAAAACATAATTTTTCCATAATTTTTCAGAAAGCAATCTTAATCCGAGTCATCCTCTATGTAGTTCGAACAACCATTGACTCTTCCAATCTCTTGTCGTACAAAGAGGGTGGGCTAGGGCTTTCCCCTCATAGTTCTGAATTCTGTAGGTGCCTAGTCTTTTAACTTCTGACACCATGTAGGGTTCTTCCCAATTAGGGCCTAACTTCCATTCCCGAGAGTCCTTGGTAGATAGGATTACATTTTTAAGGACTAGGTCCCCAGCCAAGAAGGAATGAGGCTTCACACTCGAGTTGTAGTACTTGGTCTTGTGGCGCTTATATTCCACATTCCTGAGCATGGCCATGTACCTCTCCTCCTCTACCAATTCGAGGTTGATGTAGAGGCCTTATTCGTTAGTGGTAGGGTCATGGTTTTGGACCCTAAAGGAGTGTACCCAATCTCGATTGGTATATCGCCTCTATCCCACAAGCTAAGGAGAATGCGGTCTCACCCATAGGGATTCTTGGTGTTGTTTGGTAAGCCCATAGTACTCTTGGGAGCTCGTCCATCCACTACCTTTTGGCACTTTCTAACCTATTCTTCAAGTTGCGGAGGATCGTTCTAATGGTGACGTCTGCTTGCCCATTTGCCTGGGGATGGGCTAGGCTGGAATGGAGTTTCTTGATCTAGAGGTCCGCACATAATCCATTAAGAAGTTTGTTGTCAATTTATTTAGCATTATCACTTACTATTGTATGAGGTACTCCGAAACGGCATACTATATTCTTCCAAATGAAGTCCTTCACTTTTCTAGTCTATTATTTTGGCTAAGGACTTAGCTTTTACCTACTTTGTGAAGTAGTCAATGGCTACTACTCATGGGTAGGGGACCTAAGATATTGATCCCCCACTTAGAGAAGGGCCAAGGGCTCATGATGGTGGTGAGCTCTTCTAGTAGTTGTCTTGTCATTATTGTAAAACATTGGAATTTGTCGCACTTTCTTATGAATTTACAGGCGTCTTTAATCATGCTAGGCTATTAGTAGCCTTGCCTCACTGCCTTGTGGGCCAGTGCATGCCCTCTTGAGTGGTTTCCATATATTCCCTCATGGATTTCTCTCATGGCATACTTAGATGCTCCTATTCTCAACTTTTTGGATTCCACTAGATTCTTAGGGAGAACACCTTCCTCTAGATAGGCTTGGATAGGTGTCATCCAATTGGCATCGAGGAATGCACAGTTGACATTGTTCTCCTCTGCCTTAAGCCTACTTGGCTTGAATTGGTGGTTTGTCAATGCGGGACCCATTAGTATGTTTGTAGATGCAAACTTGGCGAGCACATCTTCCATGGCGTTCTCCTCCTTGGGCACATTCTGAATTTGGAAGTGGTTGATCTTTTTCAACAAAGCTTGGATCACTGACATGTATTCTTGCATCTTTACCTCCTTAGCTTCAAAGTCCCCCTTTACCTAGTAGACTATCATTTGGGAATCACTATAAACCGTTAGGCAGAGGGCCTTCATCTCAATTGTGAGCTTCAAGCCTGATATGAGGGCCATGTATTCTACTTGGTTATTAGATGTTGCGAAATAGAGGGGGACGACGTATTTGATTGAAGTGCCATAGGGACTAATCAA
>CM042187.1:31965258-31988047 GCA_023539305.1 Ilex asprella
GGTGAGCGTAGGGACGTAAGGCACTTCTTCCTGGGGATCTCCTTTTTTTGGTGGTGTAGATTCGACCACAAAATCCACAATTGCTTGTGCTTTTATGGCCTCCTTCGGCTGGTACTATACATCAAACTCACTCAACTCGACGACCCATTTAAGGAGTCACCCGAACACATATGGGTTTCCCAGAATCTCTTTAAGTGGTTGAATTGTGGCAACCATAATGACATGGCTCTAAAATAGTGACGTAGACACTTGGTAGCTGTGACAAGTGCAAGGGCTAACTTCTCCAATTTAGGGTATCTCACATTTTCCCCTTGATATGATTTTCTTACATAATAAATAGGCCTTCGGACTCTTCCTTCATTCCTAACCAGGATAAAGCTCACAGTAGAGGGTAAGGAGGAGAGGTAGTGATACAAGGTTTCTCCTAGCATGACATGAGAGAGTAAAAGGATGTAATAAGATAGGCTTTCAACTATTAGGAAGCTTCCTCTACATCCAGTCCCCATTGCAAAGAGTTATAGAGGATTTTAAAGAAAGGTAAGCACTTATTTGTTGATTTTGAGATAAACCTACTAAGGGTTGCTATCCTTCCATTAAGGCGTTGGACCTCCTTCACAGAAGCCTAGGATCTCATCTCCAAGATAGCTCTAATCTTATATGGATTAGCCTTAATGCTCCTCTTGTTAACTAAGAAGCTTAAGAACTTCCCTGAGCTAATGCCGAAGGTGTCCTTTTTAGGATTTAGCTTCATCTGATAGGTTCGCAGGATGTCAAAAGCCTCATGTAGGTGTGCTACATGGTCTACTGTTGCCAAGATTTTTATCAATATGTTATCCACATAGACCTCCATGCTCTTCCCGATCTGTGCCTCAAACATTTGGTTCACAAGGTGTTGATATGTGGCTCTGGCATTTGAGTCTGAAAGACATGACCTTATAACAGTAGGTTCCTTTTAGAATGGTAAATGAGGGTTTTTTTGGATCTAAAAGAAACATGCTAATCTAGTTATACCCAGAATAAACGTCTAGAAAACTCAGTAGCTCGTGTCTAACAATGACAACAATAAGGATGTAGATGCACAACAACGGATAGTTATTTTTGGAACAGGCTTTGTCGAGTTTAGTGAAGTGCACGCAAAGGAGCCATTCTCTACTGTCTTTTGTCACCATCACTACGTTTGATAGCCAAAATGGATAGGCTACCTCATTTACCAACCCCTTTGTTAGCAGCTTCCCCATCTCATTTTCCATGGCCTGGGCTCTCTCAACACTTATGCTTCTCAACTTTTAGCGGACAGGCTTGTGCCTTAGATCTATGTTGAGTTGGTGGGTGGCCACCCCAAGATTAATGCCCTCTAGGTCTTCATGGGACCAGGCGAACACGTCCATGTTCCGCCTAAGGAAGTCAACAATGTGGGTGGCTCACTCATGGGAAAGTGAGGAGCCAATATAAATTCTCCTTCCTAGAAGGTTCTCATCTAGCTCTATTGGCTTGAGTTCTTCTATTGGCTCTCCCCTCTCATTTCGAGTTTCAAGTTCTTCCACTTGGAGGGTCTACTGAGGCTTCCTAGTCCTCATAGAAGCCATATAATATTCTTTGGCAAAGACTTGGTCACCTCTAAGTTCTCCAATCCCACTTGGGTGGACGACACGAGGAGAAGATGGTAGGTGGACGACACTACCCTTAAGGTATTGTGTGCAGGGAGTCCAAGGATAGTGTTGAAGGCAGAGGAACAATCTAACACAATGAAGTTCACCATGGTAGTGGAGCTTCTTGGTGCTATCCATACAGTGATTAGCAGGATAATGGAACCCAAGGGATATACCATCTCCCCCAAAAATCTAATAAGGAGTATCCTAATGGGTTGCAATCTCTTCTTACCCAGATGGAGACTATCATAGGCTGGTGCAAATAGGATGGCAACAAAGCTGTCATTATCCACCAGAATTCTCGTAACATGGTAGTTAGCTACCATCATGGTTAAGACTACATGGTCATCATGGGGGTGTTGGATCCCCTCGAGATCCCTATCTAAGAACGAGATAACCTCTCTTTCCCCGTGTCAGAGCTTCTTCATCTAGCAAGGATCATTTGAATCCACTTATCTAGCTCTTGGCATGAGCTTTCGTAGTAGAGTTGGAGTCACCTCCTCCTCTTAACCTTATGGAGATCATCTAGATTTCTCCAAGGAGTAGCAGGTAGTGGGGCTTATCCTATGTCAGCAACGTATTGTAACAATTGGCTATACTGTATGAGCTCATGATCTGCCTTTTAAGCTTAAAGCAATCATCAGTATCGTGGTTGTGATCACAGTGAAAACAAAAATACTTGTACGGATTCCTACGGTTCGGGGTGGACTTCATCTTTCCTGTCCAACATATCATAGGATCACGCTATATTTGGAACAAGATAAGCACTACAAAATCATTAAGCGATGTAAAGGCTTGCTGCTTTCTCAAAGGTGCAGGGCCATGGTAGTCCTTTTCGGAGAATCTCTCTATCCTTTTTCTCTTATTATTTGCTTCTCTTTTGTCTTCGTGGGTGTCTTTTCTCTTCTCACCCCCGTGGGAGGACTTACCTTATCTGGCTTTCTTGACATCCTCAGAATTCATATATTTTTTTCTTCTAGATAACAACTTAGGCATGCAAGATGGTGGCTTTTTCAAGACTGAGAACATAAAACTTGATGATGTCAGACCTGTAATAAAGGCGGTCATGGTCACCTTGTCGTTTGGCTCTTCGATCTAGAGAGCCTCCTCGTTAAAATGAATGAGGTAGCTCCTTATTCTTTTCCCGATCCTAGTTGATGGTGAGCAAGTGAGTTATTGGTTTCTAGTGTCGGCGTCCCCCTATGAAGTGGGAGACGAAAGATTTGCTTAATTCAATAAACGAGTGGATAGAAGATGGTTTGAACTTAGAAAGCCACTAGCGTGCAGACCCCTTAAGGGTAATAGGGAAAGCTTTGCACATGATCTCGTCAGGTACACTATGGAGTTGCATGAGGGACTTATATATGCCAAGGTGATTGAGGGGATCCTTAGTACCTTCAAAGATCTCCATGGTAGGCATTTTAAATTTTGAGGGTAAAGGGTAGTTGACAACATCTGCCACAAACAGAGTGTTAGTGTGCCTTACCAAATAGTCCACTCTTTCTAGCGCCTACACCTTGATGGCATTGAGGGCGCCGCCAAGCTGATTTTACACCTCCTTAATTTTCTCGTCCCGTTGGTTAGGGACACCCTCGGTTGGATCGTTGTAGTAGCTTTCATGGTCAACATATAATTTTCCCCCCATCCTCCTCCATAGGGGGTCAGTAACATGTGAAGGTAGAGTAGGGACATGAGGAAGATTAGCATGTGGAACACCAGGGCGATGAGGAGGGACTCCTTCGTGTTGGGGGCGTCAAGGCACTAAATGGGGGTGCCTTGGCACCTTGAGTGGAGAGGCTGTGGGACCTCCCCTCCTAGATTGGGCACGACTCCTCATGCTAGTTGTGGGGCGATGCTTCCTGCCACAAGCATAAATAAAATAATCTGTTGGTTTTGATTCACCATCTGTTTGCTTGAGTTTATTCCGTCGTTCCTAATCTATGAACATGAACCCTCAATGTGTATAAGGCTTAAGTGTGTGGGTGAGTGTCACTCTCACTCGGGTTCAATGTAAGAAATGGAAAAATGGGTGTGTGGAATACAATGAGTGTATCTGTGAACAAAAGTTCTTCCCAAGCCTAGAAAGACTCATGAGTGTCGTGTTTTACTTAGAATGAGTATTCCAAGATCGTCTCCTCAGGGAAGGAAAGTGATTTTATAAAAAAGAAAAAATGTAAAATCATTTGAGTTTGAGTTTTGGTGATTTTGTTCTTGATGAAAATGAAATGGAAACAAGTGTTGGCTAATCAGAAGAGATCATTCCAATGAGAATACCAAATCAACTCAAGACCTTCCTCCAATGGTGCCTAGATGTTTGATTGATTCGTAAGAAGTGCGAGACTAAAATGGAGGTGAGGATTCAAGCATACCCCTTGACAAGTCTAAGGTGTATCAAGAACTCAACCACATCCGCACTCAACCTAGTCAAACCAAATCATCATACATTACGAGGAGGAATGAAAAAGAGTTGATTTATAACACCCAAGAGGGATTCTCCCTTGGATTAGCCAACTAAAAATATAGCTACTCATAATAAAAGGAAAGACATGCATAATGTAAAGAGACATGATGAAGAAATGAAACATGAAACTTAAATTAATGCAAGAAAAGTTAAACTATGAAGAAGTGCATTTAAAACCCATTTTGAAAGCTTGAAATGAAAAACTCAATGTAAGCGTGGTAGAATCTTGAAAATGTAACTAAACTTGCAATACACTTGAAATAAATGAGATTAAAGTGCAAGAATTAAGGATTACAATAAATTTTTAGCTTACTACAAGTGAAATGGAGAAGAAAATGCAAAAACAAAAATTTCTCTCTCTAAAATTAGTCAAAATATAGTCCTCGCATGCTTTTTTAACTACTCCCTCTCTATACACTAGCCACCCACCTCCTCATGCTTAAAATTTGAATGTAGGGATTAGGAGATCATCAAGGAGGGTTAGAAATGTCAAAACATAGATTAGATGACAAAAGGTGGGCCCCCATAGTTGGTGGAGTCGTTTAAAGAAGGATATGAGTTTTCTGAGCATCTGCTACAGGTAGCTCGTAAGGTTCCTACTAGTAGCTCACTTCCAATAGGGTCTTCTACCGGTAGCTCATAAATCTCTTATCGGTAGGTCATGCAAAGAGGTACTAAAAGTTGCTTTCCAGTAGGCTCTTCTACTGATAGGTCTTGTAGGTCTCCTATCGGTAGCTCATCTCATTGTCTTGAAATTCTTGGTTTCTTGAGCTCCTAAGCCAACCATCATGAGATCCTTTCTTTCCCATTGACCTCGATCACTTGATGAAGTGATTTATGCCTGTCCTCTTCATGCTGTTACCCGCAATCATGCTAATTTCCATTAATTATCAATTTGAATCCTCATTAACCATAAATAATGCATAAATGAATTAGGATTTAAAGTTCATTGTGTGCGTGAATTAGGTTAAAATGATTAAGTTATAAAATATTAGGTTTAATGCGTAAGTTGTGCATTTTGCAAGGCTTCAAGCGGAAATATAGAAATACAGGAGGACCAAAGTGCAAAGGCTAAATTAGGAACGGGAGGCAAGTATAACTCATAAATAAATAATTCAAACAAGGAAGGTTGGCCAAGCATGGAAACCAAATAAATGCTTCCGTCAAGACGGTGGTGATGGCATCCAGACAATGCTTAAATCACCTCAACTCTCTTCTCTCGCATTGGTTTAATTGAGAGACAAAACACCCTGATTGTTCTATCTGGGTGTCTGCCACATTGAAGCATCTCTCCAGTGCCTATAAATACCTGAGCTCAGCCATTTTTGGAGGGGATTCACTAGAGAGATCAGAAGAGTTCAAAATAGAGAGAAAGAGAGATTTCAAGAGGAATTTTAGTCAAAGAATAAGCGGAAGCCTACCCTAATCACTTCTCAGCCAGAATTTTCTCTATTTCTACATTTATGTTTATCCTTTCTAATTAGAGGGTTGAATCTCTCCCATTTTTGTGCCCTAGCTAATCATAAGAGTGATATTGTTTTGCTATTCCTCGAAGAATGACTTTTTGGATTTTGTTCGAGTTATAATGGGATTATATCACTCCTTCTGCTCTCTATAGCAATGAGGCGTGAGTAGTCTATTTATACTCTTCGGTGAAGGGTGAATGCATGTGTAATACTATTTACGTTACGGAAATGTCGATGTTTTATTTATGTGTTAATGTTTATAACTCCCTTAATTGATGAATGTTTATATTTATAATATGCTCATGGTTATGAACACTGAACAAATCCTATTGATATATATCATTCTACTACTTACGTACTTCATGCATGATATAGTAATGTACATAGTTGGGCTATATGTAACAGTCGAGAGATTAACTATATACGGGTTAAGCCTGGCCATAACCAATGCTTTTGATTTGATGCATAAACTGGAACTTCGTCATCATTGAATCATCAACCTATTGATCAAATAGCTAGAGTAAATCTTTTGAATGGTTCACCTTCAGGTTTACTAGAGTTATTTGATTGTTTCATGATACATAGACATTTTGGCTAACCTAATCATTTGCAGTGTTATGGCTCAATATACATCAAGCCTACCAGTTAGCTTTCCAATGAAATGGGAGTTAATCGTTCTAAGGTGGAATTTTTTTATAAATAAACACTATAAAGCATGTGGGATCCTCGCATTGAAGAGTACCTTTTTATCATTGTTATTCAAAGTTTTAGTTAAGTGTTTATTTGATAATTCTATGCTCACAGCACAAGTTGTTTCTTTACACATGACAATTTCACCATTTTTATTTTGATATCGATAGTTAGCTCCCTGTAGGTTTGACCTTAGACTTAACCGAGAAATATTGTAATTTGACTACTTATACTTGGGTGTATGACATGAATTAGGCTAGATCTACCTTTTTGGAACCATTACTGGGGAGTTACGGTGATTTCAAAACAAATATGGAAGTTGTTTAGTTATATTATATGTGTATACAATATTTTGTTGTATTTTCATTGTTTATATCTGTTAGGTCTATAAATCAATCTCGTCCTCCATCTTCGTCATCTTCATTGTCACAAGCATCTTCTAACTCTTTTGAGTTAAGCATGACTAATAATAATCAAAGGGAACAAGTGGTAGTTCCGAACGTCCAACCTTTACGAGAACACTTGTATCCCACATGCACTAGTGTCCTGTCATGTTTTGTTTTTTCCACTAATACTCCAAATTTTAACATTAAGGCAAGCATAATACAACTCGTACCATAGTTTCATGGTCTTGATTCTGAAAACCTGTAATTGCATATAAAAGAATTTGATGAAGTATGTGGTGCTTTTCGAGATAATTCTAAAATGACCTAGCTGAAACTTTTTTCATTCTCTTTAAAGGATAAGACTAAACAGTGGCTAAATTATTTAAAAACTCAAACTATTCCAAGTTGGCAAGTTTTATAAATTGAATTTGTTTTTTTAAAAAAATTCTTGTGCACCGCACTAATGCATTGAGACGTCAAATTATGAATTTTTGTGTAAAAGAAGGAGAAAATTTTTATCAGTGTAAGAAGAGATTCAAAGATCTTCTCCAAGCTTGCTCACATTATGCATTTGAAAGTTCGACTTTAGTTGGTTTCTTCTATGAGGCCCTCCCATTCGCATTGCATTCGTTTGTTAAAATGATGGCCCATGGGGAATTCGTGGGTAAGAGTTCTAATGAGGGATTCGAGTTTTTTGACACCATTTTTTAGAGTTCCCAAATGTGAGACTCAACCTTACCAAATATTGTTGAAACTAAGTCATATTCATCCCAAGGAGGGAAATACGTGTTAAAAGAGGATGCTGACCTAAGGGCCAGGATGACTACCATGTCTTGAAAGCTTGAAGCCCTAAAAATGAAAAGAATTAAGGAAGTTTCTGTTGTGTCTTCCACTGTGCAATTTTGTGGAATATGTGCGTTATCGGGACTTCCTACGGAGGAATGTCCCACCAATCCAGCATTCAAAGAAGTCTTGTTGGAACAAACAATTGTCATTTCAAATTTTGACAAGCCTTATTCCAACCTCTATTTGAAACCTATAATCCAAGATGACAGATGATGAGCACATAATATTTCACATTTCATGGCCTCATTACATTCATTATAACTCAATTTTTGCATTTAATTACTTAGTGTTAGCCTATTTTATGAATAATGTTGAATTCTCGATGTTGCATGTTTTGATAGCTTAAATGTTGGATTTTAGGACCTTGCAACTATGTTGGATGTGTGGTAATGGCATGGACACAATACATGAAGAATTGGAGGCTTAAAAGTGAAGAAATCAAGGAGGTATTGGTGTTTTGGAACAAAGACACCAGCTGCCACATCACTGGGAAGCACTGCCTCGGTTCTCCTCCATTTTTACCATGATCTACTCAGAATCTGGAAAAATTCAAAACATGAAAGTTTTAGATCTCGACGTCTTATGTATCGTTGCAAAATTTCAGCTCAATCCAATGGTTAGATCAAGAGTTATGTCATTTCTACCGAAGGTGGTCCAGTACAAAAAAACAGTACCGGTACTCGGTGCCGGTACCATATGGTACCAGTACCTAGTACCGGTACCACGAACCTTCTGGCCGAAAAAACAGCCTTTAACTCAACTTTGAGGCTTGGGGGTCCCACCTACACTTCTCCCACTTTCCCCCCCAACATTTTCTGACACAAGAGCATGCCTCCCTTATACATTTGGAAGACTTAGAAGGCTTGGCATTAATGAAGCATGGGAGAGGAATGGGCTGCACATGGGGTTGCAGGCTAGCTCTTCCTTAGTCTGTCAAGGGCCATCATCTCAGCTCCCATTGATGGGAAGCCTGCACACACCTTGGGGGGACCACCTTGCACGGAAATAAAAGGCTCACACACTCCATATATACAACATTATTCAGCATTTTCAGGGGTTGGCTACCTAAGCTTAGGAGTAGTTTTAGTTTAGCTCCAAGGAGGAAGAAGATGAATAGTGACGTTTTTGCATTTTCTTCTCCATTCAAGTTGTAGAAAGCTTGTTAATCTCTTGTAAGGATCTTCTAAGTTTAATTTATTGTCTTTAATCTCATTCCTTTGAAGTTATTGCAAGTTTATTTCCATGTTCTAGCCTTCACCATTTATGTTTTCAAGTTTTCTTCATTTCTTAGTTTAAAATGGGTATTGTTGATTTCTCTTCTTAGTTTAAGATTTCTTGCATTTAGTTAAGTTTTAATCTCCATTTCATCCTTGTCTCTTTACATTATGAATGTATTTGCTTTTAATATGAATAGCTAGTTTTAAGTTGGTTACTCCATGGGTAATTTCTCTTGGGGATTTCATTTCAACTCTTTTTCATTCCTCCCTTTAGGATCAAATGGTTCGGTTTGACGGGGTTGAAAGTGGATGAGTCGGTGAGCCTTTGATATCCCGTAGGCCTAGTCACGGGTTATGCTTAGATACTCACCAATCTCGTCCCTAGCTTCCCCCGAATCAATCGTTCATTCATGCTCAATCGGAGGAAGACTTTGAGTTGTTTTGGTATTCTCATTGGAATGAATCCTTTGGATTAGCCAACACTTGTTTTCTTGCATTTTCATTTACAAACCAAACACAAAACTCAAATACAAGATTTTACACTTTCTTTTCACTTTTGCAAAATCACTTTCACAAAACTCCATTTCCTTCCCTGAGGAGACGACCTTGGAATACTTTCCAAGTAAAACACCGACCATGAAAGACTCCTTCCGATTGGGGAGCGCTTTTGTGCACATTCCACATTTTATTTCACACATACTTTGTTCGTCCATTTTCCACCATTCACATTCCGTTGTTTCCTATCTCTTGTATCATCCCGAGGGAGAGTGACACTCCCTTCACACATAAGCCATACACATTTGAGGGTGGTGTTGAGAGGTAGGGAACAACAACCGTTACCAACCAATCAACAGAATCACACGAATTTCAGTTGGAAGAATACACAGCTTGTGAGTCAGACACTAGGTCCACCTCTGTTACGACCCCAAACTCATCAGTCATATCAGCCTTATCAACCCAGGAGTTTAGAGGACACCATGAACTTGTTTATTCAAAGTCAAAGGAGTTTTAATATTCAGACCACTCATGCATTTAATGATTTTAAAGCTCAAACTTCACAAAATATTGAGGATATTAAGAGTCATTTAGCCAAATTAACCCAGTCTTTGAGTGCAACAGAGAAGGGAAAATTCTCATCTCAACCTAAACCTCCACTCAGTTAAAATTAGGCTAATGTCATGTCTTTCAAACACTCCCACAGCCAAGTCCAAGCAATTACCACACTGAGAAATGGTAAGGTGATTGACAAGACAATTAAAACCATAACTTTAAACCCCATAGCTAAGTCAATCCCTATAAATGAACTAGTTGAGTCAGAACCTCTGATTAAAAAGGAAATAGAGTTTCCAAATGAAAAAGAAAAATCAAGTCCTGTCCCTTTACCTTTTCCTCGAAGAGTCAAGAGATCTTAACCATTGAACAATCATGCTGAAATCTGAGTTGTTTAAGCAAGTAAAGATTAACATCCCCCTATTGGATGCAATCAAGCAAGTCCCATCATATGCCAAGTTTTTAAAAGACCTTTACATAGTGAAAAGAAGGATTAATGTACAAAAAAGAGCATTTTTAACTGAACAGGCTAGTACTATCATTCAACACAAGGCCCCTCTTAAGTACAAAGATCCTGAGACTCCTACAGTTTCATGCACAATCAAAA
The DNA here is from genome assembly GCA_023539305.1 of Ilex asprella. Classification (NCBI taxonomy): domain Eukaryota; kingdom Viridiplantae; phylum Streptophyta; class Magnoliopsida; order Aquifoliales; family Aquifoliaceae; genus Ilex; species Ilex asprella. The sequence continues at coordinate 31,975,631 of CM042187.1, forward strand.
ATTTTGGGTTAAACAAGCCTTGCTTAATCTTGGAGCAACTGTTAATTTGCTTCCATAGTTTGTTTATGAGCAATTAGGGTTGGGTGAATTAAAACTCACCAATGTCACATTGCAGCTGACAGATCGTTCAGTAAAAATTCCACGTGAAATTGTGGATGATGTACTTATTCAAGTTGATAAGTTTTATTCCCTATTGGATTATACATTTTTGGATACAACCAACCTTGCATGTCTCTAAAAAAATTCCTGTCATTTTAGGTCGACCATTCCTAGCTACGTCAAATGCATTGATTAATTGTACGAATGGAATTATGAAACTTTCATTTGAAAATATAACTTTGGAATTGAATGTGTTTGACATTTTAAAACAACCTAGAGTGGAAGAAGAATTGCATGAAGCAAATTGCATTGAGTCCTTAACTCAAAACTTATTGGAAAATGCTTGTACAAAGAAATAGTCACATGCATTAGAGTGTGTACAAAATAATGAGACTATAGAGATGTCAACCATTGAAACATGGAGTCCTAGATTTGAAGAATTATTGCATTCTAAAACTAAGTCTATAGAGCCTAGTGTTATAGTTATCAAACCAGAGTTGAAACCTCTTTTGGCTGACTTGAAATATATCTTCTTGGGGAAGGATGAAACTTATCCAGTGATAATATCTTCAAAGTTGTCAGAAGTCATAAAAAATCATCGAAGTGCTATTAGTTGGATTACATCAGATATATTTAGTATAAGTCATCTTCTTTGTACTCATTGTATATACTTAGAGGAAGATTCCAACCCATCTCGACAATTGCAAAGAAGGTTGAATCCATATTTGAAAGAAATAGTTTGGGCAAAAGTACTTAAGCTATTAGACACTGATATTATATATCCTATAACTGATAGTAAATGAGTTAGCCCAACACAAGTAGTGCCTAAAAAGTCTGGTGTTACGGTCATGAAAAACCAAGAAAATGAATTAGTTTCTATGCATACAGTCACATGTTGACGTATGTGTATTGACTATCGAAAGTTGAATTCTCTCACCATAAAATATCATTTTCCCCTACCTTTCCTCAATCAAGTCTTAGAAAGAATAGCTATTCATGCATATTATTGTTTTTTGGATGAGTATTTCGACTATAACTAGATTGAAATAGCAATTCATGATCAAGAGAACACCACTTTTACATGTCTCTTTGGCACTTTTTCTTATAAAAGAATGCCTTTTGGATTGTGCAATGGTCCAACCACTTTTCAACATTGTATGTTAAGTATTTTTATTGATATGATGGAGAGGTTTTTGGAAGTCTTTATGGATAATTTTTTTGTATATGGTGATTCATTTGAATTATGTTTAGAGAATCTTGAAAAAGTCCTTACTCGATGTGAGAAAACAAATTTTATTTTGAATTGGGAAAAGTGTTATTTCTTGGTCACCTATGGCATTGTTTTAGGACATGTAGTTTCCGTGGAAGGAATTGAAGTTGATAGGTACAAAATTGATTTAATAGCTAATCTCTCTCCACCTAAGATTATAAAAGATGTTTGATCCTTTCTAGGTCATGTAGGATCTATAGAAGATTCGTTAAAGACGTCAGCTTGATATTTAGACCTATGTGTAGTCTTTTATGTCAGGAAATACCATTTGATTGGAATGATACATGTCAATTAGCATTAGATAGACTTAAAAGCATGCTTATTTTTGCACCAATTATGCAACCTCTCTTGACTGGTCTTTGCCTTTTGAATTAATGTGTGATGCTAGTGACTATGCAATATGATTTGTTCTAGGTCAAAGAAAAGAACAAAAACCCTATGTGATTTACTATGCAAGCAAAACTTTAAATGATGCATAGATGAATTACTCTACCACAGAAAAAGAATTGCTTGTTGTTGTGTTTGCTTTAGATAAATTTCGCTCATATTTGGTTGGATCCTCAGTTGTTGTGTTTACTGATCATGTAGCCTTAAAATTTTTCCATAACAAGAAAGATGCAAAACCACATCTGCTAAGATGGATACTATTGCTTCAAGAATTATATCTTTTCATTAAAGACAAGAAAGGAGTTGAAAATGAGATAGCTGATCATTTATCAAGGTTGAATTACGGTATAAAGGAAAAGTCAATAACAATCAAAGAAACCTTTCCAGGTGAGCAGCTATTTGCAGTAACAGAAGTACGCTGGTATGCAGATATAGCCAATTATTTAACCGCATATACTATTCCTTTTTATTATACCTAGACTAACAAAAAGAAATTTTTTTGAGAGGTACACAATTTCTTTTGGGAAGACCTACATGTTTTTAAAATACTGTACAGATCAAATAATAAGGTGTTGTGTACCCAATTATGAAATTGACCATGTTATTTCATTTTGTCATTCTGAAGCATGTAGAGGGTATTTTTCTTCAAAGAAAACCATTGCTAAAATTTTACAGTGTGAATTTTATTAGCCTACTCTTTTTAAAGATGTATATGTCTTTTGTCTAAATTGTGACATATGTCAAAAAATGGAGAATATTTCAAATACAAACATGATGCCTTTGAACCCCATTTTGGTAATTGAAATTTTTGTTTCTTGGGGCATCAACTTTATGGTAAGGTTTCCCCCATCCTTTGGACATTTGTGCATTTTGGTTGTCGTTGATTATGTTTCGAAATGGTGGAGGCAATTCCCTCTTGAAACAATGATAATCGTATGGTGATAAGGTTTTTAAAAGAAAATATCTTGTCTAGAATTGGGATTCCTCGAACCATTATAAGTGATGGGGGAACACATTTTTGTAGTAAATTTTTTAAAAACCTAATGAAAAAATATTTGATTTCTCGCAAAATATTTGCCCCTTATCATCCCTAGACAAGTGGACAAGCTAAATTTGCCAACAAGGAGATAAAATATATTTTTAGAAAAACAATAAATCCAAACCGCAATGACTGATCTTTCAGACAGACTAATGTGCTTTGGGCTTACCGAACTGCATACAAAACTATTTTGGGAATGTCTCTTTATCAGCTAGTTTATTGTAAACCATGTCACTTGCCTGTGGGATTGGAACATCGAGCATACTGGACAATCAAAATGATGAACTTTGATATTGACAAAGTAAATGCATCCTGCAAACTTCAGATTAATGAATTGGAAGAACTAAGAAATGAAGTATAGCATATAAAAATGCAAAGATTTCCAAGTCCATAATGAAAAATTTTACATGATAAGAATATTGTACGGAAGTCCTTTGTGCCTTCTAAAAAAGTCATGTTATATAATTCAATGCTCTGCCTATTTCCTAGAAAGTTGAGATCAAGATGGACAAGTCTCTACATTGTTATACAAGTTTTTGAACATGGGCAATTGAAGTTGAAAATCCATTAACTGGGAATGTTTTCAAAGTGAACAGTCAAAGGCTTAAGCCATATCATGATGAATTTGTTCAAAAAGTGAATTCCATTCAGTTAATGGAACTAGTATATGTACCTTGAAAAGTTTTTATTATTGTTTGATTGTTAATAGTAGTACTAACTATTTGTTGTTTGTTTTATAGATTTGGCTTTGACACTATGGAGTTGTTTTGCCTCCAGATCTTATTAACAATTGTCTATAATTTTATTTCATAATGTTATACATTAAGAACAATGTTAAATTTAGGTTGGGGGGAGGGAACAATCCATATTTGTCTTTGTGACCAGTAGATGTTAAAGAACCGGATAATGAGTTTTTTTTCATAAATTTTCAAAAAAATGAATGAAAAACTTTTTGGTTTAGTTACATTCTTTTTCAAAAGATATATATTCTTTGATCATAGCAAAAGCAAAGATGGTGAGAAAATCAGAAATTTTTGACAATCAAGCAAAACATTTGTGCAGAAAAATTTCATTTGCCAAACGCTGACAAGCAAATCGACTCGGTGATTTTGCAAAGTCCAATCAATTAATGCATTTGAGAGAATATAATCAATGTGCAGAACCAACTTCAAGTCGAGATTAGATCGTCTTAACTGGATTAAGTATGTGCAGAGTAAGGACTACCCTAATACGCTATCTTATTTCAATCCCATACTTTCAACATATGAGCGACAAGAGATTAATCGGTTCACTAATATTCTCGATTTAGAAGATTCTAATTAAAACTAATTATTATTAAATTTGTATGATCTTATGATGCATATGAATGTATATAACTACAATTTGATTTTATGTGTTAATGTAGAATTTAAGTTTACTAGATAATTAAATGTGTGAATATTTGAATTAAAATTGATTTTGTGTAATTGCAGGCTGAAAACCGAAGCTAGAAACCAGAAGAAGAAAAAGCATTAGCAGCCTGCAAGCCTAAGGAGATTCCAGAAGATCAACACCGTCTGGATGGTGCTGCCCAGTACAAAGCCCACAGTTTGTGAAACTGAACAGTCCAACAGTTCCCCCGAAGCAGAATTTCAAAAAAATAGCAGATATCTTTATATTCACTTCACCCACCATTTTTATATTCACTTAAATTATACTTTGATTAAACACTTACCTATAACCTTTTACAAATTTTCACCAATTAAAAATCTTTGAAATAGTTTATTTATCAATAAATTCAATAACCCATGGATCCAAGAGCAATAACAAGATCTTCATCAAGCCGAGTAAGGCGAGGAGCCTATTCACCGCCTGAAAACAGCCCTACAATAGCAAGAACAACCCCAGGGCCAGAGCGTATTCGACACTACTATGTTTGAAAATATTGATCAATAGGTTTGGTATGATAGTTATTTTTATTCTAAGCCTATTATCGCTAAGAGACATGTTATATATGAAGAATGCTTGGTGAAAACCGTTGTATGTTTTCCCTAACCTCTGAACATCACCCTTGAATGTGTATATGACTTATATGTGATAGGGAGTGTCACTCTCCCTCGGAATGATGCAGGAAATGGGGCAACGAAATGGTGGATATGAAATGTATGAAATGGAGAAGGTATGAACAAAAGTGCTCCCCAAGCGCAAGGAGCCTTTTGCTTGTCGTGTTTTAAATGGAAAAGTATTCCAAGGTCGTCTACTCAGGGAAGGAAAGTTCAAGTGTGTGAAGGTGATTTTGGTGAACAAAAGAGATCAGCATAAAATCTTTTGTTTTTGTTTTGGTGAGTGAAGTTTGTAAATGGAAATACAATAAAAATAAGTGTTAGCTAATCCAAAAGGTTCACTCCAATGAGAATGCCCAATCTACTCGAAACCTTCATCCAATTTATAGATGAAGATTGATTCGTGGGAAGCTAGGGATGAGATGGTGAGGATCTAATCATAAACCGTGACCAGGCCTACGGAATATCAAAGACTCACAACCGCATCCACTCTCGACCCAGTCAAATCCAACAATCGTACACCAATAGAGGAAAAAAATGAGTTGAAATGAAAAGCCCAAGAGGATGTCTCCCTTGAATTAGCCAACTAAAAAACTAGCTACTCATGCTAAAAGGAAAGGCATATAATATGTAAAGAGACATGGCATTGAAATAGAATTTAAACTTGCATTAAGATGAAGAGAAGTGAAACTAGGAAAATAAGTGCATTTAATACCCAACTAAAAGCTTGAAATGTAAAACTTAACATAATAATGGTGAAATGAAGAACATGTAAGTAAACTTCGAATATACTTGTAATAACTAAGATTAAAGTGCAAGAAATGAAGATTACAAGAGATTTAAAGCTTACAGTAATTGAAATGGAGAAGAAAATGCAAAAACATAACTATTATTCATCATCTTCTTCCTTGAACTACTCATAAGCTTAGGTAGCCACCCCTTCAATGGCTTGTGAATGTTGAATATATGGAGTGTGAGCCTTTCAATTTCATCCATGGTGGTCCCCCCAAGGTGTGTGCAGGCCTCCCATCAATGGAAGGTGAGATGATGGCTTGGACAGGCTAGGAGTAGCCTATCCAGCAACTCTCCAGGTAGTCCCCTTCTCTCCCATCCTCATTAATGCTTTTTCCTTCAGAGTCTTCAACAAGGGTGTAGGAGGCATGTAGATGTGTAAGGGAAGTCAGAGAAGAAGTGGGAGAATCAATGGTGGGACCCCCAAAGCAAGTGGGGATGATTTTTAGGCGTTCTGGTGTTTTTTGGGTGGCATATAAGTTTGCAATACCTGTACTCTAAACCTACTGGAGCTCGAAGTACCGGTACACTTTGTCTGCTCTGTATTGGTTTTCATAGAATTGCCATATATTTTGACCCAACAGTCCGATTGAGCTAAAATTTTGACACATTATAGAAGACATCCATATCTACTACTTTTATGTTTTTCACTTTTATATATTTGTTAAAAGTATTAGAGTAGTATATGTAAATTATTAATAGTATTAGGGTAGTTTGTGTAATTCTTATTATTATGAGTTGACTATAAATACAAGTGATGTATGAGAGCTAGGTTAAGTTTTAACCTCTCCCTGTTTCTCTCTAATATTGTATTAATCCTCTAAACTTAAAATGGTATCAGTGTAAGTCGATTAGATGTGGTGATAGTCGATTGATTATCTGGTGTGGCTGTTGTGGTTTGTCATCTGTCGTTGGTTGTGAAGGTGCAGTCAAGTGTGAGGTTGAACTGGTGTTCGTCGAATCTGTGTTGATCTGCGTGTGGTGGTGATCACCATTGTGGGTGTAGCGATCGAGGTGTTCTGTGACACATCGTGGTGATGGAAACCCTTGTGGTGGCCTCTGTGGCATCGTCGACTGTAGTGGTGTTGATTTGGTGGTGTCTGGGTGGTGGTGCAGTCGACTGGTGGTGTATCATGGTGGTTACTGTTCATCGTCGATTGTCGATATAGTGGTGCCGTAGTTGTGGTTGCTGTCGTGTGGTATGGCTTTGTCGAACCTGAGGGTTCTCTTGGAACCCTAATTAGCGAAGAAGGAGAGTGTGGTGTGGTCGACGTTAGTCGGCGTTGGTGTTGTTTACGTCATTGAAGTGGCGCAGCAAGCAACAGGCTTTCAATTGAAACCCTAGTAGTGGAGAAGACGATCCTTAACGGGTTTATTTGGGTCGGTTTGACTTAGTGGGTTTGGATTATTCTTAAGCCCAGTCCAGTTCGGTTCAATCCAACCCAGTTGAGGTAGCTGGTCTAGTCCAGCAGCAGACCAGTTCATCCAGCAGACCGGTTCTTCACCATCTGGTCCGATTCAGACCATATTCTTCGTCAAACCAGTCTGGTTCAGTGGTCCAAAGGGCTCAGACTGTCCGGTTCAGCAGTCTAGCCCCCTTTTTAGTCCAGGTTCAATGGTCCAGGAGCACAAACCAGTTCAGTTCAGTGCTCTAATCTGGTTTTTCAGTTCGGTTCAGCCTCCAGTGGTCCGGTTCAATCTTTAAAGCCTTAGCAGGCCCAGCTCAGTACTCCATCAGCTTCCCTGATCCCAATTCAGTGGTCTAGACCGGGTTTTTAGCCCGGTTCAGTGGTCTAAGACCTCTAGACGGTCCGGTTCAGTCATTTTTGACCAATTCAGGTCGGTTCCACCTGTTTTATCTCCGGTTCAGCAGTTCAGTGGTGTCTTTTGGTCCGGTTCAGTGATCAAGGGGCGTTCTCCAGTCCGGTTCAGTGATCTAGTGATTTCTATTTGCTTCACTTATGAAACTAAAGCAAAACACTGAGTTGGTTACTATTACACGAGAGGAGTATGCTCAATTCTTGTCCAGTCAGGCAATCTCATCTCCCTCCACTGCTACTTTTGCCCAGTCAGATAATACTTCAACTTTTTTATTGTCCTCCACTCGTAGTCCCTGGATCATAGACTCTGGCGCTTATGACCACATGACTGGTGCATTTGATGTTTTTTCTACTTATCAGTCTGCTAGTTCTACACGTAGTGTTACTCTTGCTAATGACACTTGTTCTAAAGTTTAAGGTCTAGGAACTACTCACTTGAGTCCTGATGTGTCTCTAAATTTGTTCCTCAGTTTCCTTTTAGTTTACTTTCCATTAGCAAGATTGCATCTTCTTTCAATTGTTCTGTCACCTTTTATCCCTCTAATTGTATCTTTCAGGATCTCAAGACGAAGAGGATGATTGGTACAGGACATGAAGCTGGTGGTTTATATTATCTTGACTTTGATTCACCTATCCGGGCTCTACAGACCTTTTTGTCTCCTTTTTAATGGCATTGTCGTCTTGGACATCCCTCTCTCTAGAATCTGAAGTGTCAAGTTTTCAGTCTTAGTAGTGTGTCGTCTTTGTCTTCTGAAGCTTGTCAACTTAGTAAGCATCACCATGTGTCATTTTAGCCTAGAGTCCATAATCGTGTGTCTAGTCCATTTGAGTTGGTACATTCAGATGTATGGGGTCCAATAAAGAATATTTCATCTAATAAATATCCTTACTTTGTGTCATATGTGGATGACTATTCTCATGTGACTTGGTTGTTTTTGATGAAATCTCGGTCTGAATTATTCTCTATATTTGAGACCATTCGTAAAGAAATAAAAACTCAGTATGGTTGTCGTATACGTATATTAGGTTCTGTTAATGCTCGAGATTATGAATCTGATCTTTTTTCAGTTTATCTTAGTAAAACTGACATTATTCATCAGACTTCCTGTTCTTACACATCTTCACAGAACGGTCTTGCTGAACGCAAGAACCGTCATTTGTTGGAAGTCACTAAAGCCCTGTTATTCCAGATGAATATTTCCTGATATTTTTGGAGTGATGTTGTTCTTACTGCTTGTCACCTTATTAATCGTATGCCATCCTCTGTGTTATATGGGCAAAGTCCATATTCTGCCATTTTTCCTGGTAAGTCCTTATTTTTCCTTCCAGCTAAGTTTTTTGGATTTGTCTGTTATGTTCACAATTTGGGTCTTGGGTTTGATAAACTTGACCCTCGAGTAACAAAATGTGTATTTTTTGGTTATTCCCGTGCACAGAAGGGGTATCGTTGCTACAGTCCTTTTCTGCGATGATACTTTACTAGTGTTGATGTCACGTTTGAGGAATCTGTTCCATATTTTCAAAACCTTCTCAGCCTTTGGATCTGGACTTTGGGTCATCTCTTGTACCACCATCATCTTTTCCTCATCTTCAAATATTCTGTTGCCCATTGTGTTACCATCTACTTTACCTCTTCGTGTATACTCTCGCCGTCCTCGACCATTGACCGAGGTGTCCGTATCGTCTTCCTTCGCGTCTGCTGATCCTAGTCCATCAAGTAATTTAGACTCTCTACCATTGATCTTCGAAAAGGTACTCGTTCGTGTGTTACTAATCATCCCATTTCTCATTTTGTTTTATATAATGCATTGTCTCTTGTCTTCTCTTGTTTTACCTCTCAATTATCTACTACATCTATTCCTAAGTGTTTACAGGATGCATTATCTGATCCGGGTTGGAGGAAAGCTATGGAGGATGAGATGGATGCCTTATATCATAATGGAACTTGGGATCTCGTTCCTTTGCCTCCTGATAAACGAACAGCTAGTTGTCGTTGGGTGTATACAGTTAAATTTCATCTGAATGGTTCTGTGGAGCGTCTCAAAGCCCGGCTTGTTGCAAAGGGCTTTACTCAAACCTATGGTGTTGATTATGTGGAGATTTTCTCTCCTGTTGCAAAAATTTTCTCTGTTCGTATCTTGATTTCTTTAGCTGTTAATCTTGATTGGCCCTTGCTTCAGTTAGACGTCAAGAATGCCTTCCTACATGGTGACTTGGTTGAAGAGGTATACATGGAGCAGCCACCTGGGTTTACTGCTCAGGGGGAGTATGGTAAGAGTGTATGTCGGCTAAAGAAATCTTTGTATGATTTGAAGCAGTCACTGAGGGCATGGTTTGGTAAGTTTTCAGATACAGTCTTAGAGTTTGGTCTTCTACAATGTTAGACAGACCATTTCGTGTTTCATAGATAGACAGATGTTGGATATGTTCTATTGGTGGTCTATGTAGATGATATTGTGATTACAAAAAATGATTCTGAGGAGATAGCCAAGTTAAAAACGTTCTTGTAAGATCGATTTCATACTAAGGATTTGGAAAAACTTAGATATTTCTTGGGAATTGAAGCGGCTTGATCTAAACAGGGTATTTATTAATCTAAGAGGAACTATATACTTGACATGCTAGAGGAAACAGGTTTGCTGGGTAGCAGACTGATTGAGGTTCCCATGGATTCGAATCATAAACTATTGATGGATGATGGTGCACTGTTTGAGAATCCGGGTCGGTATTGCAGATTGGTTGGTAATTCGCACTTTTTAGTGTGTCTGAATTATATTATATTATACACCCAAGTATAAGTGGTCAAATTGTAGTTTTCTCGGTTTTAAGTCCAAGTATCGATCCCACGAAGAGTTGTCTGTAATTTAGATTGTAAAAATAATAATAAATAAATAAATAAAAATAAAAACAGTAAAGTTGTTGTTTGAAGTAGTGTGATGTTTTGATAGCTTGTGATGTGAGCTTAGTCTAATTAACTGGTTTAAATTTATTCCACAGACGGAATTAAAGCATGTTTATAATAAAGTGCATAGATAAAGCAGATTAATTGACAAAAATATAAAATATATCCTTCAGTTTAAGGATCTCATATGTTTTATATTGGTCTTGTTACAGAATTGCCACCGCACATCAATCAACTTCCATTTTACTGGAAAGTCAATCGGTAGGTCTGATGTACATAATTTAGCACACAGTAGCTTATTAGGCTATTGGGAAGGTAATATATTATAACACAGCTACTCATTAGGCTACGCTGGATTATAGATGTTCCAATTGACTAATTCGAGTAAAACCCGCTGGTGGTATAGACGATCCTCCAGCAACTTGTCAGGTCGGCCGGTGGTAGTTAATCATAATACAACAACTTGTCAGGTTAGTTGTATTTAGATACGTAACCCAGAAAGTCAAGCCACTCAAACGGGATACTTGAATTATTCAATAGATCATCTTGTAATATATATATTGAAAGTAGAACTTCCTCAGCGTTCCAGTGGAGGACTAGCCATACCAATAGGATCACCGGGGTTATTCTAGCAGACAATATTATTATATATAGTAATATCATGCGTCAGTAGAACTTCCTCAGCGTTCCAGTGGAAGCAAAGCCATACCGATAGGATCACCGGGGTTATTCTAGCTGACATGTCTTATATATATAATAAACGTATATATAAAATATCAGCAATTCCATAAACACACCAATATTATACATATGTTCCCCTCGCACTGGAGGATATACGGAACTACTCACGCTCCATTGCTATAGATGAGCAAGGAGTGTTAGCAGTTATCATTACAATAAAATAAAAGTACAGGATTTAGACTAAACACGGACTGGAACGTGTTCTCACTTTGTATCTATTTTTCTCTCCTTGGATTGTGTCATGGGAGCTCTCAGTATTTTGTCTCTGGAGGAAATTTTGTAGCTGATCCGGCCTGCATACAGAGGAGGAGAAGGCCCCTATTTATAGGCAGAGATGGAAACAGGAGGAAGAATATGTGGAGGACCGTCCGGACGGTGGCAGTGCCGTCCAGACGGTGGTGTAAGTGGTTTGGCAAGTTGCAAGGCTTCTGATTCTTTTATTACACTTTAACCTTCTAGATTTTCCATCTTCTAGACATTGCTCCCTTCCTCTTTGGTTATTTCTACATTTATCCTGCAACTTTTACATAAAAACTGTTAAAACAAATAATTCCCGCACTAACCCTAATTCACTTTAATTATTACTTTTTAGTGCGGTTATTCTACTAATTCGACTTTATTTATACTTCTAATTTACAACTAATTGATGTCAATCACACTCCCCAACTAAAACTTTACTAGTCCCTAGTAAAATATAAGAATATAATAGGAGTAAAATCATTTTCGTAGATTTTTTCACGATTGCATTTAGCATATGCAATAATCCGTTAAACCCCTAGGTGATTCCTAGTGGACGATTTGTGTCTCGTGAAGGTTTCCAGTGAAGCTACCTACAAACTTCTATAGTCAAGAATGCATAATTTATATGGTTCATATGTAAAATTAAATTGTTATTTTTGTGCATAAGTAGAATATATCTTTTTTTTTTCTAATCACTTATAAGAGTAACACAAGTTAATGGTAACATTATATCTATATTTTCATAAAAACTTGTGTATGTGTGTAGTGATTTTTTTATTTTTAAAAAGCACTTGAGAAATATTACCCTCTTTTGTAATAGTCTTGATGTCGATCCTTTTCTGGAATACGCTCAACAAATAATATATGTTATAGTGACTACTCTCTCAGTCTTACATGTGATTGGAATATTGTAAACAAAGCAAATGATTTCACAAGTAAGTATTTAAAGGAGCGGTTTATTGAATAAAGAGGAAATTGACATAATCTCATGAAAGAATATTAACACTAAATTATATTATTAACATTTTCCTTTTTAGATTAATAGACTGAATGCAAATATATGATTCCTGGAATCAAAAAGGACT
>CM042187.1:32003047-32015724 GCA_023539305.1 Ilex asprella
TGACACTCACCCACACACATAAGCCATATACATATTTGAGGGTTCATATTTGTAATACCCCACAGGTGTATATTAATATAGTAATATGCGAGTTTAATAGTTCTTTTGTATATAATAGTGTAAGAATGAATCACATAGGTTAAAACATTATAAATGAATACTTATGAGACAAATGAATTTAGGAAGTTTAATTATCAAAGGCGTTTGAGATTGAAAATAGTTATTAGATAAGTTTCTAAATATGTTTAGGTCAAGATAATGTTTTCATTGAATCCGGAAGGTCGAAAAACCTTGGGAAAGGTAATATGAAGTGCATTGGAAACTTGGTAGACGGAGGAAGAATCTGTCTCCTGATTAGTACCGGTACAGGGTACCGGTACTAAATGGTACCGGTACCGGTACCCCGATTCCAGAAGGTTTTTGGTACCAGTACTGGGTACCGGTACCCCGATTCCAAAAGGTTTTTGGTACCGGTACTGGGTACCGGTACCAAATGGTACCGGTACCGGGTACCGGTACACCCGATATAAAAATCTGAAGGTTTTAAGTCGCGGCCGTGGTCCAATCTTAGCCTTATAAATACCCAAGGTCGTCCATTTTGGCCCTATTTCAGACACTCCAACCTTAGAAACCCTAAAAGAGAAAGAAAGGAAGAGAAAAGAGGAAGGAAGGAAGAGAAAAACAAGAGATTAAGGGTATATTCAAGAATCCAAACCCTAGTTCTTCAAGATTCAAGGTAGGAGTTTTCTTCCATTTTCATCCAATGATGCTAGGGTTATTATATATGTAAACTTTGACTCTAAGTAGTATGTATTTGTTATGGATTCATTGATTCTTAGTCTTTGTACAAACATACACATGATTTGAACAAAATAATGGTTTGAAATTCATCAAACCTTAGTTTTTGGGGGAAATATGGATTTCTCACTATATTTCACTTCCTCTTGATTTCTAAAATGCTAGAGTTTTGTGTTGGGTATTAAAATGGTAGTATTGATGATCTCATGCTTATTTCCTTTAAACTTGTCTCTTGTAACATGAATTGCGAAATGGGTATGTTTTCTTAAATTATTCTATTATGTATCTTGCTTGTGAAAATTGGGGAAAATCATGGAATTTGCTTGTATATGAGGTTGAGTATATTGTTGGTATGTCACTCTTGTGTATGGTGTTGTGAGGGACTGGGATTGCCTTCAAAAACTGCCGTAGAGCGTTAGAAGTTAGTCTATCCCAATGGGGGATGAGATGGTTGCCTAATGCTCGTAGTGGATCATTGTGGTGACAATGACCACTATTGTTTACGGATACCGGGGAAAAGGGTTAGTATACTAGACACCTTGGAAGGATTTCGTCAATGCCGTATGAGACGGTACCCGCCCTTCCTAAATTGGCCTGTGATTGTGATTATATATAGATGAACGAGGTAGATTCGTTGGGTTGATTCATGAGAAGCGACAGCCTACTTGAGTGATACCAAATAGAAATTACTGTTCATTGTACCAAATATTATTTCCCCAAGAGTTTAGGGTAGTATGGGATGCCGCGATAACTTGTGGAAATGGTGTATGGTGGATTGGATTATGTTGAAAATTGCTTGCCAATTAAAGTGGATTTTATTCTCTTCCCATTGCTTTATTATTGTCCAAACTTGAGATCTCTTTTAAAATGCCCTTGTTTTATTTCAAATGTTATATATGTTACTTGTGAAATGAGACCGACCGTTTTCTATGTTTTTAAAACCTTGTTTGGATTTGGGAGAAATTTTCTACAGAGCTTCGTGCTCACCCCCTACTGCTAACCTTTTCAGATTATGTACTTGAGGAGGAGTTAGGAGCCGAGGAGGCCGTCCAGTGGGAGACTCCGATTGATGGGAGTGTGGATCCCGAGGTGGACGCATAGAGCGACCCCTTTTCTTTTGTACTAGACTAGGTCATCCTTTTGAAACATTGTGAAGTCTAGTTATTTTGTATTCCGCTGCAAGCCTATTTTAATATTCTTTTGGAGATGTAAATGCCATTGTTGGGCATATTCTTTTGGATGTTATTGTATATGCCTGAATGATGAAGTAAATTCTTTTTGGATATGAAGTGATGTAGTTGCTCTCATGATTGTAAATGGTCTTTAAATAGTGACACTGCCAAGGTGTATTTCGGGGTGTTACAATATTAGGAGCTTAGGAACAACAAACAATTTTCATTCAATCACTCCTCATCATCATCACCATCATCATCCTCATCCGTGTCATCCTCCTTGTCTTTAGTCTCAGCCACGTCCACAAAAATAGTCGAGCATGCCAGGGAAAACAGTTGGATGTCAGCACTAGTCCTGGAGTTGGTGATGGGGATTCTGGTGCAGTGGCCAGTACTGGTGTCGGCATCTTTGGGAGAGGCTCTCCAGGGAATGTCCTCTAAAAATCTTGGTCACCATCAACTATAGCAGTTGCATAGCCTCCTCAAATCATCCAACCTCCCCTTGATCCCTTCTATACGTTGCAAGACCATCATAGGTGGGGTAATAGTAGATGATTCGGTTGTTGGTGGCTCTACCCTAGATGGCATAGATCTCTCTTCTCTCTGTCTGGACCCTCCTGTCATAGCTGTCCTCTTCATGCTTCTCAACTTGCCTATAGGGTCGAACTTAGATAGGAGTGTCACGTTAGTAGGGATACCCTTGACCTTATTTTTGTGGCAGATCTTGGTGGCATGGTGACGGAAGGTTTACCCTCGGCTTCGTAGTCTGGGTGTAGTCCTTCATCACCTCCCAAATCATCAAGGTGATGTCCATCCTGGTGCCAGCTATGAACTCATAAAGGAGGACCAGTTTCTCGTCCCCTAATGTCTTCTCCGCATCTTGAGGCAAAAGATTGTAGTGAAGGACCTTACCCATCACCCAGTAGGAATGGTTGAGTCCCCCGACTCGAATTTTTCCTTTGAATTGTGAAGGGGTCCTCATACATCAAGTTCACGTACTCTTGGAGTAACTTCCTCCCTTGGATGTTATGGGGAAAGTCAAGGGTGATCAGCGGGCCTCTGATACTGCAATGCCTTGGTGATAATTACCAGAGTGACCTCAATCACCATTCCCCTCATATTCGTCTTTAACAAACAAAAATCTTCATCCACCACCCCCAAAATTGTTGACAAATAGGATACACATACCCCTCCACAGCTGGGAACCAAAAGTGTAGCCCATGATCCTTAATCGCCCGGATCACATCATCGAGTGGCCTGAGGGTGGGCCTATCCACTTGCCGCTCACACGTCACATTCTTAGCTTTAATGCTCTACATGTAAGGGTTGTGTTTCTTATTCTTACTTGCCTCCCCCCATTAAGGCCCATCGACTTCACCCTCTTGTGGGACCCGATTCCTACTTGTGGTGATGGGACAGGGTCTGTTTGATTTGTGTGGGCCATCAAAATAAAAGATGCCCCTACGTTAAAGAACGGGAACACCCAACTCCAAAATAACTCAAAAATACCAGGAGATGAAGGTGGAGACTTATCCATTCCAGCCATTGTTCAAAAATCCAAGCTTTTAGTGAAAATTACAGCGTTTTAGTGGATTTGGTGATGTTTTATGGAGAAGCGAGGGTTTTTGGGATTTTTTTTTGAGAGAAAAGAAGTTAGGGAAATGAGGAGAAATCAAAGGGAATCAAAACTTGAGGAGAAAATTGATGAAGATAAAGGATGCCCAAGGGTTCTTTGAACGTTTCGAGGGATTTGAGATAGGAGAAAGTTTTTTTAAGAAGGAGAACAATCAGAGAGATGAAGGATTTTTTTCCCAAAAATGGTTTTAAAACCCTCATTTTTGCGATTTTGGGCACGAGCTATCGGTAGCTCGTAAATGTACTACCGATTGCTAATCCTTCTAGAAATTTATCGGTAGTTCAAGATTCTTCTACTAGTAGTTAACCTCCTATTGTTACAATCATTCTGCCACGAGCTTCCAGTAAGTCATGCTTATGCTACAAGTAACTCAAGTTTTGCCAAAAAAAAGTTCCTGTTTTCTCATTCTCACTCTCACTCCAAGTTTATTCAACTCAAAAACATTCTAATAACCTATTTCCTAACTCAACTACCCAAAGACATGATCCATGGTAGTGAATCACGTTGTATGACTTTGCCCAAATTCATTTACAAATTTGCGATGCGATTTGAGTATTGATGCTTTCAAAACACATGACATAGAATTGTAAATTCAACAAAATGAACACCTAACAACTAAATCATAAACTAGAGTAAAAGGGAATTCCTCTTTCTTTCCCATATCTAAAATTTGAGCAATATTCTCTTATCCTACTATATTTGCATTGCCAGACACAACTTTTCAATTACCTGAATTAATCACAAATGAGTCTCATCATAGCTTTAAATACTATTATAGAGTATCCACATTCACATTTCCTTTCAAAAGTCATGTGTGTGTGAAATGAATATGCAATTTAAACCTTTACTCAATAGAATCCATATTTATTTAGTTATCCAAATTCAACTTTGATGCAATTCACACCAAGTGTTTCTCTCAAAAAATGAATAACTCTATAACTATCCTGGCATGCTCTCAATGTGTATATGTGAGATGGAATCTTGTGCACAAACTAAAATATACTCACATATAATTCAAAAAATTACGTGCATGCATAACAATTGAAACGACCTTGGTTGTGGGCATGTCAGAGGAGTGTGGGAGAACTGTTGGTGGCACCCTCAAGGCAACAGAGCATGGCTGCAAAATTTGGGCAGAATAAGTAAAACGTACTGATACGTTTTGGCTGATTTTTTTATTTTTTTTATTTCTTCCTCTCCTGAGCTATCCTCAAGCCATCCTTTCATCTTCATCTTCCTCACCCCATCTAAGAAGGCTTAAAGAAGTATCAATAGGTGTCTTTCCTTTGTAAACACCACAATTCTTCATTAATAGCTCAAATAGCACAAGTCTGCTTATTTAATCCCCAAAAACAAGTGAAAAAAGAATGTATTAGCACATAAAATATGCAATATTTTGTGCTCACCACAAAGCCTTTTTATAGTGTTTGACATGAATGATGATGAAAGGATGGCTTGACGATAGGTCAGGAAGTGAGGAAACCAAGAAAGCAGTAAAACAAGAGAAAACCTACTAGTAGGCCGTATGGGTAGGTTTTGGCTACTGGACCTCAACCTAACGCCAGAAATACTGGTATTTTAAGCCTACTTGAGTTAAACCTACTGGTAGGTTTCCATCGACCTACTAGTAGGTTTTACAGAAATAGCCTAGATTCTACATGCTAAGCTCTGCCACTTTGAAGGTCCCACCAGACATTTTCCTACCTATTCCTGACACCCCCTTACACATTGGACATCTCTCATACACCTCCTCTTGTACTTTGGGAGGCTTGATCATAAATAAGGAGAGAGGAGAAAGAGGATGTTGGGTGTGGAGACAAGTCCTGCACTTGCCTGTCCAGCCTATCCTTTTGCAACCCCTAGGCATGGAGATCACATCACTCAGCTAGGGCATCACTCCATGGACGTTTTAGAGTGAGAAGACACCATTATTCAAGACACATTGTAATATAGAGAGAGAGTCCAAGGTAGAAGATGAATAGTGCAAGAGAGAGAAATTAATGTTTTTCCATTTTCTTTTAATACATTTGCCTTGTAATTCATTGTTAGACATTTTCTAAGCTTTGTTTGAAGTCTTTAATGCCATGTATTTTAAGTTGTTTCTGTAACACCCCACATTTTCTTTTATACATTTATATAGATATAGAGTAAATAATTGTTGTACAAATGTAAGTATGGGTAATGATGTGTGTTTGAATTTGGTAGATTAGAAATAATAGTCAAATGTTAGTTTTAAGAAGTGAAAATATGAAATTTTAGGTCCTAGAACTTGTATTAAATAATTTTGGTGTAGAAATATGTGTTGGAGAGGTTTGGGATGGATTTGGAAGGGTTAGGAGGAATTGGAAATGAAAAACTGAGAAAAAGGCAAAAATTGGGCAAAACCGTACCGGTACTGCGTACCGAAGGAAACTAGTCTAGAGAGTTCGACGTACCGGTACGGCCGAAAGAATTCTAAAACTTAAATGTCGCGATCTTGGCCTGATTTTCGCCCTATAAATACATTATGTCGCCTCTTTTGGCTCCATTTCTACCCCTTCAACCTTAGAAACCCTAAGAGAGAAAGAAATGAACATAAGAGAGGAAGAAAGGAAGAGAAAAACAAGAGTTTAAAGGGGTTATCCAAGATCAAAACCTAGCTTCCAAGAACACAAGGTAGGGGATTTCTTCTCTTTCTCTTTCATTGAGATTAGGATTTATGTATATATGTATGTTTTGCTATAAATGTGATATATATGATATAAAATCATCCTTTCTTAGTCTTTTGGGCAATGAATACATGTTTTATCAAATTTAGGGTTGATTACCTATGAAATTCCTCTTTTGTTTGAAAAACCCTAGATTTTTGGAGAAGGATGAATTTTCTTCTTAAATTTTTCTTTTATTATTGACATTGGGACCATAGAACTTTGTGTTGAGTAATAAATAATTTCATTGTGATCTCTTGTATTTTTCATAGTTGATTATTGAAATTATGACATGATGAAATTGGGGATTTCTAGAAATATGCTTGTAATTCAGGATATCTTGGTTTCCTTGTTGTATGGTTGTTGTGAGGGACTTGAATTGCCATCGAAAGATGCCGTAGAGTGTTAGAGGTTAGTCTACCCCAGTGGGGGTGGGATAGTTTCCTAACACTTGTAGTTGGTGGTCATTTGGTAATGGCACCACTATCGTTACTGAAGTTCGAACTAGGGTTGGTATACCATTCCTGGGAAGGGACTCGTCACTGCCATTGGTATGGTAGATGCTCTTTCCCAAAGTGCTTGTGATTTTGATTATGATTGGTGAACTAGATATAGTCGTTGAGTAGATTCTTGAGAAACAATCAACGTACATGGTATAAGATGAACCAATATATATCAATATATTTAGATAAGGACATGGATTGGATTAAGTCGGAGATGGTGCATTGGTATGGGACAATGCAATGGCAGGCTCCTTTCCTAACCATTTGGGAATGGTTTCTTTTGAGACATATTTTTTAATGTTTCCATGTATTTATCGCTGTTGTATACATTTGAGATCGATCTAAATGTCCTTGTTTTATTTCAAAAGCTATATATGTTATTTTGTTAAATGAGACTGACTGATTTTACATTTTTCTAAACCTTGTTTGAGTTTGGGAAGATTTTGCTACAGAGCTTTGTGCTTATCCCTTACAAATACATGTTTTTAGATTTTGTGCTAGAGGAGGAGTTGAGAGTAGAAGAGCCGGTATACTGCGAGACTCTGCTAGATAGGAGTGTGGATCCCGAGGTGGACGCTTAGATCACCACATTCTTATACACTATACTAAGATATTCTTTTGAAAATGATGTAAAACCTAGTTTATTTTGTTATATTCCGCTGCACTGCATTATCTCATTTTGTTGAAATGTAAAGGCCAAGATGGACCTATTCTTTTGGGATTGTAAACGCCATAACTTGGCTTATTCTTTTGGAATGATATTATCCATTTTATATATGATGAATGAAATATTTTCGTAGCAATGGTGGTATTTAGTGCTCTCATGATGTAAATAGTTGTTAGAATGTAATGTCGTCCAAGGGGGTGTTACAGTTTCTCATTTTAATCCTTCATTCTGGCATTTACCATTAATGCAGTCAAGTTCTACCTTTTGAAGCTTTCAATTGGGTATTAAATGCATTCTCTCTTAGTTTATGTCCTCTTGCATTAATTTAGCTCCAGCCTTCACTTTCCCTTGAATGTATTTCCATTTCATTGTTGTTTTTCTTTCAAGTATGAGTAGCTAAGCTTTTTAGTTGGCTAATCCAAGGGAGACCTCCTCTTGGGTATGCCATTTCAACTCTTCTTCTTTCCTCCCATTGGTGTACGATGGTTCAGTTTGATTGAGTTGAGTATGGACATGTTGTGATTCTTTGATAGCCTGTAAGCTTGGTCACAGGTTATACTTGAATTCTCACTTCTATCCTGTCCCGAGCTTCCCATAAGTCAATCGTTCATTTATGCACCATTAGAGGAAGGTTTCGAGTTGACTTGGCATTCCCATTGGAGTGAACCCTTTGGATTTTTTAACACTTATTTACCATTTCATTTTCCTCACAGTAGCATTCACAACCCAATTCGAAACAAGAAAACATTTTACACTTTGTTTCTAGCAAAATCGCCTTCAAAACGATTTACATCCTTCCCTGAGGAAACGACCTTGGAATACCTCCAAGTAAAATACGATACACAAAAGTCTTCTTGCGCTTGGGAAGTATTTTTGTTCATCCACATCACATTTTCAGCATTCCATTTCCCCATTTCCTTGTCCTTTCTTTTGACATCATTCCAAGGGAGAGTGACACTCCCCCTTTTTACTCATACACTAGACATACATTAAGGAATGATGTCAAAAGATAGGGCAAGGAAATGGGAAAATGGAATGCTAAAAATGTGAAATGTGGATGAACAAAAATGCTTCTCAAGTGCAAGAAGACCTTTTTTTAGGGATCATGTTAGTAAGTTAGGAACAATAGAAAAATAAATCAAGCATTTTTTGTGCCGTTGCCAGGGAAGGCAAGCGTTGAATTAAGAAGGTTATTTTTTGATAACAGAAGTAAGTCCTGTGATGTTCATCATGGGCTGAGATACATTGATCCTTGTACATATGTGGAGAAGGGACGACAAAAATCGACTAGTTAGGCAGCCCTTGGGCCCCAATATGAACATTGACCAAGACCCACCCGAGGATGCATGTGATAATTTTGAGAATGTAGGTGCCAATCCAAACATGCCAAGGTTTGGGGGAGGACAAGAACCTATAATGTCCAATCCACGAATGCAATTCCCCCCTCCTATGAATGAAGGGAACAACATCCAAATTGATCTTTTGACAAGGTCAATGAGGGAGTTCCTTAAACCAACACGAAGCACCACACCCTCATGCATTCTCCTTCCCATCCAAGCTTATCTCTTCCTAGTTAAGCAGGGAATCTTGCAACTACTTCCCACATTCCACGATATTAAGAAAGAGAACCCCTATTTGCACATAAGGTATTTTGAGAAAATAGTTACAACCTCAAAATTGTTCCCGAGAATGGTATAGAAGACATAGCTAGGTTGAAATTGTTCCCTTTTTCCCTAAGAGAGAAGGCAAAAACATGGCTTAACTCCTTGAGATCTCGATCCAAAACATCTTGGGATCAAATGCTCTCCGAATTTTTAAACATTTTTTTTTCGATTTATAAAACCACCACTTTGAAAAAAAAAATTCAAAACTTTTCAAAGAAGCCCAATGAGTAATTCTACCAATGTTGGGAGCGGTACAAGGAGTTATTGCAATCCATTCCACATCATGGCTTTCAAGCGTGGCATTTGGTTAGTTTCTTCTATGAAGGAATCACACCGAGCTATAGACAATTCATTGACATGATGTGCAATGGCGAGTTGCTTAACAAAGATCGTGATGAGGTCTTAGGCTACTTTGATACATTGGCACAAAATACACAATCATAGAACATTACAGATCCCACCGATGTACCTAGGTCTTCTCCTCAAGGGAGTAGTCAAACTCAAGGGGGAGGGATCTACGACTTAAGAGATTGGGAAAACTTGCTTCCCAAAAATTCTAAATTGCCAAGGAAAGTTGAGAGTCTTGAAATCAATAAGAGACATGAGGTGTCTAATGCTTCAAAGGTCGAGGAGTTTTTCTCAATTTGTGAGAGTGTGGAGCATGCTATATCAGATTGCCCAAACATTTTGGCACTTAAGGAAGTGCACCATGATGAGCAAGTGCATGCCTTTAACCAAACAAGACAATCATTATCTCCATATTCAAACATCTATAATCCAGGTTGGAGCAATCACCCTTATTTTAGTTGGAGAAATGAGAACCCCATTCCTCATGGGTCTAACGCATACACACCTTCCGCCCCTCCTACGAAAAATCAATATCAAGGCCAAGGGCAAGCATCTAGCTCCCTACACCCCTAGACAAATCTGCAAGGGTATTCATCAAATCAACCCCCGCAAAATTTGTCCCAAAGTTCACCTCCACAAAGCTTCTCCTAACAAGCACCATCCAATCCTCCCACTTACCAACCTCCCCATAAGAGGAATTTGGAAGATGTGCTTTAGAATTTCATCCAAAGCCAAACCACCTTAAACAATAACATTTCGGCTCAACTCACGAAAATTACCAATGCCATAGGGTTATCACAACAAGAGAAAGGGAAATTCCCCACTCAACCCCAAGAGAACCTAAAGGGGCAACATGTCATTGAGTCATCTGAGCCGACCAAAGAGAGTTGTGAGCAACTCAAGGTTGTCACCATCCTTCAACGTGGCAAAGAAATTGCCAAGACCATTGTGTCAAAGGTCTCACCCAAGTCCACATTGCCAATAGAAAAAGAGACCATAGGTGACATCGAGGGAGGTGAGGTGAGTGGTGAGGTAGGTGAGAAAGAGAAATTGGTTGATAAGAGTTTGCATATTTCTCTTATTTGTGTTCCGTTTCCTAATCGTTTGAAGCCACCTGTCAAGGTGGCTAATTATGCAGATATACTTGAAATATTCAAGTAAGTAAAGATCAACATTCTGCTCCTTGATGCCATTAAGCAAATTCCATCTTGTGCTAAGATCTTGAAGGATTTGTGCACCGTGAAGAGAAGGCTCAATGTCCACAAGAAAGCATTTCTCACAGAGCAAGTGAGCTCGATTTCGAGGACAAACACTCCTCCAAAGTTTAAAGACCCCGATTGTCCCACCATTGCCATAACCATTGGAAATTGTCAGGTGGAGCAAGCTCTCCCTGATTTGGGGGCTAGTGTGAATCTTCTTCCATACTTCGTGTACCAACAACTTCATCTTGAGAAATTAATGCCCACTCCAACCACACTTCAACTGGCGGACTGTAGTGTCCGGACACCAAGGGGAGTAGTTGAGGATGTCTTAGTGAAATTTGATAAATTTTACTTTTATGTTAATTTTATTATGCTTGACACTCACTTGGTTACAAATCTTAACTCTCAAATTTCGATAACACTTGGTAGACCTTTTCTTGATACATCTCATGTTGTGATTAGTTTTCTTGATACATCTCATGTTGTGATTAATTACATGAATGGTCTTATGAAGCTAGCATTTGGGAACATGACTATGGAACTCAACGTGTTCAACTTGTCAAAGCAATCGGGGGATGATGAGGAGGCCCATGAGATTAACTGAATTGACACCATGGTGGATGAGCTCTGGGAAGTGTTGAGAAGGGGCTATTGGTTAGACAATTGCTGAATTCAAAGGGATAAGTCCCCTCATTTGCACACATCAGATTTATCTTGAGGAGGGCGCCAAATCGTCTCGACAACCATAAAGAAGGATGAACCCAATCATGAAAGATGTGGTGAAAGACGAGGTGTTGAAACTAATTGGCGTGGGCATTATTTTTTTGATTGCTGATAGTAAGTGGGTTAGCCCCACACAAGTAGTACCCAAGAAGTCGAGAGTCAGGGTTGTGGAGAATGAAGAGAATGCGCTTATTCCAACAAGGGTGATTACGGTTTGGAGAGTTTGTATTGATTACTAATGGGCACATAATATTGCATACAAGCATTTTAACTCAACTTTTGCATATAAGTACTTAGAGTTTGCCGAAATTATGAATAATGTTGAATTTTCGATGTTGCAGGTAATTATAACGTAAATTATGTATTTTAGAACCTTGAAACTAAGTATGGATGTGTGGTGAAAGAACAAACACATTACATGAGGATTTGGAGGCTTAAAAGTGAAGAAATCAAGGAGGTATTGGTGCTTGGGAACAAAGGCACCATCACCCACACGATTCGGTTACAAAACCTCTGTTTTCCTTTATTTTTGACCATGCTCCCCTTTAAATCTAAAAAAGTGACAAACATGAAAGTTGTAGTTCTTGATGTATTCTAGATTTTGTAAAAATCTCAGCTTAATCGGAATGTTGTATCAAAATTTATGACCATTCTACAAAAATTGGTTTAGAGTAGACAAAGTGTACCGATACGCAGTACCGATTCTTCGAACTCCAGTAGGCTTAGAGTACCGGTACTGCATACCAGTACACTGCCCAAAATAGCCCAGAATGCCTCTATATCATCCCCACTTGCTTTAGGGGTCTCACCATTGATTCTCCCACTTGCCCCTGACTTTCCTTACACAGTTACATGTCTCCTACACCCTTGTTGAATACTTTAAAGGCAAAGACATTAATGTGGATGGGAGAGCAAGGGGCTGCATAGGGAGTTGCTGGGTAGGCTTGTCCTTGCCTATCCAAAGCCATTAACTCACCTCCCATTGATGGGAGGCCTACACACACCTTAGGAGGGACCACCATGGACGAAATTGCAAGGCTCACACTCTATATATTCAGCACTTACAAACCATTTCAAGGGTGGCTACCTAAGATTAGGAGTAGTTCAATGAAGAAGATGATGAATAGTGTAATGGAAGCTTATGCTTTTGCATTTTCTTCACTCATTTCATTGCAGTAAGTTGTATTGTAATCCTTATTTCTTGCATTGTAATCTCTTTTATTTCAAGTATATTTCAAGTTGTATGTTTTGGATTTCACCATTGTTGTCTTAAGTTT
>CM042187.1:32024977-32038633 GCA_023539305.1 Ilex asprella
GGAATAGGAGTAAAAGGGCCAGCATTAGGTGGTGCCGTGGGACCTTCTGGGATGCGCCTCCTAGGGAAGGTATGCACTAACAACTCCTTCATCATCGCTGCCATACCCTGCAAAGTAACCTCTATTGCATCAAGGTGCTGAGGGGCCGAATGTTCAGGTGTAGCAGAAGATGGCCTAGAGGATGAAGTTACCCCGGGGGCCTCAGAACTAGCACCCATGGTCTTGGCTTGCTGCCCTCTACTCATTGCCTTTCTTTTCTTCTTACTGGTATTGTCAATAGCTCTAGTCTCTGGAGGGTCATCCTGTCGAACCCAAAGGCCTTGACTTTGAATTACTAGCACATCCAGGTCCCCAAGCTCCCAAATGGTAGTTTGATCATCGGCTTCTGCATCTCACCAAAGTCTTTCACTTTATCTCTCTGAAATACTATTCAACATCTTCTATCAGACCTTCTCTATCTATATTTTATATATTCCCTTTTATGCTAAATCACCTTTTTTTAGACATGGCTAGCCAAAAAACGTGCTTGGAGAGGGGCCCTAGACTCCAGAATTGACCTCCATCTGTAGGGGTGTAGGAGGAATGGCCAAGACAGAGGGAGTGCAGACCTGTCTACACACCTAGCTCCTCCTCTCTATCTCTCTCCTCATTAATCACCATGGCTCCAAAGTCCAAAAAAAGGTGTGAAAAGTGATGAACAGTGTTGTGGGCGTGTCAAAGGAGTGGGGAGAGATGTAGGTGGGACCTTTGAGGAAACGGAACAGCTTCTGCAAAATTTGGGCATGTCAGGAGAAGCGTACCAGTACGTCGAACTCCAGTAGGGTAAGCCTCCCAGTACGATTTACCCAGTAGCCTTAGCGTACTGCTACGGTTTTGCATCTTTTCTGATTTTTGGATTTTCTCCTCTCTTGAGCTATCCCCAAGCTATCTTTTCAACCCATTCATCTTAAAAGGTTTGGGAAGGCCTTAAGAAACCTCATTTAGCACCGTTTCACTACAAACACCAAATTTCAATGCTAAGAACTCTATTCACATAACTCCCATAATTTAATCTCCGAAAGCAATTAAAATAAGATGATTAGCTCGTAAAAATATACAAAGTTTTATACGAAACACACCCCCTAACTTGGGTTTTGCTAGTCCCACAGCAAAATTTAATTTCTAAACAAAATAACAAGACTAACATTTGACAATCCATAAGCAATTCCCCCACAATTCAAAATACAAAATCACAATGCAATTTTTAAATAAAACTTGGGCAAAATTGACTACAATTAGTGGTTTTCCATTAATGTGATTCAAGTTGGAGTGCATGGAGTAGGACATCAGAGGAAACAAAATAGCCTATGACTCCACAACCCAATCCTAATTGTGTACAATCTAATACCCAAAAGAAGAAAACAACAACCACAAAACCTATTACACATCTCCATCTCCCTCATCATCGTCATCAGAGTCTTTATCCTCCCCAGACTGTTCACCTTCCCCTTCCTCATAATCATCTTCTTCAAAATCATCCACCTTAAGCACTCTAGAAGTGGAGGGAATAGGTGTAAAACGGCCAACATTAGGTGGTGTTGTGGGACCTTCTGGGATGGGCCTCCTAGGGATGGTATGCACAAACAATTCCTTCATCATTGCTTCCATACCCGGTATAGTAACCTCTATTGCATCAAGGCACTGAGGGGCCGAACGTTCAGGTGTAGCAGAGGATGGCCTAGTGGATGAAGTTACCCGAGGGGGCCTCAGAACCAGCACACATGGTCTTGGCTTGCTTCCCTCTACTCTTTGCATTTCTTTTCTTCTTACTGGTCCTATCAATGGCTCCAGTCTGTGGGGGGTCATCCTGTCGAACACAAAGGCCTTGGCTTTGAATTGCTTGCACTTCCGGGTCACCAAGCTCCCAAATGGTAGTTTGATCTTCGGCTTCTGCATCTCAGCGAAGTCTTTCATTTCTTCCAAAATGAGAAGACTGGATGTTTTTGAGTGAGGGAGAGAGAGAGTTAGGGCTAAAATTTTAGGTGGGATGTGAAGGTTTAGCCGAAAAAATAGATTAAAAACCCTAACGTTTGGCATCCCAGGTGAAGCGTACCGGTGAACTCCAGTAGCCTCAACGTATCAGTATGCGTACCAGTACAGTTTGACTGAGTTACAGAGTACTCCTGCAGAGCAACTAATTATTGAAAAACCGTTGTTGTTCCTAAGCTTTTAACAAGAACTCTCAAATATGTATATGGCTTATGTGTGTGGGTGAGTGTCACTCTCACTCGAATTCATGCAAGAGATAGGGCAACAGAATAGTGGAAATGAAATGAACAAAATGTATAAAAAGTGTAAGTGTGTGAACAAAAGTGCTCCCCAATCGCAAGGAGTCATTTGAATGTTGGTGTTTTACTTTGAAGAGTATTCCAAGGTCGTCTCCTCAGGGAATAAATGTTGAGTTGTGTGAAGGTGATTTTGTTGCAAAAGGCAAAAATGTAAAAGCTAGAAGTTGGTTTTGATGAGTTTTCTTCTTAATGAAAATGTAATAAAACAAGTGTTGGCTAATCAAAAGAGGCATTCCAAATGGGAATCCCAACTCAACTCAAAAGCTTCATCCAATGGTGCATAGATGCACGATAGATTCGTGGGAAGCTCGGAACAAATGGAAATGAGGATCTAAGCATAAATTGTGACAAGTCTACGAAATATCAAAGACTCACAACCAAATGGATGTGAGGATCCAAGCATATCCTGTGAAAAATGCCTACGGGATAACAAAGACTCACCATCACGTCCACACTCAACCCAGTCAACCCGAACCACTGAACACCGAGTGGAGGAAAGAAGAAGAGTTGAAATAGAAAACCCAAGAGGAGGTTTCCCTTGGATTGGCCAACTAAAAATCTAGCTACTCATGCATAAAGGAAAGACAAGCATAATGTAAATGGACATAATGAAGAAAGGAAGCAAGGGACTTAACTTCTAGCAAGAAATCATAAACTATGAAGAAAAATATTCAATACCCATTTTAAACAGGAAATGAAGAAAAACTTAATACAACAATGGTAGATTCAAGCACATGTAACTAAACTTGTAATAAACTTGAAAGCAATAAGATTAAAGTGCTAGAAATAAAAATTACAAGAAGATTAATGCTTACATGGATGAAAATGGTGAAGAAATTGCAAAAACAAAACTACTCTTCATCATCTTCAACATTGAAATAAAACTAAGCTTAGGTAGCCACCCTCAAAATGGATGTGTAATGCAGAATATAATGGACTGTGAGCCTTCAATTTTCGTGCATGAAGGTCCCCTAGCATGAGTGTGCAGGCCTCCCATCAATCGGAGGTTGAATGATGGCTTGGACAAGCTAGGAGAACCCTGCCCTCACCCAGTCAGGCAGCCCACTTCTCTCCCATCCTCCATCAATGCCAAGCCTCAAATGTCTTCCACTTGTGTAAGGGAGGCATGTAGATGTGTAAGGAAATGTTGGGGGCAAGTGGGAAAAGTGTAGGTGGGCCACCAAGCAAGTGGAGAAGGGTTGCAGGAGATTTGGGGCTGCTTAAGGGGAGCGTACCGGTACAGCGTACCGGTACGGTTTGGCTACTGGATTCGAAGTATCGGTACTGCGTACCGGTACAGTTTCTTCTTTGTTTTGGACCACTTTTAGTACAATCGGTATAACTTTTGATCCAACTGTTGGATTGAGCTGAAATTTTGACACGATACAGAAGACATCCAAACCTACAACTTTCCTGTTTTGAACTTTTTCAGATTCGATGTAGATCATGGTCAAAATGTAGGACATCCCATTTGAAGTTGGTTTTGTTGAGTTTTGTTCTTAATGAAAATGCAATAAAACAAGTGTTGGCTAATCTAAAGAGGTCATTCCAAATGGGAATCCCAACTCAACTCAAAAGCTTCATCCAATGGTGCTTGCAATAACGATTGATTCGTAGGAAGCTCGGAACAAATGGAAATGAGGATCTAAGCATAAACCGTGACAAGTCTACGAAATATCAAAGACTCACAACCAAATGGATGTGAGGATCCAAGCATATCCTGTGACAAATGCCTTTGGGATATCAAAGACACACCATCACGTCCACACTCAACCTAGTCAAACCGAACCACCGTACACCGAGTGGAGGAAAGAAGAAGAGTTGAAATAGAAAACCCAAGAGGAGGTTTTCCCTGGATTGGCCAACTAAAAATCTAGCTACTCAAGCATAAAGGAAACACAAGCATAATGTAAATGGACATAATGTAGAAAGGAAGCATGGGACTTAACTTCTAGCAAGAAATCATAAACGGTGAAGAAAAATATTCAATACCCATTATAAACTTGAAATGACGAAAAACTTAATACAACAATGGTAGATTCAAGAACATGTACCTAAACTAGCAATAAACTTGAAAGGAATGAGATTAAAGTGCAAGAAATAAAAATTACAAGAAGATTAAAGCTTACATGGATGAAAAAGGTGAAGAAATTGCAAAAACATAACTACTCTTCATCATCTTCTACATTGAAATAAAACTAAGCTTAGGTAGCCACCCTCAAAATGGTTGTGCAATGCTAAATATAATGGATTGTGAGCCTTCAATTTTCTTGCATGGTGGTCCCCTAGCATGAGTGTGTAGGCCTCCCATCAATGGGAGGTTCAATCATGGCTTGGACAAGCTAGGAGCAGCCTACCCATCAACTTGTCAGGTAGCCCACTTCTCTCCCATCCTCCATCAATGCCAAGCCTCAAATGTCATCCATTTGTGTAAGGAGCATGTAGATGGGTGAGGAAATGTTGGGGGCAAGTAGGAAAAGTGTAGGTGGGCCCCCAAGCAAGTGGAGATGGGTTGCAGGAGGTTTGGGGCTGCTTAAGGGGAGCGTACCGGTACAGCGTACCGGTACGGTTTGGCTACTGGATTTGTTGTACCGGTACGCTGTACCGGTACGGTTTCTTCTCTATTCTGGACCACTTTTAGTACCACTGACATAACTTTTTATCCAACTATTGGATTGAGCTGAAATTTTGACACGATACAAAACACATCCAGACCTACAACTTTCATGTTTTGAACTTTTTTCAGATTCGAAGTGGATCATGGTAAAATGAAGGACATCCCTCTTGAAGTTGGTTTTGAAGAGTTTTGTTCTCAATGAAAATGCAATAAAACTAGTGTTGGCTAATCTAATGAGGCCATTCCAAATGGGAATCCCAACTCAACTCAAAAGCTTCATCCAATGGTGCATAGAAGAATGATTTATTCGTAGGAAGCTCGGAACAAATGGAAATGAGGATCTAAGCCTAAACCGTGACAAGTTTACGAAATATCCAAGACTCACAACCAAATGGATGTGAGGATCCAAACCTATCCTGTGACAAATGCCTTCAGGATATCAAAGACTCACCATCACGTCCACACTCAACCCAGTCAAGTCGAACCACCGTAGACCGAGTGGAGAAAAGAAGAAGAGTTGGAATGGAAAACCAAAGAGGAGGTTATCCTTGGATTGGCCAACTAAAAATATAGCCACTCAAGCATAAAGGAAACACATGCATAATGTAAATGGACATAATGAAGAAAGGAAGCATGGGACTTAACTTCTAGCAAGATATCATAAACTATGAAGAAAAATATTCAACACCCATTTTAAACATGAAATGAAGAAAAACTTAATACAACAATGGTAGATTCAAGAACATGTTACTAAACTTGCAATAAACTTGAAAGGAATGAGATCAAAGTGCAAGAAATAAAAATTACAAGAAGATTAAAGCTTACATGGATGAAAATGGTGAAGAAATTGCAAATACATAACTACTATTCATCATCTTCTACATTGAAATAAAACTAAGCTTAGGTAGCCACCCTCAAAATGGTTGTGAAATACTGAATATAATGGAGTGTGAGCCTTCGATTTTCATGCGTGGTGGTCCCCTAGCATGAGTGTGCAGGCCTCCCATTAATGGGAGGTTCAACGATGGCTTGGACAAGCTAGGAGCAGCCTACCCATCGACTAGTCAGGCAGCCCACTTCTCTCCCATCCTCCATCAATGCCAAGCCTCAAATGTCTTCCATTTGTGTAAGGGAGGCATGTAGATGGGTGAGGAAATGTTGGGGGCAAGTGGGAGAAGTGTAGGTGGGCCCCTAAGCAAGTGGAGATGGGTTACAGGAGGTTTGGGGCTGCTTAAGGGGAGATTACCGGTACAGTGTACCAGTACGGTTTGGCTACTGGATTCGAAGTACCCGTACTGCGTACCGGTACGGTTTTTTCTCTATTCTGGACCACTTTTAGTACAGCAGGCATAACTTTTGATCCAACTGTTGGATTGAGCTAAAATTTTGACACGATATAGAAGACATCCAGACCTATAACTTTTAAGTTTTGAACTTTTTCAGATTCGAAGTGGATCATGGCCAAAATATAGGACATCCCATTAGAAGTTGGTTTTGATGTGTTTTGTTCTTAAAGAAAATGCAATAGAAGAAGTGTTGGCTAATCTAAAGAGGCCATTCCAAATGGGAATCCCAACTCAACACAAAAGCTTCATCCAATGGTGCATAGAAGAACGATTTATTCGTAGGACGCTCGGAACAAATGACAATGAGGATCTAAGCATAAACCATGACAAGTCTACGAAATATCAAACACTCTCAACCAAATGGTTATGAGGATCCAAGCATGTCCTGTGACAAATGCCTTCGGGATATCAAAGACTCACCATCACGTCCACACTCAACCCAGTCAAACCGAACCACCGTACATCGAGAGGAGGAAAGAAGAAGAGTTGAAATGGAAAACCCAAGAGGAGGTTTCCCTTGGATTGGCCAACTAAAAATCTAGCTACTCAAGCATAATGGAAAGACAAGCATAATGTAAATGGACATAATGAAGAAAGGAAGCATGGGACTTAAATTCTTGCAAGAAATCATATACTATGAAGAGAATATTCAATACCCATTTTAAACTTGAAATGAAGAAAAACTAAATACAACAATGGTAGATTCAAGAACATGTAACTAAACTAGAAATAAACTTGAAAGGAATGAGATTAAAGTGCAAGAAATAAAAATTACAAGAAGATTAAAGCTTACATGGATGAAAAAGGTGAAGAAATTGCAAAAACATAACTACTCTTCATCATCTTCTACATTGAAATAAAACTAAGCTTAGGTAGCCACCCTCAAAATGGTTGTGCAATGCTAAATATAATGGATTGTGAGCCTTCAATTTTCTTGCATGGTGGTCCCCTAGCATGAGTGTGTAGGCCTCCCATCAATGGGAGGTTCAATCATGGCTTGGACAAGCTAGGAGCAGCCTACCCATCAACTTGTCAGGTAGCCCACTTCTCTCCCATCCTCCATCAATGCCAAGCCTCAAATGTCATCCATTTGTGTAAGGAGCATGTAGATGGGTGAGGAAATGTTGGGGGCAAGTAGGAAAAGTGTAGGTGGGCCCCCAAGCAAGTGGAGATGGGTTGCAGGAGGTTTGGGGCTGCTTAAGGGGAGCGTACCGGTACAGCGTACCGGTACGGTTTGGCTACTGGATTTGTTGTACCGGTACGCTGTACCGGTACGGTTTCTTCTCTATTCTGGACCACTTTTAGTACCACTGACATAACTTTTTATCCAACTATTGGATTGAGCTGAAATTTTGACACGATACAAAACACATCCAGACCTACAACTTTCATGTTTTGAACTTTTTTCAGATTCGAAGTGGATCATGGTAAAATGAAGGACATCCCTCTTGAAGTTGGTTTTGAAGAGTTTTGTTCTCAATGAAAATGCAATAAAACTAGTGTTGGCTAATCTAATGAGGCCATTCCAAATGGGAATCCCAACTCAACTCAAAAGCTTCATCCAATGGTGCATAGAAGAATGATTTATTCGTAGGAAGCTCGGAACAAATGGAAATGAGGATCTAAGCCTAAACCGTGACAAGTTTACGAAATATCCAAGACTCACAACCAAATGGATGTGAGGATCCAAACCTATCCTGTGACAAATGCCTTCAGGATATCAAAGACTCACCATCACGTCCACACTCAACCCAGTCAAGTCGAACCACCGTAGACCGAGTGGAGAAAAGAAGAAGAGTTGGAATGGAAAACCAAAGAGGAGGTTATCCTTGGATTGGCCAACTAAAAATATAGCCACTCAAGCATAAAGGAAACACATGCATAATGTAAATGGACATAATGAAGAAAGGAAGCATGGGACTTAACTTCTAGCAAGATATCATAAACTATGAAGAAAAATATTCAACACCCATTTTAAACATGAAATGAAGAAAAACTTAATACAACAATGGTAGATTCAAGAACATGTTACTAAACTTGCAATAAACTTGAAAGGAATGAGATCAAAGTGCAAGAAATAAAAATTACAAGAAGATTAAAGCTTACATGGATGAAAATGGTGAAGAAATTGCAAATACATAACTACTATTCATCATCTTCTACATTGAAATAAAACTAAGCTTAGGTAGCCACCCTCAAAATGGTTGTGAAATACTGAATATAATGGAGTGTGAGCCTTCGATTTTCATGCGTGGTGGTCCCCTAGCATGAGTGTGCAGGCCTCCCATTAATGGGAGGTTCAACGATGGCTTGGACAAGCTAGGAGCAGCCTACCCATCGACTAGTCAGGCAGCCCACTTCTCTCCCATCCTCCATCAATGCCAAGCCTCAAATGTCTTCCATTTGTGTAAGGGAGGCATGTAGATGGGTGAGGAAATGTTGGGGGCAAGTGGGAGAAGTGTAGGTGGGCCCCTAAGCAAGTGGAGATGGGTTACAGGAGGTTTGGGGCTGCTTAAGGGGAGATTACCGGTACAGTGTACCAGTACGGTTTGGCTACTGGATTCGAAGTACCCGTACTGCGTACCGGTACGGTTTTTTCTCTATTCTGGACCACTTTTAGTACAGCAGGCATAACTTTTGATCCAACTGTTGGATTGAGCTAAAATTTTGACACGATATAGAAGACATCCAGACCTATAACTTTTAAGTTTTGAACTTTTTCAGATTCGAAGTGGATCATGGCCAAAATATAGGACATCCCATTAGAAGTTGGTTTTGATGTGTTTTGTTCTTAAAGAAAATGCAATAGAAGAAGTGTTGGCTAATCTAAAGAGGCCATTCCAAATGGGAATCCCAACTCAACACAAAAGCTTCATCCAATGGTGCATAGAAGAACGATTTATTCGTAGGACGCTCGGAACAAATGACAATGAGGATCTAAGCATAAACCATGACAAGTCTACGAAATATCAAACACTCTCAACCAAATGGTTATGAGGATCCAAGCATGTCCTGTGACAAATGCCTTCGGGATATCAAAGACTCACCATCACGTCCACACTCAACCCAGTCAAACCGAACCACCGTACATCGAGAGGAGGAAAGAAGAAGAGTTGAAATGGAAAACCCAAGAGGAGGTTTCCCTTGGATTGGCCAACTAAAAATCTAGCTACTCAAGCATAATGGAAAGACAAGCATAATGTAAATGGACATAATGAAGAAAGGAAGCATGGGACTTAAATTCTTGCAAGAAATCATATACTATGAAGAGAATATTCAATACCCATTTTAAACTTGAAATGAAGAAAAACTAAATACAACAATGGTAGATTCAAGAACATGTAACTAAACTAGAAATAAACTTGAAAGGAATGAGATTAAAGTGCAAGAAATAAAAATTACAAGAAGATTAAAGCTTACATGGATGAAAATGGTGAAGAAATTGCAAAAACGTAACTACTATTCAACATCTTCTACATTGAAATAAAACTAAGCTTAGGTAGCCACCCTCAAAATGGTTGTGTAATGCTGAATATAAGGGAGTGTGAGCCTTCAATTTTCTTGCATGGTGGTCCCTTAGCATGAGAATGCAGGCCTCCCATCAATGGGAGGTTCAATGATGGCTTGGACTAGCTTGGAGTAGCCTACCCATCAACTAGTCAGGCAGCCCACTTCTCTCCCATCCTCCATCAATGCCAAGCCTCAAATGTCTTCCATTTGTGTAAGGGAGGCATGTAGATGTGTAAGGAAACGTTGGGGGCAAGTGGGTGAAGTGTAGGATGGCCCCCAAGCAAGTGGAGATGGGTTGCCGGAGATTTGGGACTGCTTATGGGGAGCGTACCGGTACAGCGTACCGGTACGGTTTGGCTACTGGATTCGAAGTACCGGTACCGAGCACCGGTACGGTTTCTTCTCTATTATGGACCACTTTTTGTACAATCGGCATAACTCTTCATCCAACGATTGGATTGAGCTAAAATTTTGATATGA
Organism: Ilex asprella; assembly: GCA_023539305.1. Lineage (NCBI taxonomy): Eukaryota > Viridiplantae > Streptophyta > Magnoliopsida > Aquifoliales > Aquifoliaceae > Ilex > Ilex asprella. The sequence continues at coordinate 32,035,258 of CM042187.1, forward strand.
TACAGAAGACATCCAGACCTACAACTTTCATGTTTGGAACTTTATCAGATTCGTAGTAGATCATGGTCAAAATATTGGACATCCCATTTGAAGTGGGTTTTGATGAGTTTCGTTCCTAATGAAAATGCAGTAAAACAAGTGTTGGCTAATCTAAAGAGGCCATTCCAAATGGGAATCCCAATTCAACCCAAAAGCTTCATCCAATGGTGCATAGAAGAACGATTGATTCGTAGGAAGCTCGGAACAAATGGAAATGAGGATCTAAGCATAAACCGTGACAACTCTACGAAATATCTAAGACTCACAACAAAATGGATGTGAGGATCCAAGCATATCTTATGATAAATGCCTTCGGGATATCAAAGACTCACCATCGCGTCTACACTAAACCCAGTCAAACCGAACCACCGTACTCCGAGTGGATAAAAGAAGAAGAGTTGAAATGGAAAACCCAAGAGGAGGTTTCCCTTGGATTGGCCAACTAAAAATCTAGCTACTCATGCAAAAAGGAAAGACAAGAATAATGTAAATGGACAAAATGAAGAAAAGAAGCCTGGGACTTAACTTCTAGCAAGAAATCATAAACTATGAAGAAAAATATTCAATACCCATTTTAAACTTGAAATGAAGAAAAACCTAATAAAACAATGGTAGATTGAAGAACATGCTACTAAACTTGCAATAAACTTGAAAGGAATGAGATTAAAGTGCAAGAAATAAAAATTACAAGAAGATTAATGCTTACATGGATGAAAATGGTGAAGAAATTGCAGAAATAAAACTACTATTCATCATCTTCTACATTGAAATAAAACTAAGCTTAGGTTGCCACCCTCAAAATGGATGTGTAATGCTGAATAAAATGGAGTGTGAGCCTTCAATTTTCGTGCATGGAGGTCCCCTAGCATGAGTGTGCAGGCCTCCCATCAATGGGAGGTTCAATGATGGCTTGGACAAGCTAGGAGAACCCTACCCAGCAACCAGTCAGGCAACCCACTTCTCACCCACCCTCCATCAATGCCAAGCCTCAAATGTCTTCCATTTGTGTAAGGGAGGCATGTAGATGTGTAAGGAAATGTTGGGTCAAGTGGGAGAAGTGTTTGTGGGCCCCCAAGCAAGTGGAGATGGGTGGTAGGAGGTTTGGGGCTGCTTAAGGGGTGCGTACCGGTACGATTTCTTCCCTTTTTTGGACCACTTCTAGTAAAATCGGCATAACTTTTGATCCAACTGTTGGATTGAGCTGAAATTTTGACATGAAACAGAAGACATCCAGACCAACAACTTTTAGGTTATAATTTTTTTCAGATTTGAAGTGGATCATGGTAAAAATGTAGGACATCCCATTTGTATTAGGTTTTGATGTGTTTTGTTCTAAATGAAAATGCAATAAAACAAGTGTTGGCTAATCTAAAGAGGCCATTCCAAATGAAAAGCCCGACTCAACTCAAAAGCTTCATCCAACTGTGCATTGAAGAATGATTGATTCGTGGGAAGCTCGGAACAAATGAAAATGAGGATCTAAGCATAAACTGTGACAAGTCGACGAAATATCAAAGACTCACCATCACGTCCACACTCAACCCAGTCAAACCAAATCACCGTACACCAAGTAGATGAAAGAAGAAGAGTTAAAATGGAAAACCCAAGAGGAGGTTTCCCTTGGATTGGCCAACTAAAAATCTAGCTACTCATGCATAAAGGAATGACAAGCATAATGTAAATGGACAAAATGAAGAAAAGAAGCCTGGGACTTAACTTCTAGCAAGAAATCATAAACTATGAAGAAAAATATTCAATACCCATTTTAAACTTGAAATGAAGAAAAACCTAATAAAACAATGGTGGATTGAAGAACATGCTACTAAAACAATGGCTTTGGGGTGATCGATTTTAGGTAGAAATGGGGAATGATGGGTGTTTTGAGGTCTGGGTACTGAAAAGTCAGTCTAGTGATTGGATTTTTTAAAAGGGTTTTAGGGGTTTTGAAATGGGGAAGACGATCCAAGTATTTATAGTCTGAGAAGTGACGTTCGAACGTGCATATAACGATTTTTAAAGGATCGTTCTAACGTGAATGTCGTTCAAATGTGGTGAGCTCCCAGTACTTTTTGAGTTTTATCAGAGACCAAAGTACTGTAAGCTCTGCTCGTTCGAACGTTATATTAGCATTCGTATGTTTATTGGCGTTCGAACGTGTTGAACTCCCAGTACTTTTTAGTTCCATCAGGGACTTCATTAGAGGTAGAGTACTACAAGCATGTGACGTTTGAATGTCACTTGGCGTTCGAACATTGAATCAAAAATCAAAAAAAAAAATTCACTACACTATACATAATTAGAGAGGGCTAAACACATAAGTTTAAACCAAAAATTTATGGCGTTTCAGGATAGGTCACGCTTTAGGTTGGGATTCTGGAACATTCCTTATTCGGCCCATATTTTCATTTCTGTCAAAAGAATTTGTACAAAATAAAAAGGATTTATTTTTTTATATTTTTTTACACTTTTTACAAATATTCGGACCCTTGGCTTTCATCCCAACAAAAGTACAATTTCCAACAAACAATAATCTAATCCGAGTCTCCCTCTGTATCTATGTAGTTCGAACATCTAATAACTCTTCCAATTTTCTCTCTCACAAACCAGTTAAGCAAAATACTAGAATAGAATGGTGTCTCAGGGTAATCCTTACTCAGCCTATTCACTATCCAATCTAGTCGATCATGCGCGACCCAAAATTGGGTCAGAATACTGGCTATTTCTTTTCTCGTAAAAGACTCTGCCACACTGTTTATAGGCACCATGCCTTTTGGCGCGACGACGTTTAGCAAAAGTGATTTTGCCACAGAGGGGTTTCACTTGTTCTTGTCGGATCTTATTTTTCCTTACCAGTCTTACTTTTCACAGGATCAAAGCATGCACATCAGATGGAAACGTGTATAAAAATCCTAGACTAAACCAAAAAAGTTTAATATCCATGTTTTCTAAGCTTTAAGACTCACTATCTGGTTCTTTAACGTCTGCGAGTCACATAGACAATTTAAACTGACTCTCAGACATAATCATCAATTTATATAATCATCAATTGGTAAAGTTCTCTTACCTGCCTTCCTTGAGAGCTGAGGGGAAGTGAGTTTTGTTATACCTATGGACAATGGGTGGCCTCCCTTCTCTTACTTCAATCACTTCCTCCACGAAATTAGGCTCTTGATTGTTTGAGTTGCGCCTAGTAGGCATTTTGACTCTTGGAGGCATGGTGTTTTTGGTTTTGAGCTTTTTGGGTTTGGAACTCTTGAATTTCTTGCTGAAAAGAGAAGTTTTTATGTGGGAATGGCTTTGGGGTGATCGATTTTAGGTAGAAATGGGGAATGATGGG
>CM042187.1:32055576-32098065 GCA_023539305.1 Ilex asprella
GTTGGGAAGTTTAATTCCCTACTGGTCTTCATCTTTATTATAGTTGGGAAGTTTAATTCCCTACTTGTATTATTAAATTCATGCACTTTATGTTCTTGTCGTTACAGTGATGCTCTTACTTGCTTGCTTTCAATTAAGTCTTGCACCTTCATTATTTGAGCTCATCTTCTGCTTAGAGGAGTGAAACTCTTCCACCTTTCTAGAGCTTTCCCAAAGCCAAGAAGGGTGGAACGCGATTCACTCATTCTTTGTTGAAGATCTAGCTTTCTTTTACTTTCTTTCACTTCCATTGCTTGAGCATCTTCTTCTTAGAGGAGTGAAACTCTACCACTTTTCTAGAGCTGTACCCATAGCCAAGAAGGGTGGAACGCGATTCACTCATTCTTCGTTGAAGATCAACTTCGTAGTTTCTCTACTTGGAGGGATGAGTACCATTCACTTTTTTAGCTTTACCCAAGCCATGAAGAGTGAGTAGTCCTCATTCACTCTTTAGGGAGAGGTGAAAAATATGTAATGACCATCCGGATATTATACTTGTGCATTACTTTCACACTTCAAGGCTTTATTTACTTGCTTAGTGGGAGATGGGATGAGTTAAGCAAAGTTAGGGTAACTTGCACAACCAAAGGATATTTCTATGATCCGGATAACTCCTACATAGAAAGATCCGTTGTTTCAAGGCAAATACCCTAGCTAATTCTTTGTGTAATCAATGGGTATTTCTATGGTAAATGGATGACTCCTTCTAGAAAGATTCATTGATTCAAAGCAAAGAATCCCGGCTAGTATTCTGTATAACCAAGGGATCTTTTCTATGGTAAATGGATGACTCCTTCTAGAAAGATCCATTGTGTGAGACAAATACTCCGGGATAGAACTTCAAGATAAACCCCTCAATTTCCAGCACCATTGCACTTCATAAAAAAGGATGGAGCTTTAACCCAGTTTATCCTTATCTTCCAATTAACTCACTATTGACACGGGAGTTAGTTGAGTTATAAAAGCACAAGTGTAATAAGCCAGATGACTCATTACATATCCTGAACCTCGAACTAAAGAGTGACTTTAGTTATAGTGAAATCGTATATTTTGTCTAGAAAATCTCTTGAAAAGAATTTGATATTTCGTTCAAGAAACCATCCACTTCTCACAAAACTCAAAAAGGTTACAATCAATCGGTCTTCATCACAACTTACTTTGAAAACACCACAACATTTTTCCTGTGGATTCGACTCCAGACTCAAACCGGATTATTACTACCACTTGACCGCCTGCACTTGGGTGTACACATTTCAGATCAAGTCAATTATCATATCTTGGTTGTTGAATACCCTCCAAGTAGTTATTGCTTTCTTTTATTGTATTATTGCTTACTTTTTATTAAAGTGTTGTTTTCTTCCAAAGTTGGAGCTTCATTCTTCCCTTAGAGGAGTGAAACTCTTCCACTTTTCTAGAGCTTTACCAAAACCGTGAAGGGTGGAACGTGTTTCACTCATTCTTTGTTAAAGATCATTTGTATTGATGCATTTCGTTTATGTTTAGTTCTAACATTTATTTCTTCATAATGTCTTTCCAGTTCATTGTTGTGTGTACTTTAACCATGAGTAGCTAAGCTTTTAGTTGGCTAATCCAAGGGAGATCTCCTCTTGGGTATGTCATTTTAACTCATTGTCTTTCCTCCTCTTGGTGTACGATAGTTCGGTTTGACTAGGTTGAGAGTGGATATGGTTGTGAGTCTTCGATATCTCATAGGTTTGGTCACGGGTTATGCTTGGATCCTCATCATCTAGTCCATAGCTTCCCACGAATCAATCGTTCATCTATACACCATTGGAGGAAGGATTCAAGTTTAGTTGGGATTCCCATTGGAATGACCTCTTTAGATTAGCTAACACTTATTTTCATTTCATTATCACTTCACAAACCACCACCAAATTCCAAAACAAAATTATTTTACATTTTTCTTTAATAAAAATCACTTCTATGATGGTTCACTTCCTTCCCTGAGGAGACCACCTTGGAATACTTTTTCAAGTAAGATACGACACTCAAAAGACTCTATGCACTTGAGGAGCACTTTTGTTCACACACACACTTTTCATTCATCCCATTCAATTTTTGCTTGCCCTTTCTTTTGACATCGTCCTAAGGGAGAGTGACATATACATCTTTTGACTCCCCCTCACACATACATCATACATACATTGAGGGAGATGTTCGGAGGTTAGGAACCATGGGAAAATAAATCAAGTATTTTTTGCGCTGTTGTCGGGGAAGGCAAGTGTCAAACCAAGGAGGTGATTTTCGGACGACAGAGGTAAGTTCTGTGATCTTCATCATGGGCTGAGGAACATTGTCCTTGTATATATTCTTGTTTGCGTATAATTTAAATTTTTGATCCTTTATTGCATGTGGGGGCGGGGCGAGCAAAACCGATTGGTTAGACAACTCATAGACCCTACCATGAATATTGACCATGACCCACTCGGGGATGCGGGTGACAATTTCAATAATGTTGTTCCTAATCCTAATGTTCAAGAAGGTGGGGGATTGTAACCACTTAGAGTGTCAAACCCATGAGTGGATTTTCCCCCACCTAGGAATGAAGGGAACAAAATCCACATTGATCATCCAGCAAGGTCAATACAGGATTTCTTTGAACCAACGTGTAGCACCACTCCTTCTTGCATCTTCTTTCCGGTCCATGCCCATCTCTTTATAGTCAAACCAGGGATGTTGCAACTACTTCCTGAATTCCATGGAATTGAGAAACGAGAACCCATATTCGCATATAAGGGATTTTGAAGACATAGTTGCAACCTTTACCCCCAATCATAATATGGAAGAGATAGCAAGGATGAAATTGTTTCCTTTCTCCCTGAGTGATAAGGCAAAAACGTGGCTTCAATCCTTGAGATCCCGGATGATAACATCTTGGGAACAAATGATCTTTGTGTTTTTTAAAAAAAATTCTTGCTGCATAAAACCACCACTTTAAACAAGAAAATTCAGATTTTTTTGGAAAATCCCAATGAATAATTCTACTAATGTTGGGAAAGGTACAAGGAGTTGCTACAATCAATTCCACACCATGGCTTTGAACCATAGAAATTGATGAGTTTCTTCTATGAACGGATTACACCGAGCCACCAATAGTTCATCGACATTATGTGCAATGGGGAGTTTTTTAGCAAAGACCATGATGAGGCCCTAGACTATTTTGATACATTGGCCCAAAATGCACAGTCATGGCACACCTATTTTGAACCAGATAGGGTGTCCTTAGTTTAACAAACATAGATAATAAACTTTTTTGGTTTAGTTTAAGTGTTTTGTGTACTTTTCCATCTGATGTGCATGCTGTGATAATGAGAAAGGCAAGAGATGTGAGAAAAATTAAAATCCGATAGCACAAGCAAAATCATTGTGTGGCAGAAGCACTTTTGCTAAACGTTGTCGTTCCAAACGACTGGGTGCTTGTTACCAATGTGGCATGATATTTCACATGAAAAAACATAATCAGTGTTCAGAACCAATTTCAGGTCGTGCAACCGATCGATTAAACTAGATAGTGTACAGGCAGAGTAAGGATTTTTCTGATACGCCATCTTATACCAGTCCTGGACTTGCATGTTATGTGCGACAAGAAGTTGGAAATTTCATCTTATATCAGTCCTGGACTTACATGTTATGTGCGACAAGAAGTTGGAAATGTCACTAATAATGACCTAGACACAAGCAATGACTCAGATTAGAAATTTTTTTCTCTCTCTCCTCTTTTTACAAAGCTGTGGAAAAGCGTATTTGGGGATGAAGGTTAATGGTCCGAATTTTTGTAAAAACTGTAAATATCTTTTTATTAGATGTACAAAACCCTTTTTAGTTGAAAAAAAAAATAGGCCGAGCAAGGAATGTCTCAGAATGTCAACCTGTAGCGTGGGTAGGGACTCATTCCTGAGACACCATAGTGTTTCAAGTTCAATTGGTGCATCTAATCTTCTTTCAATTTTCATAGATATGCAAGATTAAAAAAAAAAAGGTATCTCATTTCCCATGTTATTTTTATTTTTCTTATTGCCTGATTCTTTGTGCATTGAGGACAATGCATAGTTCACGTTGGAGGGTGAGGTGCACCATTTACATGTTCCACCACTTTTTGTATAGAATAAGTAGGAAATGTGAAAATTTTAAAAACTTTGGACACTTTTTGTGACGCCCCTAAAACCGGGGGTACTTTTCAAACCGTTGACCAACTGTCAACCTACGGAAATAATCTTTATTGTCCCAATTCTAGGCCTTATGTCCATACAAATGCTCTTAATCGGGATTTTAACCCACATATGTATCCCATGTTCTTTTTATCATTTAATTCTCCCGAGGTTCAACATGCCTCAAAATAGATCATTTAGAATCCATTTGTACCCTTTGGACCAAAGAAAACAAAGTCCACAAGCATAGGAGAATAGAGCTAAAATTTCATAAATCTGCAGTCAGTACCGGTACAGAGTACCGGTACATCTAACCTTCTGGACCAAAACGTACCGGTACACAGTACTGGTACAATCTACCCAAATTTTGACCGTTTCTTTTGTTTCTCGTTTCCAATTCTTACAAAAACCAACCCAACTCTTACATAACATGTATTTGGGCATCCAACATGATTTAAATAAGATCTATTACAACATTTGCATGCGAATTCATTTAATTACATGCCAAAATGAATATTCATTGTAATGTCTTTACAATTCATTCAAAATAAAAGCCACATTCCAGCTTCTTCATCCTTGAGGCTCAAACTGAGGGACATCCACCGGCATGAACCCTGCACTTGAAATATTTTCCATTAAAGGGTGAGCCAAGCTCAGTAGAGTATTCCCTAAATAGGCTACTCCCCAACCCAAATGCACATGAAATGCTAACATGCAACCAATTCACCATGCACACATTCCAAGCATGAATATGTTATCAATGTTGGAAATTAACAATGCAATGTTATTGAATGAGATGAGACTCACTTTTAATAACCAACTCGGACCCTTCCCGGCCCTTCTACACATGCAATTTGCAGTTGTGCAAATGCCCGTCATCTAATTTTTTATGTGTATAAATGCGTTATCCATGTTAAACATCAAATGACATTTTCAATCCGGGGTCTTGTAAGGGGTGAGTATTTATGGACTTACACCAACGGCACTCAACCGACACGGGATTTATGGACTTCCACCAACGGTCTCGTGTATACTGACACAGTTTATGGACTAATACCAACGGCAGTGCGTATCCAAATTACCGGGCCTTACACCTGAGGGATCTTCTAGCCCTTCTTGCTAACCCCGACTCGGCCTTGTAAACCGTACAACTAGGACAAGTCATTTACTTAGCTCCCTCAAGCCCACTCATCATCCACCCATGCGGTGTTGACTCCCTTCATGCACAATCACCCATTTAATGCAATGTTCCCGTGCATATGCAATGTAATGCCTCATTGTAACTCAACTACAATGTTCAATATGCAATGTATGCCATATGAACCATTTCAAACCCGAGTCATACAATCCAAGACAAATTATATCAAAAGCATATAATTTTCATAATTCACAAGGTCAATAAAAAAATATCCATTTATCAACATTATATCCAAAACTCAAGTCCAAGCATGTTATCTCATATCAAGTAATAACACACTTCCAAAATCAAGATATTATGTAAACACATAACATGCCCACAATTCACATAATTCCAAGAAATTACATTAAGCAATTTCTACATACCCACTTCAAGATAGAATATATTCTACCTAGTTTCCATACCCATTTCACCAAGGCATAATTTAAGCACACAACATGCCCATATAACACCAATTCCCATGGAATTTTTCAAAATAAATTACCACATTTCAATCCCAAGTTAGGAATTTATCGTAATCTATTTATATTCTCATTTTCATAGAATTTTCTTTCAATAGGCAAGTGATACACACATCTATCAACCTACCCATTTCAATATAACATTTTTTGTTGTGAATACACCTAAGTAGGAGAAAAACCCTACCTCTTGTAGCATGAGGAACGACTGTAGATGTTCCAAGAATCCACCCAAGCTCGGCTCCCAAGCTTTCCCAAAATTTTGGTTTTCTTACCTTCAGTGAAAGCCTTTGTTTTTGGTGTGTACGTGTAGCCCTCATCGAGGAGATCGACTTTCCCTCTTGGCCCGAACGGATCCGAGCTCTTTAATTCCGTTGATCGTAGAGAGAAGTTGGAGATATCTTGGAGCTTCCCTCTCCTCTCTATCGGCTGATCAAAGGCTGATCAATGGGAAAAAAATCTGATTTTTTTTCCCTATTTATATTTTTTGAATGCTTGGCCCACAATGCGCCACACAGCCCCTTTTAATTTTGGGTCCGTTTTTATCCCGAAACAATTAAATTTCGCTCCGGTTCAAGTTCAAATTATTTTTAATTTGTCTTGACTTCATTTATTTTAAAATCTCAAATTTTTTTCAAAAATTTCGTATTTGGGTCTCCCGGGGCCCTACAGCCTCGTAAAACGCGAAAAATCTAACTATCTCGGAACTCGATGAAATTTGACATGGTCCATAGATTTCGCAAGACAAATCCAACGATGAGGTCTGTTTTGTCATCCGAGCTCTAAAAAATGTTAGATTTATAACCCGAACTGTTATAATAATTTACCATTTTGCCCTTTATTCTTAAAAGTTTAAATTTATCCAGGTTTTTACATTCTTTACCCCTTAAAAGAATTTAGTCCCCGAAATTCATGCACACATGCACACATAACTACATGGACATGAAACGAGTAACCTTATACTTAAAACCTTGAACACGTACCTCCATCTTCAAACAAGAACGGATAACTGGCCTGAATGGTGTCCTCACGCTCCCATGCTGCCTTCTCCACTCTCCGGTACTTTCATAGCACCTTCACTAGCCTTAGGTCTTGCGTACCAAAATTTGTTCCCGGCTATCCATGATACTCATCGGTCCCTCCTTGAAGGTCCCATCTGCATCAACCATCAATTCACCCCAATCCATCACGTGTCGAATCAGGTGTATACTTTCGGAGCATGGAGACATGAAACGCTGCATGAACACCCACTAAATTTAGCGCTAATGCCAACCTGCATGCCACTGTACCAACCTTTTCGAGTACCTCGAAGGGCCCAATAAACCTCGATGACAGCTTCCCTTGCTTCCAAAATCTGACCATTCCTTTCTTAGGTGCCACCTTTAAGAAGACGTGATCTCCCACCTCAAATTCTAGAGGTCGTCGCCGTCTGTTGACGTAGCTCTTCTGCCGGCTTTGAGCCGTAAGAAGACGCTTCCTTATCAGGTCCACCTTTGCTAAAGTGTCCCTAATCAAATCTGCACCCGTAGAGGGTCATTCTCCAACTTTTATCCAACACACCGGAGAACGGCAAGGCCTTCAATATAGTACCTCATAGAGTGCTATCTATATGCACACCTGATAACTATTATTATAGGCAAACTCCACTAAGGTTAAATGCTCTTCCCAGCCACCCTTAAGGTCTAGGACGCATGCCTGCAACATGTCCTCTAAAATATGGATGGTCCTCTCTGACACACCATCCATCTGGGGATGAAAAGCCGTACTCATCGTCAACTATGTCCCCGTGGCTCACTGGAAACTCTCCCAAAAAAGAGTTGTGAATCTGGGATCCCGATCAGATACTATAAATACGGGTACCCCATATAGCTGGACAATCTCCCGTATATACAACTTGCAGAATTCCTTCAGTGTGAAGGTCATCCGCATCACCAAAAAGTGTGCCGACTTGGTAAGCGGGTCCACTATCACCCACACCGCGTCATATCCCCGCGATATCTGTGGCAAGTGGGTCACCAAGTCCATCGTGACATGTTCCCATTTCCACTCCGCCACCTCCAATGGCTGGAGCAACCCTGCTGGTCTCTAGTGCTCGGCCTTGACCTGCTGACATGTGAGACATCTATTGACAAAGTCTCCAATGTGCTCCTTCATCCCACTACAATAATACTGGCGACGAAGATCATGGTACATCTTCGTGCCACCTGGATGAACTACAAAATAAGAGCAATGAAACTCCCTAAAGATCTCTTCTCTCAGATCCACTAACTGATGAGCCACAACTCTTCCTCGATACCGAAGACAACCATCCGAGTGAATGGCCCAGCCCTCGTCACTTGTACCTGTCTGTACTCGGTCCCAAATGGACAATAGCTTAGTGTTCGGGCTCTGGGACTCAAACACTCTGCTCAGTAGGAAAGCCATAGCCACCAAACTCCCCAAAATACCCTGAGTTGACCTATATAATATAGTCCGAACTGCCCACAGTCTCGAGCATAAGTCACTCCCGCAAAGCCACACTAGCCAAGACTCCCTGTGAATTTTGATTTTCTTACCTGCAGTGAAAGCCTTTGTTTTTGGTGTGTACGCGTAGCCCTTGTCGAGGAGATCGACTTTCCCTCTTGGCCCGAACGGCTCCGAGCTCTCTAGCTCCGTAGATCGTAGAGAGAAGTTGGAGATTTCTTGGAGCTTCCCTCTCCTCTCTATCGGCTGATCAAAGGCTGATCAATGGGGGAAAATTCTGATTTTTTCGCTTATTTATATTTTTTGGATACTTGGCCCACAATACGCCACACAACCCCTTTTAAATTCAAGTCTGTTTTTATCCCGAAACGATTAAATTTCACTCCGGTTCAAGTTTAAATTATTTATAATTTGTCTCGACATCATTTATTTTAAAATCTCAAAAAATTTTCAAAAATTTTGTATTTGGGTCTCCCTAGGCGCTATCGCCTCGCAAAACGTGAAAAACCCGACTATCTCGAAACTCGATGAAATATGACATAGTCACTAGATTTCGCAAGACGAATCCAACGATAAGGTCCGTTTTGTCATCCGAGCTCTAGAAAATTTCAAGTTTACAACTCGAACCGTTGTGACAATTTATCGTTTTACCCTTTATTCTTAAAAGTTTAAATTTAACCAGATTTTTACACTTTTTGTGAAAAATATCCAATATTGAACTATATTCCCCTGCCCCAATTGTTGTGAGATTTGTGATTACTTGATCTTCATTTTGAACTTTGTACACATGAGCACATTATTGAAGTTTATTCTATTGCTAAGAGTATCACATACTTGTTTGCTTTTGAACTCAACCATAAGTGCACCATGAACTTTTAATTTTGACAATTTACGAATTGAGTTCACATTTAGTGCTTGACATGAATAGTGGAGATGAGTAGAAACCCATGTGAGCTTTAGTGCCATTCCTTGTTGGAGGGAACTTAAATTTACTCAAGGTACAAGTTTTCAAATTCCACATTTGTTAAATAATCTCGTTATGCTTGTTTTGGTTAGGTGCATTTGGGTTGTTAATTGACTTTGTCTTGATATGTACAATGTTCTCCTATGCTTATCTAGAGGTGATCTTAGGCCATTTTTGAATATTTTAAACCTTAGCCTTCTTCTTGAGAAAATATTATCCCTAGTGTTGTGGTTAAGCCTTAATTGAATTCATTTCTAGGCCATACATTTGACCAAGCCAATTAAAATGATATCTAGAGGTGATCTTAGGCCATTTTTGAATATTTTAAACCTTAGCCTTCTTCTTGAGAAAATATTATCCCTAGTTTTATGGTTAATCCTTAATTGAATTCATTTCTATGTCATACATTTGACCAAGCCAATTAAAATGATAAATATCTACCTTATCGTGGCTGTTCCTAGTGATGAGTAAGAGTAATCATAAAAGAGAAGAAACTATGGTGTGGAAACTCAAACAAAAAGGGATAAATGATATTGAAACTCAGGGAGTTCAAACAAAAAAAAAAGGAAAATGTTAAAGAAAAGAAAGAAAAAGAAACAAAGACTGAAGTGATGGTGTTAGACTAAAAATCCCATAAAAGGGAGATCGTTTGAAAATAAAGGTCATTCACTCGGAACAACTCTCTCTGTTATCCTATATCTTTTGTTTCTCTTTACCTCAATATCACCCCAGTGCCTCATTACAACCAGTGAAAGTCATAAATGATCTAGAGAAGCATGGGGGAAGCATACTTTTTTTTAAAAAAGAGAAGTTGATTTTGCTATCTAGTGCCCTAACATTCATTTCATGAGATTATGCTAATGTTGTTTCATTTTTTCATGCATGTGCTTCATTTTTGGATTATATGTGAGTATATTTCGTTTGAGCACAATATTCTATCTCACATTTACACATGGAGAACTTGCTAGGATAATCATAGTGTGATTCATGTTGAGAGAAACCCTTGGTGAGTATTGCATCAAAATTGAATTTGGATAGCTTTGTGAATGTGGATTTTGTTGTGTAAATGTTTAAAATTACATGTTCATTTTACACACACATGAGTTTTGAAAGGAAAAGTGTATGTGGATACTTTTGAATAGCATTTAAGGCTATGATATGATTAGTTTGGATGCATTGGAGAAAGCTATTTTGACATCCCTGTGCTAGTTAAGATGATGGAATATGCTTTAAATATATGATATGAGGAAAGAATTTTGTAGGTACCTTCACTAGAAACCTTTACGAGACAAAACTCGTCCACAAGGGATCACCTAGGTGTTTAATGGCTTGTTGCATATGCTAAATGTAATCGAGTTATCTACGAAAGTGATGTTTTATGTTGTTATTTATTACTAGGGATTAGTAATGTTTAGGTTGGGGGTGTGATTAATGCTAATTAATGCATGATTTAATTAAGTTAATAGGTCAATTGTGTTAGTTAAATAAAGTTAAACTAATTAAAATTGACCTATTAAGGTTAGTGTGTGAACTAGGGATAATGCATTAATTGTTGTTCTTTTCAAGGTTTTATGCATCAAAACTACAAACTACCGAGGAGCCAATTGTGACAAAGCTTCAAATTACTGGAGAGCTATTTATCAAAGCTACAATGCCAATTATTAAAGCTTAAAACAAAGAGAGATTAAAATAATCCAAATGGCATCTTTGGGGCTTGTGAATGTCATCCCTTGGGGTTTGAAAAAGGCATCTGTTGGTTGTCTATAAATACCACCCCTTTGTGGCTTATAAAGGATAAATTTTTTTGGCCAGAGCTCTTGGTAGTGGAATACCCCCCCAAGTTGTTACTTTCTTTGTATGCTTGCTAAATCTCTATTGGTTGTGGAATACCCTCCAAGTTATTATTGCTTTCTTTGTATTATTGTTTTCTTTCATGCTATTATCATCTCTTGGTTGTGGAATACCCTCCATAGTTGGAGCTTCCTTCTTCCCTTAGAGAAGTAAAACTCTTCCACTTTTCTAGAGCTTTACCAAAGTCGTGAAGGGTGGAATGTGATTCACACATTCTTTGTCGAAGATCGTTTATATTGATGCATTTCGTTTATGTTTAGTTCTAACCTTTATTTCTTCAAAATATCTTTATAGTTCATTGTTGTCTTTACTTTAACCATGAGTAGCTAATCCAAGGGAGACCTCCTCTTGGGTATGTCATTTTAACTCATTGTCTTTCCTCCTCTTAGAGTACAATGGTTCGATTTAACTAGGATGAGAGTGGATGTGGTTGTTAGTCTTTGATATCCCGTAGGCCTGGAAACGGGTTATGCTTGGATTCTCATCATCTCGTCCCTAACTTCCCACGAATCAATCGTTCATCTATATACCATTGGAGGAAGGTTTGGAGTTGAGTTGGGATTCCCATTGGAATGACCTCTTTAGATTAGCCAACACTTTTTTCATTTCATTATCACAACACAAACCACCACTAAATTCCAATACAAAATGATTTTACATTTTTCTTTAATAAAAAGGACTTTCATGATGGTTCACTTCCTTCCTTGAGGAGAAGACCTTGGAATACTTTTTCAAGTAAAACACGACACTCAAAAGACTCCTTGTGCTTGAGGGGCACTTTGGTTCACACACACCACGCACACATTTCATTTATCCCATTCCATTTTTTTCTTGCCCTTTCTTTTGACCTTGTCCCAAGGGAGAGTGACACTCCCTCTCACACATACACCATACATACATTGAGGGAGAAGTTCAGAGGTTAGGAACCATAGGGAAGAAAATCAAGCAATATGGATGTGAATTTACTTGATTGATTTTTACCTACTTGAACCTCTCAATTATATCAGAATAGTTAGCCACCTTCATGGGTGGCATCAAACGAATGGGAAAAGGGGCCCAAATGGGAGATGCATGCACACTTTCATCAACCAATTTTTCCATCTCACTCACCTCACGCCCCTTGATGTCACCCCTAGTCTCTCCCTCTCTTCGCAATGTGGCATTGGGGGAGACTTTTGGCACAATGGTCTTAACAAATTATTTGGCACTTCGAAAGGAGGTGACTGCTTTGAGTTACTCACAACTCTCACTAGTGGGTCTGGATGACTTAATGACATGTTGGCCTCTAGGGTTTTCTTGGGGTTGAGTGGGGAATTTCCCCTTCTCTTGTTGTGATGTCCCCAAGGAATTGGTCAACTTCATGAGTTGAGTCCAAATGTCATTAAAAGCTGCAACATTTGTATTGTTGATGGCGGTTTAGCTTTTGGATAAAGTTATAAACCACTTCCTCAAAATTCCTCTTATGGGGAGGGTTGGTATGTGAGAGGATTGGATGGTCCTTGTTGACTATAACCTTGTGGAGGTACATTTTGGGAAAAAATTTGTGGAGGTGAGTTTGGTGAATACCCTTGCAGATTAGACCAGGGTATTGAGAGCTAGACGCTTGCCCTTAACCTTGGTATTGACTTTGCTTAGGAGGCATGGTTGGTGAATATGCATTAGATCTATAAGGAGTGAGACTCTCAGTTCTCCAACTAAAGTTCGAGTGATTACTCCAACCCAAATTGCGAGTGTTTGAGTGGGGAGAGAATGATTGCCTCATTTGGTTAAAGGCATTGACCTACTCATGTACACTTCCTTAAGTGCCAGAATATTAGGACACTCCGATATGGAATGCTCAACACTCACACGAATTTAGCATCCCTCCTCGGTCTTTGAAATATTAGACACCTTGTGTCTCCAATTGACTTCTAAACTTTCCACCTTCCATGACAACATGGTGATTTTAGAAAGCAAATCTTCCCAGTCTCTCAAGTCATACATCCCTCCCCCATGTGATTGATTATTACCCGGCGGAGAAGACCTCGGTACATCGGTGGGATCAGTGATATCCTAAGATCGTGCATTTTGCACCAATGTACTAAAGTAGTGTAGGGCCTCATCGGGGTCTTTGTTTAACAACTTGCCATTACACATAATGTCAGTGAATTGTCTATGGCCCGGTGTGATCCCTTCATAGAAGAAACTCACCAATTGCAATGATTCAAAACCATGATGTGAATGGATTGTAGTAATTCCTTGTAGCGATCTCAACCATGATAAAATTGCTCATTGGGCTTTTTTAAAAAGTTTTGAATTTGCATTTTAAGATCGGTGGTTTTAGGCACTAGAAAAAATTTTGTTCAAAAACTCAAAGAGCATTTGTGCGCAAGAGGTTATGGATCGGGGGCACAAGGAATTCAACCACCTTTTGGCTTTGTTCTTAAGGGAGAAGGGAAAGAATTTCAAGTGAGCTATAATTTCAAGCGTACAGGGAATTCTGTTGCTTAAATGCTCAAATTACTTGTTCAACTCACATACACATAAGTTCAGAAAATAAATGTGTAGGTGCGTACATTAGTTTAGTATTTGAGGCTATAGTGGTACTCATGTGTGCTTGGTTCGATCATATGAGAAATGTGTTAAATAGCTCCATATCTGTAGAGTAGGGGAATATTGCTCAAGTTTTTTATATTTGAAATGAATTAGGAATGCCCAGATTATTAATTTTATGATTTGCATTTTGGGTGTTCATTTTGATTGTTAAAAATAGAAATCCATTCTTAGTATGCTGAATGCATCAAAAGTTTAAATTACATTACAATTTAAGTAATAAATTGGGCATGATGGTTTGGATTGTGGTTTATAAGTGTAGTACTTTTTTAGGATGGAGTAGAGGTCATAAAATAGTGTGGTAGAATGTCTAGGGAGATTATGAGTTGGAATGGAGTGGAGATGTGTTGCTCAGTAGGAGTATTTTGGTAAACAAGGTAGTCGGAGGAAGATGAGGATGAAGATACTGATGATGAAGGGGAAGATGAGGAGTCAGAGGAAGATGTGGATGATGAAGGTGATGGGGATGGAAAGGGTGATGTGTAGTAGACTGTTGTAGTAGTTGTCTTACCTTTGGTGTTGGATTGTACAAAGTTAGGTTGGGGTCGTATGCTATTTAGTTTCTTTTTGATGTCCTACTCTATGTACTCCAACTTTTTAACACATTATTGGAAAAGTACAGTTTCTTTTCAATCTTGGCCATGTTTATTTTGTTAACTGCATTATGATTTTTGCATGTTGATTGATTGCGTGAACTAGTTATTTAAATGGAATGTTGTGTGCTATACTCATTACAATGTTTTGGAAAGTAAATTTTTTTATGACGGACTAGTTAAATTCAAGTTGGGGGTGTGAATTGCACAAAATATTGCATATTTGATGTGCTGATCATTCAATTTTCATTTGCTTTTGGGGATTAAAAGATTGGAATTGCACTACTCGAGCTATTAACGAAGATTTTTTGTGTTTGCAAATAAAAGGTGATAAATGAAGCTTGTTAAGGTCTTCCCAAATGAGTTGAGGTGAATGAGGAGGAAAAGGGTGGCAAGATGATAGCTTCGGTATGGTTCTGTCTCTGGAGTTCGGGGTACTGGTACACAGTACCGGTACGCTTTACTAATTCTGCCCAAATTCTGTAGCCATGCTCTACTGCCTTGAGGGTCCCACCAACATCTCTCCCACACTCCTCCGACACGCCCACAATACTATTCATCCCTTTCACACCTCCCTTTGGACTTTTGGAGGCATGGTGATCAATGAGGAGAGTGAAGAGTAGGGAAGTTAGGTGTGCAGACAATGTCTTTCGATAACGTCTTTCGATTACATTGCTAGTTTTAACTTAACCATTAGCTAAGCTGTTTAGTTGGCTAATCCAAAGGAGACCTCCATTTAGGAATGCCATTTCAACTCTTTTTCTCTCCTTCTCTCAGAAAACAGTGGTTCAATTTGACTGGATAGGTAGTGGATGAGATAGTGAGTCTTTGATATTTTGTAGACTTGTCAAAGTTTATACTTAGATCCTTACTCAATCTTGTCCCTAGTTTTTCATGAATCAATCGTTCACCTATGCTCTATTGGAGGAAAGAGTTGAGTTAAAATTGATATTCTCATTAGAGTAACCCATTGGATTAGCCAACACTTGTTTCCCATTTCATAATTATTACAACACAACTCACAAACCACTTCCAAATCAACAAAGGATTTTACACTTTCTTTTCACTGAAATCATTTTCAAATGATTCACATACTTCCCCGATGAAACGATCTTGGAACACCTCCAAGTAAAACATGACCTACAAAAGTCTACTTGCCCTTGGGGAGTATTTTTGTACACTCACATTTCCACCATTCCATTGTTCCCATCTCGTTACCCTTTCTTTTGACATCATTTCCAAGGGAGTGTGACACTCCCCTTCATCCACACATCATACATACATATTGAGGGAAGCTGTTTAGCTGTTAGGAACAACAAGGAAATACTCCAAGCATTTTTTGTGTCTTTGCCAGGGAAGGCAAGTGTTGAGCCAAGAAGGTGATTTTAGAACAACAACAATAAGTCCCGTGATGTTCATCATGGGCTAAGGTACGTTGATCCTTGTACATATTTGTGTGTGTTTGTATTTTCAATTGTAGATAATTTTGTTAGATGTGGGGACAGAAAGATCAAAACCAACTTGTTAGATAACCATTAACCCTAAACATAAATATAGACCAAGACCCACCAAAGGATGCAGGTGACAGCTTTGAGAATGGGGATGCTAACCCAAACATGCAAAGGGGTAGGGGAGTGTCGGAACCTAGAGTTCCCAATCTACAAATGCATTTTCCCCTCCTAGAAATGAAGGGAATAGTGTCCAAATTGATCCTCAAGCAAGGTCAATGATGGAGTTCCTTCAACCAACCCGTATCACCACACCCTCATGCATCCACCTACTGGTTCAAGCTCATCTCATCCAAGTTAAGACGGGGATGTTGCAACTACTTCCTACATTTCATGGAGTTGAAAAGGAAAACCCTTACTTGCATATAAGGGAATATGAGGATATAGTTGCAACATTCAATGCTAACTATGCTATGGAGGACATAACTCGCTTAAAATTGTTTCAACTCTCCCTTAGAGATATAGACAAATTATGGTTGTATGCCTTGAGACCTCGTTTCATAAAATCTTGGAACCAAATGCTCTTCGAATTTTTTAACAAATTTTTTCCAGTTCATAGAACCACCACTTTGAAAAAAGAAATTCAAAACTTTTCGAAAAAGCTCAGTGAGAAAGTTTACCAATGTTGGAAGAGGTACAAGGAGTTATTGCAATCCATCCCACATCATGGCTTTGAATCATGGCAAATAGTTAGTTTCTTCTATGAGGGAATTACACCAAACCATAAACAATTCATTGACATGATGTGCAATGGGGAGTTTTTGAGCAAAGACCCCAATGAGCCTTTGATTACTTTGATACATTGGCACTAAATGAACAATCATGGAACATTATGGATCCCACCGATGTACCAAGGTCTTCAACTTAAGGGGGTAATCAAACTCATGGGGGAGGGATTTCTGATTTGAGAGACTGGAAAGACTTGCTTTCAAAAATTTCAAAGTTGTCAAGGAAATTAGAGAGTCTTGAAGTGAATAGGAGACATGAGGTCTCTAATGTTTCAAGGGTTTATGAGTTTTGCTTGATTTGTGAGAGTGTGGATGTGATGCCCCTAAATCAGGGGTCCCTTTTTACCCGTTGATCAACCGTCAACCGGCGGAAATACCCCGTGAATGCCGCACAATCCGAAATCACGTCAATACTACCCTTTTTCTTACCGGAATCATAACTCACACGTGTTACCTGTGACTTCCTTTAGTCATTTAATTCAACTGAGGTCCTATGTACCTCAATATACCTCATTTAATGTCTTGTTGTATCATTTGAACTAAAAAGATCAAAGTCCAATCATATAACGAAACAATTTTAAAATATCAGATTTTTGTAAAATCTTCCGGAAGGTTTTGCCTACTGGAAAAGTTCTTCTGGAAGGTTTTCATTAACTTTCCAAATGGTTTTACCTTCTGAAAATATTCACATTAACCTTCAAGATCTTCCGAAAGGTTTTGCCTATTAAAACGAATTTTACCAAAATTTTCCCTTAACCTTCCGGAAGGTTTTTATCGACCTTCTGGAAGGTTCTGTCTGTATTTTCCACAACTCCTTCCTTTTTCGTTTCCAATTCATTCCAACCAATTTCACAACCATCTCGATCCTTACATAACATGTATTTGAGCATCCAACATGGTTTATACAAGGTCTATTGCAACATTGGCAAAAGATCTCATTTAATTACATGCCAAACTAAACATTCTTCATAATTTTACAAATTACACAAAATAAGCCACATTTCGGCTTCTTCATCCACAGACACAAACCCCGTACCTGAAATATTTTTCCATAATGGGTGAGTCACGCTCAGTAGAGTATTTCCTAAAAAAGCTACTCCCACAACCCAAATGCACATGAAATACTCATATGCAATAAATTCACCATTCATACAATCCAAGCATAGATATTCTTTCGATGTTGAGAATTTAAAATGCAATGCTACGGAATGAGATGAGTCTCACTCTTAAAACTCAACTCGAGCCTTTCCTGGCTCTTCGACACATGCAATTGCTAATGTGCATTTGCCCGCCATCCATGATTCCGAGCCTTTCCTGGCTCCCTAACACTTGTAATTTCTCATGTGCATAATTTCGTCATTTATGCTACACATCAAATGACATTACCAATCTGGGGTCTTGTATGGGGTGGGTATTTATGGACTTACTCCTACGGCACCCAATCGACACGGGATTTATGGACTTCCACCAACAGTCTCGCGTACACCGACACACTTTATGGATTAATACCAACGGAAGTGCATATCTAAATCACTGGACCTTACACCCGAGGGATCTTCTAGCCCTTCTTATAACCCTGACCCTCAACACCATGTAAACCGTGCGACTCGGGCAAGTCATCGACCTAGCTTACTCGAGCCCATTTGTCATCTACCAACTGTGGTGTTGACTATTTCATGCACACACACACACACTTAATCGTGATGTTTCTGTGCATATGCAATGTAATGTCTCATTGCAACCACAATATGATGTTCAATATGTTATGTGTGCCATATGAACCATTTCAAACCCAATTCACCTAATCCAAGAAAAATATTCTCATTACTCATAATGTCAATAAACCAATATGCATTTATCAACATTTTATCCAAAATTCAAGTCCAAGCATGTCATCTCATATTAAGCAACAACATACTTCCAAATCATGGCATAATGTAAACACATAATATGCCCACAATTTCGCATAATTTAAGAATTCACATTAGACAATTTTTACATACCCATTTCATCAAAATCACTTCCATAGGCAAGTCATATATATCTATATTAACCTACCCATTTCATCACAACATTTAAAGTTGTGAATAGACCTAAGTAGGAGAATCCCCTAGCTCTTGAAGCGTAAGGAATGACCGCAGAAGCTCCAAGAATTCAACCCGAGCTCCAATCCCAAGCTTCCCCAAAATTTTAGCTTTCAACCTTCAGTGAAAGCCCTCTTTTTTTGGTGTGTACGTGTACCCCTTGTCGAGGAGACCAAATTTAGTTCTTAGCCCAAGTGAATTCGAGCTCTCTAGCTCCGTAGATCGTAGAGAGAAGTTGGAGAAAACCTTGAGCTTCCCTCTCCTCTTTATCGATTGTGTATCGGCTGAACAAGTGGAGAAAAATTATATTTTTTCCATATTTATAATTTTAGAATACTTGGCCCACAATTGGCCACATGCCTCTTTTAATTACGGGTTCGTTTTCATCCCGAAACGATTAAATTTTGCTCCGATTCGACCTTAAAATATCTTTATTTTAAATTGCCCTCGATTATTTCCCAAAATAAATAATTTTATCAAATTTTTTGTACTTGGGTCTCCCAGGGTCCGTCCGTCTCGTAAAACGTGAAAATCCGACTATATCAAAATTCAATGAAAATTGACATGCTAACTAGATTTCACGAGATGAATCCAATGATGAGGTCCGTTTCGTCATCCGAACTCTAAAAAATTTTAGGTTTACAACCCGAATCATGGTAACAATTTACCGTTTCACCCTTTATTCATAAAAGTTTAAATGTACCCGGGTTTTTACAGTGGAGCATTCCATATCAGAGTGTCTTAACATTCCAATGCTTAAGTAAGCGTACCATGAGCAAGTTCATGACTTTAACCAAACAAGGCAATCATCACCTCCACACTCGAACACTTATAATCTGAGTTAGAGAAATCACCCAAATTTAAGGTTGAGAAATGAGAATCCCATTCCTCATAGTTCAAATGCATATTCATCACCCAAATTGTTTCATTTCTATGCATACTTCATTTCTATGAGGAACAAAAAAATTTCAAAATTTTCACATTTTCCATTATTCTATACAAAAAGTGGTGGAACATGTGAATGGTGCACCTCACCCCCAATTTAAACCATGCATTGTCCTCAATGCACAAAGAGTCATGCAATGAAAACAATGAAGGTAAAATGAGAAATGAGATACCACCCCCCTTTTTTTATGCAGAATTTGGGCATGTCAGGAAAACAGTACCAGTACTGGGTACCGGTACCGAGTACCGGTACCTCGTTTCCAGTAGGTTTTGTGTACCGGTACGGGGTACCAGTACTGTTTCTGATGTTTTTTTTTATAAACATAAAAGAGAAAATGAAACTCACAAAGCTTATTTACACCCCCCAACTTAGACTCGAACATGATACCCAATAAGATTTTCTACAATGATGCTCAAGTAAAATGAGTCCAAATTAGAGAGAAGTAAACATACTTCATGTTAAAATCTACACTACAAAGTTATGAAAATAAAAATATAACAATAAAAGAAATCTAACTACTATGTACATGGAAACAAAACAACAAGGGCTCATGTCAATCCGGCTTCAATTCGGATATGAGCTTGCGCCCATGGATTTTTTTGATTTTAAAATTTTTTGTTGCATCAATGCCCTTTCTAACCAATTTATCCAACAATACAAGGGATAAGAAGTCAACAATCTCAACAAAAAAGACGTGTAGGCAAGTCTATGCAATACCAACAATGAAGTATACAATTCCTCTTTACAAGTTCCAACACTTGACTCCATTGCAATGCCCTTCCCAAGTTGAGAAAAGTGAATCTCAACACCACTCTTAGATGGAAAAATGACATTGGGCTCATTAGCCTCATGTGAAATAATATCTTCATTAAACTTTTCACAATCAAAAGTGGTGGGAGATTCAACATCAAAATGCAATCCATTGGGAAGATCACACTCAATACATTGACTATGCTCAAAATGTTGCTCATCATGCATAATTATAACATTGGTCAATGTGTTAAGTAGATCTCCAATTTCAGAAATTTGTTGGGCTACTTGGGCATTGAATTCCATTTGGTATTGCATAAACTCATAAAAAATATTTTCCAATGCTTGTTCGGTTGAGTCCTCATATGTTGGATAGTGGGAGAATTCATTTGGTGGTGTGAGATTGGATGGAAAATTATACGGTTCATTCTCCCAACCATGACTCGGATGACTCGGTGTAACATAATGGTTGGGGTAAAAATTTTTGGAGGCCAAATTTAAATTTGAACCTTCGCATTCAAAGGGTTGAACCGAATAATTTAATGGGCATTCACTAATGAGATGTCCATTCTCACCACAAATTTCGGAAACGTTTTCAAAATAAGGGGCATTTATAGGGCACTCACTAGTGATGTGTCCATATTTACCACAAATCTTGCAAACGTTTTCAAAATAAGAGGCCATTCTTGGGCACTCACAAGTAACATGCCCATACTCATTGCAAATCTCACACACATTTTCATAATAAGAGACATTTGATACATTTTCATAAAAATTATAAGACATAAAAAAAACACAAACTAAAACAAAATATTTACAAATGAAATGACATACCTTGGCCCGTGACGAAAATCACGAGACTTACCATGCCGTCCAAAATCACCCTCGACTCGACGCTTAACCTTCCCCGGCAACGGCACCAAAATGATTGATTGAAAACGATGTCGTTCCCAACCTCTCAACACCACCCTCAAATGTGTATGACTTATGTGTGAAGGGAGTGTCACTCTCCCTCGGGATGATGCAAGAGATTAGGCGACAACAAATGGGAATGGTGGAAAATGGATGAACAAAATATGTGTGAAATGAAATGTGCAATGTGCACAAAAGCGCTCCCCAATCGCAAGAAGTCTTTCGTTGTCGGTGTTTTACTTGGAAAGTATTCCAAGGTCGTCTCCTCAGGGAAAGAAAGGGAGTTTTGTGAAAGTGATTTTGCAAAAAGGTAAAGAAAATATAAAATCTTTTGTTTATGTTTTGGGGTTGCGTTTGTAAATGAAAATGCAAGAAAATAAGTGTTGGCTAATCCAAAGGATTCATTCCAATGGGAATGCCAAATCAACTCAAAACCTTCCTCCGATTGAGCATGAATGAACGATTGATTCGGGGGAAGCTAGGGACAAAATTGGTGAGTATCTAAGCATAACTCGTGACTAGGCCTATGAGATATCAAAGGCTCACCAACTCATCCACTCTCAACCCCGTCAAACCGAACCATTTGACTCAAAAGGGAGGAATAAAGAAGAGTTGAAATGGAATCCCCAAGAGGAGGTCTTCTCTTGGATTAACCAACTTAAATCCTACCTACTCCTATTAAAAGCAAGACATTCATAATGTAAAGAGACAAGGATGAAATGGAGATTAAAACTTAACTAAATGCAAGAAATCTTAAACTAAGAAGAGAAATCAACAACACCCATTTTAAACTAAGAAATGAAGAACTTGAAAGCATAAATGGTGAAATCTAAGTTACACGACTAAACTTGAAATAGACTTGAATTAAATGACATTAAGTTAATAAAATGAAGATTACAAGAGTATGAAAGCTTACTACAACAATAGCAAGTGAAATGGGAGAAGAAAATGCAAAAAAAAAATTTACTATTCATCATCTTCAACCTTGGAACTCTCTCTCTATACCTACTCCTAAGCTTAGGTAGCCAACTCCCTCCAAATGCTGAATATTGTTGTATATATGGAGTGTATGTCTTGCCAAAAACGTCCATGAGGGTCCCTAGGGTCTGTGAGAAAGGCCACCCATCAATGGTAGGTGATTTTGATGGGTCACACAGGCTAGGACAGAGCTAGCTTGTAACTCACAGGCCTGCCCACTTCTCTCACATCCTCATTAAATGCCAAGCCTTCAAAGTCTTCCAAATGTGTAAGGGAGGCATGCTCTTGTGTCAGGAAATGTTGGGGGCAAGTGGGAGAAGTGTATGTGGGACCCTAAAGCCTCAAAGTTGAGTTACAGGCTATTTTTTGGCTAGAAGGTTCGTGGTACCGGTACCATATGGTACCGGTACTGTTTTTCTGTACTGGACCACCTTCGGTAGAAATGACATAACTCTTGATCTAACCGTTGGATTGAGGTGAAATTTGGACACAATAAAGCAGCCATCCAGATATACAACTTTCATGTTTTGAACTTTTCCAGATTCTGCGTAGATCATGGTCAAAATGGAGCACAACCGAGGTAGTACTGCCTAGTGATGTGGCAGCTGGTGCCTTTGTTCCAAAACACTAATACCTCCTTGATTTCTTCACTTTTAAGCCTCCAATTCTTCATGTATTGTGTCCATGCCAGTACCACACATCCAACATAGTTGCAAGGTCCTAAAATCCAACATTTAAGCTATCAAAACATGCAACATCGAGAATTCAACATTATTCATAAAATAGGCTAACACTAAGTAATCAAATGCAAAAGTTGAGTTATAATGAATGTAATGAGGCCATGAAATGTGCAATATTATGTGCTCATAACACCCCCCAAATTAAGATTTGCTAGTCCCTAGCAAACAAAATGTAAAAGCAAGAAGACAAAAATAAACCTATAATAATTCCGATATTGCATTTAGCACATGCAACAAGCCTTTAAACCCCTAGGTGATCCCTAGTGGACGAGTTTTGTCTCGTGAAGGTTTTTATTGAAGACACCTACAAACTTCTTTTCCTAGTATTTAATATTTAAAATGTATTCCCTTATCCTAACTAGCAATGGATTTTCAAAAACAACTTGACATGGGCATCATTTTTTCGATTGTCGATAGTAAGTGGGTTAGCCCCACAAAAGTGGTACCCATGAAGTTTGGGGTCACGGTGGTTGAAAATGAGAATAATGAGCTCATACCAACGTGGGTAATCACTAGAGGGAGGGTGTGCATCGATTACCGAAAACTCAACTTATGCACAACGAAAGACCACTTCCCAATATCATTCCTTAACCAAGTTCTAGAGCGAGTAGTGGGGCATCTATTTTACTACTTTTTAGATGGGTACTCTGGCTACAATCAGATTGAGATTGCTTCAAAAGATCAAGAGAATACCACTTTCACGTGCCATTATGGTTCCTTTGCCTACCGCTGCATGCCATTTGTACTATGCAATGCTCTAGGGACTTTTCAATGCTACATGATGGGGATTTTCAGTGACATGGTGGAAAAGATAGTAAAGGTCTTCATGGATGGCTTTTCAGTTTTTGGGGACTTATACAATGAATGTTTGGAAAATTTGGATAAAGTTCTAGCAAGATGTGCTAAGAAGAATTTAGTCTTGAACTGGGAAAAGTGTCACTTCATGGTGACAGAGGGAATTGTGCTTGGCCATATAGTTTTGGCAAGGGGTATTAAATTTGATAGATCCAAGGTGGAGGCCATCTCCAACCTCCTCACGCTAAGAGCCATCAAGGACATCCGGTTGTTTCTGGGTCATGTGGGGTTTTATCGTCGCTTCATAAAGAATTTTAGTGCATTGGCCTAACCCTTGACCAACTCATTGTCTAAGGAGGTCCCATTCGAGTAGTAAGATGATTGTGAGGCATCCTTTAAAAACTTAAAAGCATGTTAGTTACACCTCCGATCATATGACCACCCAAGTGGAATCTACCTTTGAGCTGATTTATGACACAAGTGATTACGCATTTGGCGCAGTGATCGATCAAAGGGAGGAAAATAGACCATATGTAAGATACTATTCTAGTAAAACGCTCAATGAAGCCTAAATGAATTACACTACCCCAGAAAAAGAACTGCTAGCGATAGTTTTTGCTTTTGATAAATTCTATTCGTATATCATAGATTCACTTATTATTGTCTTTACTGATCACTCTGCCTTGAAGTATTTGTTGTCTAAGCAAGATGCTATACTGATTAGCACAATATTTTATATGTTTTTGTTGTGCAAATCAATGTTATTGAAGTGGTTTTTTATAATTAAAGATTGGGAGTTGTGTTCATGATTTTTCAACTATAGCTTTTGATGTGTGCAGGTTAAGATGTACAATATACCCTCTTAAAGCCTTTCAAATGAGTCATGAGGAGTTATGGTGAAAGAAGAACCAAAGGAAACCAAAGGGGAGAAGACAGCAAGAAATCAGGAAAATAAGCCTAGCGTACCGGTACGATGAGGCCGCTGGAGTGCTGCGTACCAGTACGCGTACCGGTACGCCCGAAGGATTTTTTGCCCAATTCTGGTTCACGCCTCAGCCTTTTTTTTGTGGACCCCACCATGTCTTCTCCCACTTGCTTTCTGCAAGCCCACAATACTATTTATTGTGTTCACACCTCTTTTGGACATTGATTGCAAGAGTACATTAATGAGAGGAGTGAGAAGATGTAGCTGCTGGGTCTTGAGGAGTGCCCTGCCATGCCTTGTCCAAGCCATCACCTACTACCTATTGATGGAGATCACATCTCCAGGCTAGCCCTTGTCTCCTGGCACGTTTTTGCTAAAGGATGATCTCCATTGCAAGGGCTGAAAGGAGGAAAGGAGACCGGAGGGTATTAGAGTTTTCGTAGAGAGAGAAGCTCCGAAGCGTAGAGATGATGAATAGTGTATTCTAGAGAGAGAAAGTTCATATTTCAGCATTTCTTCTACTGCATTTGTCTTGTAATCTTGAGTAAGGATCTTAGTTGTTCATTGAATTCCATTAATGTTGTTTTCCCTTTATGTTTGGTTAGTTGAATGCTCATTTAATGTTTTTCCATTAATGCTTTAAGTTCTTCATTTTCCATAGATAAGAATTAGTTTATCATCTCTTTCATTCCTAGCTTGAAAGTTATTGTATTTTGTTATTCTAGAATTCCATTTCATTGCAATGCACCTTCATTTCGTCATTGTTTACATTTCAAATATGACTAGCTAATTTATTAGTTGGCATGACCAAGGGGAACCTCTACCTTAGCATATGACTTCAACTCATTTCTATTCCTCCCTTCAAAGACCAATGGTTCGATTTAACCGGGTTGAAGGCGGATGATTAGGTGAATCTTTGATAAACCATAGGCCTAGTCACGGCTTATGCTTAGATACTCACCGGCCTCATCCTCTGCTTTCCAGAAATTATTCGTTCATTTATGCTTGATTGGAGGATGTGTTTGAGTTGAGTTTGTATACCTAGTAGAATGACCTCTTGGAAATGCCAACTCTTGTTTTCTCACTAGCACACACTTCACAAACCAACTCAAAAGATAAAAGATTTTACATTTCTGTTTTCACCAAATCACTTCAATCTTGATCCACTTCCTTCCCTGTGGATACGACCTTGAAATAATCTTCCAAGTAACTCACAACACACGAAAGTCTCCTTGCGATTGGAGAGCATTTTGGTGCACACACATCCCAGATTTACATCTTCCCATTTCCCTTTCCTCATTGCCCTTTCTTTTGACACTATCCTTAGGGGAAGAAATCCTTCTTCCCCGTCCATACAATGTATCATTTGAGGGATAGTAATTAGGGGTTAGTGAGGTTAGGTATTCTCAATCAATCATATACCGAGAATCATTAGATGGATACTCCTCCTACAAGAATTTAACTTAACGATCAAGGACAACAAAGGAGTTGATAACGTGGTGGCGGATTTTGGATTTTATACCACCGGTTTCGTATACCATACTACACTTTTTCGGAATTTCACTACAGGTGAGTGTATAACCAAGTTGCCGAGTCTTGCACCCATGGGGGGAATCTACCCCTTGTTGTTATACCAAACACAAGTTTTATTTTTATGCAACATGCGGCTCACTGGGATCTTCAATCCTATTTCCCCGAGTCCACCCTTCAATCACCAAGAATGATGCTTTATTAACCACGCATACACACACTCACACTCATGCCTAAGCCAATGAATGTGATGCCTCCGTACCTATGCAATGTAATGAACCATATGGAATGAGTGCCATATGAACCAGTTAAACCATAAATTTCAATATGTTTCATGGACAATTATATCATATGCATATAATCTCCAAAAATTCATCACAATGTCAAAACATCAACTAGCATGTATTAACATTTATAGCCAACACAATTCGCAAGTATGTTATTACGTATTCTATGCCAACAACACACTTGAGTCACAAAACACATTATAACACATAATGGCCCACAAAAATCAGCCCCAAATTAGACCACATAGAAACCCCAACTTAGGCCACCAAAATAGCCCAAAAATAGTCCATTTGGACAGCCCCTGGATAGCTCACATACAACCCAATTTCAGCCCCTAAAATAGCCAAAAAATAGTCCCTTTTTGGTGCAAAAAAATAGTCCATGAAAGTGCACAAATTCAGTCCATGAAATGCACAAAAATAGTCCATTTTAGTCCATAAAAATAGTCCATGAAAGTGCACAAATTCAGCCCATGTAAGTGCACAAAAACAGTCCATTTAAGTCCATAAAAACAATCCAAAAGCAGTCCATTTGGACAGCCTATATGCAGCCCCTTTTTACCCACTAAAACAGCCCATAAACATCCATAAAACAGTCATATTTTAGCCACAAAACAACCACATAACATTCACATTACAACCACCATAAACAGCCCCTTAAAGTAGGAGTAAAACTATAGTAGGACAAACCCTACCACTTGGAGCGTAAACTGAAGACAAAAGCTTCAAGAACACCGCCTAAGTCCCAAAAACTCTTGATTTCCCAAATCTCCTCTTATGGATCTTTGGTGAAATCCTTCGTTCTTGGTATGTACGCATAGCCCTCGTCGTGGTGATCGATTTCCTCTCTTGGCTCGACGGAATTCGAGCGACGGAATTCCGGGAAATTGAAGAAGAAGATTGAAGAACTATTTTTTTCTCTCTTTTCTCTCTTCTCTCCCTACACCCGTCCAAGGGGTTGAAGCTAAAAATCTGATTTTAGCACCTATTTCTAATTGCGCCACACGCCCCCTCTTTTCTGGGTCTGTTTTTGGCCCCAAACAATTTATTACATTACGTGTTTAGTCCAAATTAATTTTATTGGTACTTTAGTCCAATCATATTTTAATTTTAAAATGGTTATTTTTGGGAACCACTGAGAGGTCATCTACCACCTAGTTGTCTCAAACGACGTGTAAAAAGTTAAACTATCTCAGAATTAGACGAAATTTGACAAGGAGACTAGATTTTGCTACACGATTCCAACGACGAACTCTGTTTCCTCATCTGACGTCTAGAATATGAGTATTTTTAAATATGTATTCTAATAAAAAATTACCATTTTAACCTTTTTCTGAAAAAATTCAAATTTGTGCAGGTTTTACATTCTTTCCCCTTTAAAAAAATTTTATCCCCGAAATTCACATACTCATGCATATGCAACAGTCATCTAACACTAAATGACTACAAAAATGTACCTCCATCCTAAAAGAAGAAAGGGAAATTGGTACAAATAGTGTCCTCGCGCTTTTATGTCGCCTCATCCACTCCTCGATGCTACCACAACACCTTCACTAGTCTCACGGTCTTGCCTCGCAAAACCTGCTTCCGACTATCCATGATACGCACCGGTCCCTCCTCAAAGGTCCCATCCGCATCAACAACAAGCTCGCCTCAATCCACCACATGAGTCGGATTTGGGGTGTATTTTTGGAGCATGGAGACATGGAATACCACATGAACACCAGATAGGTTTGGCGGTAACGCCAACTGGTAAGCAACTATACCAACCCTCTCAAGTACCTCAAAGGGCCCAATATACCTCGACAACAGCTTTTTCTGCTTGCCGAACCTATCCACGCCTTTCTTAAGCATCACCTTCAAGAAGACATGATCTCCCACCTCAAACTCTGTAGGTTGCTGTCGTCTGTCGGCATAGCTCTTCTGCCGACTCTAAGCTGTGAGAAGACGCTTTCGTATCAAGTCCACTTTCTTAGAGATGTCTTTAACAAAATTCGGACTAGTTGAAGGTCTTTCTCCTACCTCCATCCAACAAATCGGAGAAGAAGATTGAAGAACTATTTTTTTCTCTATTTTCTCTCTTCTCTCACTATGGCCGGCCAAGGGGTTGAATAATGAAGATATTTTGCTAAAAATCTGATTTTAGCACCTATTTATAATTTAAAATACTTGGCTCTAATCGCCCCACACGTTCCCCTCTTTTTTGGGTCTGTTTTCGCCTCGAAATGATTTATTACATTACGTGTTTAGTCTAAACTAATTTTATTGGTACTTTAGTCCTATTTCAATTTTAAAATATTTATTTTTTTGGACCACTGAGAGGTTATCCGCCACCCAATCGTCTCGAATGACGTGTAAAAACTTTAACTATCTAAGAATTCAGTGAACCCTATTTCCTCATCTGAGGTCTAGAGCATGAGTATTTTTAAATACGTATTATAATGGCAAATTATCATTTTGCCCTTTTTCCAAAAAAATTTAAAGTTACCCAAGTTTTACATTTACTTCCAATTCTTTTTTTAGGGGACTTACATTTACTCTAGGAACAATTCTTCAATTTCAAAATTTTTCAATAGTCTCATTATGCTTGTTTTGGTTAGGTGCATTGTGTAGTCGTTTAACT
Organism: Ilex asprella; assembly: GCA_023539305.1. Classification (NCBI taxonomy): domain Eukaryota; kingdom Viridiplantae; phylum Streptophyta; class Magnoliopsida; order Aquifoliales; family Aquifoliaceae; genus Ilex; species Ilex asprella. The sequence continues at coordinate 32,084,710 of CM042187.1, forward strand.
TATTTGAAAAGTACACTACTCTGCTATGCGTATCTGGAAGTGATTTTAGGCTATCTTAGATTATTTTTGGCCTTTGCCTTATCCTTGTGAAAATATTATCCCTAGTGCCATCATTGAGCCTGAGTGAAATTCATTTCTACGCCAGAAATTTCACTAAGTCGATGAAAACAAGAAATATTGACCTTACCTTGGTTGTTCATAAAGCTAAAAATGAGTGATTACAAAAGAAAAAGAAGTGTGGTGTGAAAATTCAAGCAAGGGATGATTGTTATGAAACTCAAAGAGCTTGAAAAAAAAAAGAATGAGAATTAAAGAAAAGGAGGAAAACGGTGAAAAAATTAAACAATGATCAAAGGAAAAAGAAAATATTAAGGAAAAGAAAGAAGAGAAGCAAAGATTGTGGGTATGGTGCAAAGAATGGAAATCCCATAAAGAGGGCGATGTTTTTGAAATAAAAGTCTTTCACTCAGAACAACCCTATTTGTTTTCATATATCCTTCGTTTCTTTTTTCTCAATATCACCTCAAGGCCCCATTATAACCTTTGAAGTCCTAAGTGATCAAGAGAAGCATGGGAGATGCATAATTTTTAATAGAACAATGAGTTAGTTTTGCTTAGTTTTGTGCTCAAAAATCTATCTCACATGTACACATGGATTACATGTCAGGATAGCTAGAGTGAATATCATTGTTAAGAGTGACCTTTGGGGAGGTTTGCATTGAAGCTAGGTTAGACTAGCCATTCGGATGTGAATTTTGTTGTGTAAATGTTCAAATTACTTGTTCAACTCACACACACACACACGAGTTCATAAATAAATGTGTAGGTGCATACTTTATTTTAGTATTTGAGGCTATAATGGTACTCACGTATGCTTAGTTCGATCATATGAGAAATGTGTTAAATAGCTCCACATCTGCAGAATATGGGAATATTGCTCAAGTTTTTGATATTTGAAATGAATGAGGAATGCCTGGATTATTAATTATATGATTTGCATTTTGGGTGTTCATTTTGATTTGTTAAAAATAGAAATCCATTCCTTGTACGTTCAGTACATCAAAAGTTTAAATCACATTTCAATTTCAGTAATAAATTGGGCATGATGGTGCGGATTGTGCTTTATAAGAGTAGTACATTTTTATGATGGAGTAGAGGTCATAAAATAGTGTGGTAGAATGTCTAGGGAGGACTTGAGTTGGAATGGAGTGGAGATGTGTTGCTCAGCTAGAGTATTTTGGCGAACAAGGTAGACAGTACCGGTATGGAGTACCCGTACGGTTTGGCCTCTGGAGCATAGCGTACTTGTACTGCATACCAGTACAGTTTGGCCACTAGGGCGCGAAGTACCAGTACACAGTACCAGTATGGTCTACTGAAATCCAAAAAATTAGGGCTTTTAAATTTAATTTCTTTGAAGAACCCTTCACTTTCCCCCTTTAATCATAGACCATAGAGCCTCTCTCTCGCACTCAAAAACCTCCCAAGCCTCCAAATACCCCTATTTCCCCTCCAATTCCAAAATCCTCCCTTCTTTGAACTTTGATTTAGTGCAACCCACCCCTGTTCAAACCCTAAGTGTCGAAAATCTTGATTAACAATCAAAATAGCATATTCTTATGCCATGTTTTGGACTAATTATGCTATGCTGGAGCTTAAAGAATGATGTTTTAGGTCTAAAAGTGAACAAGGGTTCAAAGGCACCAAAAACCCTCCCTTGGTGGCAATCACAACATTTTAAGGAACTAGTTGTAGAGGCTTGGAATAAGGAAGAAACGTTCGAACGATAAACACTGTTCAAACGGTCATGGTGAATTAGGCCAGAAACTGCTATCTGTGTTGCAGGAAAAACTCAAGGCCCTGGAGATTCAAGAACTACGTTCGAATGGTACGTAACGTTCAAATGTCTATTGGAGCAAGGACAAGATCAGACTGACTGAAGACATGGCATGTTGCAAACTTGCAGAGTTGCAGTCAGAAGGCCTAAGCACTTGAGTGCCACGTTCGAATGGTAGCCACCGTTCGAACGCTCCAGGAATTATTGGACAGATCAGTCAAGATTCTGCAAGGACCTGGAGGGAGATTTACATGAAGACTTGGAGGAAGATTTTGGACAGAAACCACGTGTGGACTGACATAACTAGCCTGGATTGCGTCCTTCTGACGTTTGAACGGCAGAGAGCAAAGATAGAGGAACTGTTTGAATGCCCAAACCGTTCGAACGGTGTGGACAGACTGCCTGCAGAGTGGTTGGCATTTCACTTTGACTTTGACGCCCAGCTCTATTCGTTTACCCCCTCCCTACCTTCTCCTTGCCTATAAATACATTTAGTTTTGTGCAGAAGAAAGGGAGGTGGGGGTGGAACCATTTGAGGGATTCACCTTTTAGAATTTTATCACATCCATTTCAATTCTTGTCTTAGTCTTTCTCTTTACTAGAAGAAGTGGGGAGTTTAGATTCCCACTCATTCCCTTTACATTGATGTTCACATTTACATTTACTTAAGAGTTGTAATTCCTTTATTTACTTTAAGTCTTTACCTTTATGTTCTTGATTTTGCATCTAGTCTTTACATTTATGCCTTTATTTCCTTCTAGTCTTTACATTTAAGCTCTTACATACATGATTTTACTTATGTCTTGCAATCTCATTATTTGATCCCCCTTCTTACTTAGAGGAGTGAAACACTTTCACTTTTCTAGAGCTTTACCAAAGCCATGAAGGGTGGAACGTGATTCACTCATTCTTCGTTGAAGATTAGCTCTTTGTTAATCATACTTTTACGTTGTGAAGCCCTCTAGTTAGAGGGATGAGCATCACTCACTTTTCTAGCTTTACTAAAGCTATGAAGAGTGAGTAGTTTCTCATTCACTCTTTAGTAAGAGGTAAAGGACATGTGTTGATTATCCGGATATCATATGATGCTTTGTTCTAAGGCTTAATATTCATATTCCTTTGCTTTTGGATGATTGATTGCATCTAGCAAAGCTAAAGTACTTTGTATAATCGGTAGTCTTCCTATGACACGGATGACTCCTGCATAGAAAGACTCTTCGTTTCGAGGCAAGTACCCCGGTTAGATCTTCATGACTACCCTTTAATCATCCCCCTTTATCAAGCTTAATTTGAAAGGATGAACTATTAAAGCCATGGTTGAATGCCATGAAGAATTACTTGTTTGTATATACGCGCGATAACTCTCGTTACAAATATTTCTTGTAAACTTCTAGTAAGACCTTGGAACCATGACCTTAATAGGCCATTTCTTATCTTCCGATTGACTCGCCGTTGACACGGGAGTTAATTGAGTCATCAAGCAAAAATATAATATCTCGGATAATTAACCACATGTCTTGATCCTCGAACTTAAGAGTGATTTCTCCACCTTTTGAATTTATCTTATATTTTGTCTAGAAAAGTTCTTAAAAAGAATTTAATATTTGGTTCAAGAAATTCACCCACATCTCACAACTCTAAAATCTCAAAGGGTACAATCAATTAGTCTTCTTCATTGATTACTTTAAAACACCAAAACTACTGGTTCCCTGTGGATTCGACTCTGGACTCAAAAAGGATTTTTACTACAACTTGACCGCCTGCACTTGGGTGTACACATTTCTGATCAAGTCAAGTTTTTGGCGCCGCCGCCGGGGAGCCTTGTAAAAGTGTTTTACAGGTAAAAGGTAAAAAGACCTTTTCTTTTGGTATATATTCTTCTGTTTACTGTAAATAGTTTGTTTTGCGTTCATTTAATTTATGTCTGAGAACGCTCATCACTATAAAAATTTTCTAGCAGAATCTTCTGGATCTGTGAACCAATCTGAATCAAATTCACCAAGATCAATAGCAGACTCTTGTGAGTGTATTATGGTAAATTTTGATAGAAATGGAGAGGTTCCCGTGAGGGAAGATGAGGTGCCTAACCTTCGAACTTTGAGGGATTATCTGAATCCCACAAGAAATAGTATCCCCTCATGTTTTGTATTCCCTCCAGATGCACCCCCTTTTACAGTAAAGCCAGGGACTGCACAGTTGTTGCCTGTTTTTCATGGATTAGATACTGAAAATCCATATTTGCATATGAAAGACTTTGAAGAAGTGTGTGGAACATTTCAAGATAATTCTGAACTTTCCATGATAAAACTTTTTCCTTTTTCTCTTTAGGACAAAGCTAAACAATGGCTAAATTCTTTAAAATCCCTTTCCATGCCAACCTGGCAGATATTTCAAAATGAATTTTTTAGAAAAATTTCCCCCTACATCGGACTAACATGCTAAAAAGGCAAATTATGAATTTTTCGGTGAAAGAGGGGGAAACATTTTACCAAAGTTAGGAAAGATTTAAAGAACTACTCCAAGCCTGTCTACACCATGCTTTTGAAAATTGGACTCTAGTAGGATTCTTCTATGGCTCCTTACCTACTAGATTGCGGCAGTTTGTCGAAATGATGGCCCAAGGAGAATTTATGGGTAAAAGTCCAGAGGAGTCATTCTTTTTCTTTAACACTATATCTGATAGTTCTCAGATGTGGGACTCAGCCGCCCCTACCACTAGTGAAGCTAGACCATCCACTTCCCAAAGGGGAAAGTATATCTTGAAAGAAGATAATGACCGGAGAGCAAAAATGTCCACCTTATCTCGAAAGCTTGAAGCCTTAGAGATGAAAAAAATTCTTCAAGTTGAATTGGGTCCGCCCATAGAACAAGTGTGTGGGATTTGTGCATTGATAGGACATCCTACTGGGGAATGCACTACCATCCCTGCAATCAAAGAAGTCTTGTTGGAACAATCAAATGCAATTTCCAATTTCAACAAGCCTTACAACAACCCATACTCTGAAACATACAATCCAGGGTGGCGGAACCATCCAAACTTCAGTTGGAGGAACACACAACCAATTCCCATGAACCAACCACAAAATTCACAACCATCACCTCAAGGACCTCTTGCATATCAACCATACCAACCACCGCACAAAAGGAACCTTGAAGATACATTGAACCAATTCATGCAAACTCAAATGAACTTCAATGCACAAACCACCCACTCCTTTGAAGATCTTAAAAGTCACATCCAAAAGCTGACCCAATCCATGGCTACACATGAAAAGGGCAAATTTCTTGCCCAACCAAAACCTCTACAAGATCAAGCTCAAGCTGTCACTACACTGAGAAGTGGTAAAGTGATTGACAAAACTGTCAGGGACATGTTTTTTTCAAAATCAAAACCTGAGTCAATCCCAATCTAGTCAACAGTTGAACCTAAACTTGTGGACGGAAAGGAACCTGAGCCTGAGATAGAGCAAGAACCAGAACCTTCTAAAGAAGAGGAACCTTCACATCTAATTTCTGCTCTTTTCCCACATCGACTCCAAGCTACCCAAAAGGTGAACCATCAACCTGAAATTTATGAGCTTTTCAAGCAAGTAAAAATCAACATTCCACTTCTAGATGCAATCCAACAAGTACCATCTTATACCAAGTTTCTAAAAGACTTGTGCACAGTCAAGAGAACCAAGAAATGTCCAAAAAAGAGCCTTCTTAACTGAACAAGCCAGCGCCTTGCTTCAATACAAAACCCCTCCAAAATACAAAGATCCTGGATGTCCAACTATCTCATGTGTCATTGGAGATTTCAAAATAGAACAAGCATTGTTAGATATTGGGGCTAGTGTCAATTAGCTACCTTACTCTGTCTACCAACAGTTGGGTCTGGGTGAACTCAAACCTACTAGTGTCACACTCCAGTTAGCAGACAGATCTGTTAAAATCCCTAGGGGTATTGTGGAAGATGTACTTGTCCATGTGAATAATTTTATCTTCCCAGTTGACTTCATTGTTCTAATTGCTCAACCAACATTATATTCAGAGAATCAAATTACTGTCATCCTTGGTCGACCCTTCCTAGCAACTTCTAATGCACTAATTAATTATAGAAATGGAGTCATGAAATTAACCTTTGGGGATCTGACTCTTGAACTAAATATTTTCAATTTTGCTAGACACCAAGGAGAGGATGAGGACGAAGGGAAAGTAAACTCCATTGAATCGTTGATACAAGAACATCTTATTGACACGTTCAATGAGACGTTGCCCGACTCACCTTTGATTGAGTCTGACTCAGCTGAGTCAAAACCAAAAAGTTGCCCTACTCACACTGTTGAGACATGGGTGCCCAAATTTGAGGAACTGTCACCAAATAGCACAATACCAATCTCATCAAGTGACAGGCCACCTAAGCCTGAATTAAAACCTCTTCCATCCGACCTCAAGTATGCATTCTTAGGAGAAAACATGCCATTCCCAGTGGTAATTTCATCTAAGCTCACAGACTTGCAAGAGTCTAAACTGATTGAAGTTCTTAAAAGACATAAAAACACCATTGGGTGGACCATCTCTGACTAGAAAGGCATAAGTCCATTAGTCTGCAATCATGAAATATATCTTGAAGAGGATTCAAAACCCTCCCGTCAATTGCAGAGACAACTTAACCCTCACATGAAGGAAGTCGTGAGAACAGAAGTACTCAAACTCTTAGATGCGGGAATAATTTTTTCCATCTCCGATAGCAAGTGGGTAAGTCCAACCCAAGTTGTGCCCAAAAAGTTTGGGGTCACAATGATAAAAAATGATGCCAATGCACTAGTGCCAACTCGAGTCGTCACAGGATGGCGAATGTGCATTGATTACCGAAAATTAAATTTGGTAACTAGAAAAGACCATTTTTCTCTCCCATTCCTTGACCAAGTTCTAGAAAGAATTGCAGGCCATGAATTTTATTGTTTTTTGGATGGGTATTCCGGGTACAATCAAATTGAGATTGCCTTAGATGATCAGGAGAAAACCACATTCACATGTCCCTTTGGAACCTTTGCATTTAAAAGAATGTCTTTTGGACTTTGTAACGCTCCTGCAACATTTCAAAGGTGCATGCTAAGTTCGTTTAGTGACATGGTTGAAAAAATTTTAAAAATATTTATGGATAATTTCTCTGTCTATGGTGATTCATTTGATCTATGTCTGGCAAACTTAGAAAAGGTCCTAGTAAGGTGTGAAGAAGCTAATCTAGCGCTCAATTGGGAAAAATATCATTTCATGGTAACACAAGGCTTTGTCTTGGGTCACATCTTGTCGTCTGAGGGCATGAAGGTTGATAAGGCAAAAATTGATCTAATTGGAAATTTGCCAGCACCCAAGACTATAAAGGATGTCCAATCATTTCTGGGACATGCAGGTTTTTACAGGAGATTCATAAAAGATTTCAGTACCATAGCTAAACCTATGTGTCATCTCCTAAGTCAGGATGTAATTTTTAACTGGAATGAAGCTTGCCAGAAATCTTTCGAGAAGCTAAAGGGCATGCTAATTTCTGCCCCAATAATGTAACCTCCTGACTGGACTCTACCCTTTGAACTAATGTGTGATGCAAGTGATTATGCTGTAGGTTCTGTATTGGGGCAAATAAAATATAAGAAACCCCATGTAATTTACTATGTAAGCAAAACTTTGAATGATGCTCAAATGAATTATTCAACAACGGAAAAAGAATTGCTTGCTGTAGTTTTTGCATTGGAAAAGTTTCGTTCTTATCTGGTTGGTTCTTCTGTTACTGTCTTTACTGACTATGCAGCCCTAAAATTCTTGCTCACAAAGAAAGATGCCAAACCTAGGCTCTAGAGATGGATACTCTTGCTTCAAGAATTTGATCTTGTCATTAAAGATAAGAAATGGGTCAAAAATGTGGTGGCAGACCATCTTTCCAGATTAACATATGAATTTCATGAGGATGGACTACCAATCAATGAGAAATTTCCCGACGAACAACTGTTCATAATTGATGAGATCCCATGTTATGCAGACATTGCTAACTTTTTAGCTACTAGAATATTTCCTCCGTCATTCACTCCCATGGACAAAAAGAAATTTTTTACGGAGGTTCAGAATTTCTTTTGGGAAGATCCCTATGTATTCAAATATTACAAGGATCAGATCATAAGACGTTGCATTCCAGCTCAAGAAAACAAACAGGTAATATCATTTTGTCATTCTGAAGCATGTGGTGGCCACTTTTCATCAAATAAAACCGCTGCAAAAATCCTGCAGTGTGGTTTTTATTGGCCTACACTATTTAAAGATGTTCATGCATTTTGTTTAACATGTGATAGATGTCAAAGATTAGGAAATATTTTAAAAATAAACATGATGCCCTTAAACCCAATTCTGGTAATTGAAGTTTTTGACTGTTGGGGTATCGATTTTTTGGGACCATTCCCACCTTCCTTTGGCTATCTATACATTTTAGTGGTAGTAGACTATGTTTCCAAATGGGTTCAGGAAATTCCATGCCAAAATAATGATCACTAAACAGTGATAAGATTTTTAAAAGAAAATATTTTGTCCCGATTTGAAATTCCTAAAGCACTCATAAGTGATGGGGGTTCTCATTTTTGCAATCGTCCCTTTTGGAAGTTGATGAAAAAATATCAGATTTTTCATAAAGTTGCAACTCCTTATCACCCACAGACTAGTGGACAGGCGGAATTAGCTAATCGGGAGATCAAATTAATTTTAGAAAAAACGGTGAACCCAGATCGCAAAGATTGGTCATCAAGACTGACTGATGCACTTTGGGCATATCGTACTGCTTTTAAAATAATTTTCGGCATGTCTCCCTATCGATTAGTCTATGAAAAACCGTGTCACCTACCTGTGGAGTTGGAACATAGGGCATACTAGGCCATTAAAGAAATGAATTTTGACCTGGACAAGGCTGGACTTTCAAGAAAACTTCAGATAAATGAATTGGAAGAATTGAAAAATGAAGCGTATGAAAATGCTAAAATTGCAAAGAACAATATGAATGTTTTCTATGACAAGAACATTGTACGAAAATCTTTTGAACCTCCCAAAAGGTCCTGTTGTTTAATTCGAGACTACGCTTCTTCCCTGGTAAGTTAAAATCAAGATGGACTAGACCTTACATTGTCAAAAAGGTGTTTGATCATGGAGCAATAGAAGTGAAAAATCCATCAAACGGTAATATCTTTACTATTAATGGTGAGAGGTTGAAACCATTTTTGCAGAACTTTGCTAAAAATGTGGAAACCATTAATTTAATGGAACCAGAGTATCTCTCCGAGAATCACCGACACTCAAAAGGATTGGATCAGGTAAAAACCCGACCCGAGGGGACACCATAATGAGACCCCTACTACCATTTTCTCTTCTCTCTCACATCAATCTCCATTGTCTTTGTGACTGGCGGACGTTAAAGAACCAAATAGTGAGTCTAGGAATCATGGATGTTAAACTTTTTTGGTTTAGTCTAGGAGCTCTACGCAATTTTTCATCAAATGTGCATAATGTAATCATGAGGAAAGCAAGGCTGGTAAGGAAAAATGAGATCCGAGAGCAGCAAACAAAACCCTTCTGTGGCAGAAGCACTTTTGCTAAACGCCGACGTGCCAAGAGACTTGGTACTTGTAAACAGTGTGGCCGGGTATTTCATGATAAAAGATACAATCAGTGCTCTGAACCGATTTCTAGTCGCACACTCGATCGATTAGATTGGATAGTGAATGGGCAGAGTAAGGATTATCCTGACACGCCATCCTATTCCGGTATTATGCTTAACCGGTTTGTGCGACAAGAGATTGGGAGAGTCACTGGTAGTTCAAGCTACACAGAGGATGACTCGGATTAAAATTATTTTTTGATAAGCTATGGAAAGATTGTGTTTTGAGGAATGAAAGCCAATGGTCTGAATTTTGGTAAATAGTGTGAAATTTTAGTATATATTTTTTCTGCTTTTTAATTTCTGCTTTGAAAATATGGGCCGAGTAAGGAATGTCCCAAAATACCAACCTCAAGTGTGGGTGGGGATTTATCCTGAGACGCCATGAATTTTTGTTTTGAATTTGTGACGTTTAGCCTTCTCTAATTGTGTATAGTGTAACAGAAAATTTTAATTTTGATCTACCGTTCGAACGGTTTCTGCTCGCAGTACTTTGCCTTTGATGAACTCTCTGATGGAAACATTGTAGAAAACCCAAAGTACTGGGAGCAACACATTTGAGTTTTGGTTTAACCGTTCGAACGTTGACTTCCGTTCGAACGGTTGTTTAAAATTCTTCATATAACGTTCGAACGTTTCCATCGTTCGAACGGTGCGACGCGAACTATAAAAGCCTGATCGTCTTTTTCATTTCAGAAACCCCCAAATCATTTTGAAATTCTCCCACCCTAGGGCTCGTTTCTCATTTCCCATACCCTAATCTTCCCACACACCCCACGAAACATCAATTAGACTCTCCCCTACCCTTCTCCAGCTAACAAGCATCAACGCCAGACCTCAAGCCCAAATTTTCAGTCCTCTCTCAAGCTCCCCACCGTTCGAACGACCATGCCTTGAATGAAAATTTCTGCTAAGCGCAAGCCACCAGTCAATCAAGAACCCAACTAGGTTGAGGAAGTAATCCAAAATGAAAGAGGAGGACAGAAGAGAAAGAGGTACGATCGTACCAAATTTTCAAGTGCCATGAAAGCACAAAGGTATGAAAATTTCTCTAAAAATCAAGCTGTGGTGTGTGAGAGAGACATTGTAGTCTCTGATTTTGCTGAGCTGAGTTTGTTGGAGGAAATGGATAGAAGAGATTGGGTGTTACATTTGGATAAAGGAGGGAGAGCTATTGTTGATTTGGTGCAGGAGTTCTACTCCAACGCCGAAACCATCAATGGCTCTATACGGACCTATGTACGAGGAAACCACATCGATGTGGACGAGGCATACCTCAAGGAGATTAGACCCGAATTGCCTCGAGTGGAAAACCCCATCTATCCTCCAAAGAAAAGTGTTGAGCTGGATAAGGTAGGAAGGGAATTGACCGAAGACATGAACTTTTCATGGGGAGGGAGAAATTTTTTAAAGTATGGGGAGCTGACCGATAAATATAAAATGCTCAATTTGATTGCGGTCACCAACCTAGCCCCTCTAAAAAGGAAAAATGAGATTTTGCCAGAGATGGCGCGCCTCCTCTATGCTATAGGGAGAGGACATAGCATTGACCTACCTTCTCTCATCCTTAATGAAATCAAGAAAGGATGCAACGTGAAGAAGAGTGCTTTACCTTTTGGCACTTTGGTGACATAAATTTGTCTAGAGAATGGAGTGTAGGAGAGGCCCGAAATGGAAATACAATTGCCAATGGGGAGAATTGATAGAGGCTCATTCAAAAGAAGTCGTGGGCATAGTGACCCATCAGCAAGAAGGCAAGATAGGCCACCAACCCAAGGAGGGGATGAAGTACGAGAAGAACATGACCGAGAGGAGGAGAGAGAGATTGAGAGAGAGATGGATAAGGAGGGAGTGCAGCCTGATCAGGTAGGACCTAGCTCCAGCACCCGGAGATCCCTTAGGGAGATGATGATTGGGATTGAGAGCAATCAAGCTGAGATTCTCCGACAGCAAGCTGGGATCTTCAAACAACAGAAGGAGATTCTTAGCTATCTTAGGGGTGGAGCTAGGAGAATTTGAGAGGAGATTACTGTGATTGTTGTAGTTGTTTGTTTACTTTTTCTTTTGTTTAAATGTGTTTGTGTGTTTTCTTAGATAGCTTCAAGTCTTAGGTTGATTTTCTATTGCTTCTTTTGGATGAATTGAATCATTAGTGAATGATGTACCAAATGACCATATCTTGTGAATGGAATGATTCAGTTTATCGTATCTTTTTTATTTGGTTGCAAGCATGTGTAAAAAATTTCATTTTAAAATAAACTATTGTCGATAAAAACACATGTGGATTTGGAGATTGCTTGTTAAAGTAACTAATCACATGATCCGTTCGACACACGTTTTAGTAATCTTGACCTCGGGTCACAACTCTTTTAATTGATATGATTTCTATGCTTATATTATCAAATGAACATGAGTATTGGTTGTTCTCAAAGTACACAGTGATCAAACTCGAAAATGGAATCAGTATATAACCGACATTCCCAGATAAACCTGACATGATCAATGGAGATTACAAAGGACACCATGGTAAGATTTGAACCTTGCGATGCTTTAGAGAGAACACCCACGTTTACTCAAGAAAAGTTTTCATTCATTGTCTATCTTTTAATAATCTCATTAATTTTGTTTTGATTGATACAACTAATGTGATCTATTGACATATCCTGCAATAAATACAGGTAAGACGACACATGCGTATGCACATACTTGAGAAATGACCTTAGGCCATCTTTGGATTAAAATTTGAGCCTCATCCAATCCTTACACAAAAGTATGACCCTAGTCAGTAATGATCGAGCCCTCAAATGATAAATTCTCTTCCAAGAAGCCCATATGATGACCAAGCTACAAGAAAAATACATAACCTACTTTGCTATCTAATTTTATTACACCCTCGTTTGAACATAAATGATACAAGAAAAGCAAGGAAACTAGAAAAGCTACCGAAGGCTGCTGTTTTATGAAAGAAAAAGAAATCGATGAAAACAACCTAGAAAAGGAAAAGAGGTAGAAAGACATGGAATTGCCAAGAAAGTGAAAAATGGGAAAAAGAAATCCAATTCCCAAAAGGAAATGACGTAAAGCCAACGAGAGGTGTGCCAAAATGCATAAAAGAGATAGCAATCTTGAAAACTCCATTGACGTCGTTTCGTTAGCCACTGACCTCTAGCCACAATTCAACCTATGAAAGCCCTAATTGATCTTAAGTCTGCTGCATATATGCATTGTTAATCACAAGTTGGGGTATGTTATATAGCATTTCATTATTTGCATCAATATTCTTCCATGAGGTTATGCCAAGAACATGATTTCACTCCTTTACTAAATTATGTATGCAATTTTTGATTGGCCATCTTCTGATTACATGCTTAGTGAGAAACAAGTCACCATATTCAAAGTGAATCTTTTGCTGAGAGCATCCCTATGAGAGATTTGGAATGTCAAAACTATCCGTGAAGGGTGATTAAAGTGGAATATTTGTTATACACCAATTCTTGTTTCTAGAATGATCACCCCACTACAAAGGAAATTTCAAATGCTAATGTGTCATGCTAACTTTTGCATAGGGATAATACCAATGGTGAAGAGCATGCGGAACTTAAGATCCAAATTAAGGGATGGGTGTCTCAATGACCATGATGATAATTCACTTTAATCAGCAATCTCACATTGACATTTGTTCGACCGAAGTTTGTGGGTAGCTTCACTGAAAACCCTCACGAGACCACACTCGTCCTCTAGGATAAACCTAAAGGTTTAACGGCTTGTTGCATCAGCTAAATGCAATCGGATAACCGACGAAAAAGGTGTTAGAAATAGATTTGTTTTTAATTAATTATTG
>CM042187.1:32098465-32108534 GCA_023539305.1 Ilex asprella
GTTCGACCGAAGTTTGTGGGTAGCTTCACTGAAAACCCTCACGAGACCACACTCGTCCTCTAGGATAAACCTAAAGGTTTAACGGCTTGTTGCATCAGCTAAATGCAATCGGATAACCGACGAAAAAGGTGTTAGAAATAGATTTGTTTTTAATTAATTATTGTATTACTAGGGACTAGTAAAAACTAGGTTGGGGGGGGTCTGATTAACACTCAAAATAGCGTATTCTTATGCCATGTTTTAGACTAATTATGCATTGGTGAAGCTTAAAGAATGATGTTTCAGGTCTTAAAGTGAACAAAGGTTCAAAAGCACCAAAAATCATCCCTTGGTGGCAATCACAACATTTTAAGGAACTAGTTGCAAAGGTTTGGAATAAGGAAGAAACGTTCGAACGTTAAACACCGTTCGAACGGTCATGGTGAATCAGGCCAGAAAATGCTATCTGTGTTGCAGGAAAAACCCAAGGCCTTGGAGATTCAAGAACTACGTTCGAATGGTACGTAACGTTCGAACGTCTACTGGAGCAAGGACAAGATCAGACTGACTGAAGACATGGCATGTTGCAAACTTGCAGAGTTGCAGTCAGAAGGCCCAGGCACTTGAGTGCCACGTTCGAACGGTGACCACCGTTCGAACGCCCCAGGAATTATTGGACAGATCAGTCAAGATTCTGCAAGGACCTGGAGGGAGATTTACATGAAGACTTGGAGGAAGATTTTGGACAGAAATCACATGTGGACTGACATAACTAGCATGGACTGCGTCCTTCTGACGTTTGAACGGCAGAGAGCAAAGACAGAGGAACCGCTCGAAAGCCCAAACCATTCGAATGGTGTGGACCGACTGCCTGCAGAGTGGTTGGCATTTCACTTTGACTTTGACGCCCAGCTCTATTCGTTTACCCCCTCCCTGCCTTCTCCTTGCCTATAAATACACTTAGTTTTGTGTAGAAGAAAGGGAGGTGGGGGTGGAACCATTTGAGGGATTCACCATTTAGCATTTCATCACATCCATTTCAATTCTTGTCTTAGTCTTTCTCTTTACTAGAAGAAGTGGGGAGTTTAGATTCCCACTCATTTCCTTTACATTAATGTTCACATTTACATTTACTTAAGAATTGTAATTCCTTTATTTACTTTAAGCCTTTACCTTTATGTTCTTGATTTACATCTAGTCTTTACATTTATGCCTTTATTTCCTTCTAGTCTTTACATTTATGCTCATCCATACATGTTTTTACTTATGTCTTGCACTCGCATTATTTGAGCCCCCTTCTTTCTTAGAGGAGTGAAAACTCTTCCACTTTTCTAGAGCTTTACCAAAACCATGAAGGGTGGAACGTGATTCACTCATTCTTCGTTGAAGATTAGCTCTTTGTTAACCATACTTTTACGTTGTGAAGTCCTCTACTTAGAGGGATGAGCATCACTCACTTTTCTAGCTTTACTAAAGCTATGAAGAGTCAGTAGTTTCTTATTCACTCTTTAGTAAGAGGTAAAGGACATGTGTTGATTATCCGGATATCATATGATGCTTTGTTCTAATGCTTAATATTCATATTCCCTTGTTTTTTGATGATTGATTGCATCTAGCAAAGCTAAAGTACTTTGTATAATCGATAGTCTTCCTATGACACGGATGACTCCTGCATAGAAAGACTCTTTATTTCAAGGCAAGTACCCCGGCTAGATTTTCATGACTACCCTTTAATCATCCCCCTTTTTCAAGCTTAATTTGAAAGGATGAACTATTAAAGCCATGGTTGAATGTCGTGAAGAATTACTTGTTTGTTTGTACGCGCGATAACTCTCGGTACAAATATTTCTTGTAAACTTCTGGTAAGACCTTGCAACCATGACCTTAATAGGCCATTTCTTATCTTCCGATTGACTCGCCGTTGACATGGGAGTTAATTGAGTCATCAAGCAAAAATATAATATCTCGGATAATTAATCACATGTCTCGATCCTCGAACTAAAGAGTGATTTCTCCACCATTTGAAGTTATCTTATATTTTGTCTAGAAAAGTTCTTGAAAAGAATTTAATATTATGTTCAAGGAATTCACCCACATCTCACAACTCTGAAATCTCAAAAGTTACAATCAATTGGTCTCCTTCACCGATTACTTTTAAACACCAAAACTACTGGTTCCCTATGGATTCGACTCCGGACTCAAACCAGATTATTACTATTACTTGACCGCCTACACTTGGGTGTACACATTTCGGATCAAGTCAAATCCCATAAGCTTAAATCCTCCCCATTTTCTCCAATTTCTCCAAGAATTTCTAAATGGCTCGTCACTTGGAGGTTTTTTAGTAGGCCATAGACCCGTTTGAGGATCTTTTCTTCATCTTCTTTGCATTTTTATGGATGGGGGCACTAATGCACTATATGGCCCAGACCAAGTGACACAGATTCTGTTTCTCTCAACCTCAGGAGCCCAGTAGCAGCAATAGAAGCAGTGATGGGCCAAGCGAGGACCCAAATGAGCAAAGGAAAAAGACTAGGAATAAGTAACAACTCCAGTGAATTCAGGAGAAGAGTGTGACCTATGAGCGACATCTTTATCACCTCACACTTACCCCAAGGTATGAGGTTGTGAAGATCATCGAAGCACATGGGATGAGATTTTGGTATTAGCCCATTGATGGGTATAATTCGTCGAAGTGTAGAGAGTTCTACCAAACAATCAGGGTGGCTGAGGAGAGCGATGTGGAAGTTTTGAGAACAAATGTTCAAGGTAAAATGTTCAAGGTGACCCCTAATGTCATTGCCACTCTCCTAGGGGACTATAAGAGACCACCCTCATTCCCACAAGTCTATCCTTTCAATGTCACTAAAACCATGACCAGGGCCGAGTTCGTGGCTCTTATGTATGAGGATCACACTCAATTCAAGGGACATTTTCAAAGTGGAGGGTTAAAGCATGTGTACGGGCTTCTGAATAAACTTCTCCATTACAATTTACTCCCTAGGACTGTAGAAAAGAAGCCGAATATGGAGAAGTTAGCCCTTTTAAATGCTGTCATGTTAGGTAAAATGGTTGACTTTGCCCTTTCATATGGGAGGTAATGAAATACTTTGTCGTGATAATAAAGCTGATGACCAATTTTCCATATGGGAATTTGGTAACCCGGATGTGCATGCACTTCAAAGTGAAGGCCTACGTGTTTGACAAACTCACCACTTCCAAGACTGGGGCTAATGGCAAGGCCAATAGTAAGAAGAGAAAAGCAATGAGTAAGGGAGAGTGAGCTAAGATGTTGGGTTCTAATTCTGAGGTTCCTGGACCATCTTCATCGACTGGGCCATTGCTTGATCAAAAACCTTGTTGTTTCCTAACCTCTAAAAACCATCCCTTAAAATGTATAGTGTATAGATGAAAGGGAGTGTCACCCTCCCTTAGGATAGTGTCAAAAGAAAGGGCAAAAGTAAAGGAAAATGTGATGGTGTAAATATGATGTATGAATGTAGAAAAGTGCTCCCCAAGTGCAAGGAGACTTTTGCGGATCGTGTTTTACTTGGTGGTATTCCATGGTCGTCTCCTCCAGGAAGGAAAGATCAAGTGAGTGAAGGTGATTTTGGTGAACAAAAGAGAAAAGTGTAAAATCTTTTATTTTTGTTTTGGTGTTTGAAGTTTGTAAATAAAAATACAATAAAACAAATGTTGGATAATCCAAAAAGTTCACTCCAATGGGAATGTCCAATAAACTCAAAACCTTCCTCTGAGGGTTTATAGATGAATGATTGATTCGTGGGAAGTTCGGGACGAGATGGTGCAGATCCAAGCGTTGATCATGACTAGGCCTACGAAATATCAAAGACTCACCACCACATCTACTCTCAAACCAATCAAACCGAACCATCGTACACCGAGAAAGGAAAGAAAATGAGTTGAAATGGAAAGCCCAAGAGGTGGTCTCCCTTGAATTAGACAACTAGAAATCTAGCTACTCGTGAACTAAAGAAAAGCAATGCATAATGTAAGGAGACATGTAAAGGAAATGGGAATGAAGATTAAAGCTTAACTCAATGCAAGAAAACTTGAACTAAGAAGAAAAATATTCAAACATTTTAAAAGCATGACATGTAGAAAATTTAATACAACAATGGTGAAATGAAGAACATACAAGTAAACTTGGAATAAACTTGAAACAATTAAGATTAAAGTGCAAGGAATGAAGATTACAAGAGTATTAAAGCTTACTACAACGGAACTGGAGAAGAAAATGCAAAAACATAAATTTCTATTACACTATTCATCATCTTCATCACTAAAACTACTCTTAGCTTAGGTAGTCCCATATGAAAATGCTGAAGAATGTTGAGTATTTGGAGTGTGAGAGCCTTCAATTTCGTGCATAAGGCATCCTTCTAGCTGTATGAAAGACCTCCCATCAATAGGGGCTGAAGAGATGGGTATGGCAGGCTAGCACAGGCTTAGCCTGCACACCCATGCCTCACCCCTTTTTCTTTCTCCTCATTGAATGCCAAGCCTCCAAAGTCTTCATCAAGGGTGTAGGAAACATAAAGATGTACAGAAAATGTTAGGGGGCAAGTCGCAGAAGTGTAGCTGGGACCCCCAAGCAAGTGGACCATGAAAATAAGTAATTTTGGGCACTTCTGGCAAGCGTACCGATATGTGTACTGGTACCCCAAACTCCAGTAGCCTAAGCGTACTGGTACACTTTCTTCTCCAAACCAGTGTTCGTAGAATTGTCATAAAGTTTGATCCAACTATCCGATTGAGCTGAAATTCTGACACAATACATAAGACATCCAGATATACAACTTTTTTTGTTGTACTTTCTCATATTCGCAGTGGATCATGCTCTAAATGTAGGTACACGGAGGGTCTACTACCAGATGGTGCGAGTGCTAGTGTCTTTGTTACCCAACTCTAATACCTCCATGATTTCTTCACTTTTAAGCCTCCAAATTTTCATTTAATGTGCTCATGCATTCACCACACATCCCTACATAGTTACAAGGTTATAAAATCCATCATTTAAGCTATACTTACCTGCAACATCAAAATTTTGGCTAACTCTAAGTAATTATATGCAAAAGTTGAGTTAAAATGCATGTAATGAGGCCGTTAAATATGTAATATTTTGTGCACATCATCCATCCATAGTTGCACCAGCATGCTCAACGGCCCAGCAGCTTGATGCACTTAACGCATCAATGCATGGAATAACGGCCATGCTGAGAGAGATGTTCATGCGTACCTTCCCCAGAAGGTCCATCCCAGAAGGACCCACTCCACCAACTACTGCCCCTTCTGCATCTGCCCCCTCTACCTCAACAGTGGTTGAGGAAGAGGAGGATGATGACGATGAACATACTAATAAGGAAAGGGTAGATAAGGAATCTGAGGAAGAAGAGGATGATGAAGGTGATGGAGATGATGGAGAGGGTGACGTGTAGTAGGTTGTTGTAGTTGTTTCCCTACCTTTGGTGTAGGATTGTCCATAGTTAGGATGGGGTCGTAGGCCATTTTGTTTCTTCTTGATGTCTTACTCTATGTATGCCAACTTCTTAACACATTAATGGAAAACTATAGTTTCTATTCAATCTTGCCCATGTTTATTTTGTTAATTGCATTATGTTTTTTGCATTTTGATTAATTGAGTGAACTGGTTATTTAAATGGATTGTTGTGTGCTATACTCCTTACCTTGTTTTGGAATGTAAATTTTTTGCTAAGGGACTAGCAAAACCCAAGTTGGGGGGCTATGATTAGCACAAAACATTGCATATTTTAGGTGCTAATCATTCTATTTTCATTTGATTTTGGGGATTAAAAGATTGGAATTGCATTACTCGACCTATTAACAAAGATATTTGGTGTTTGCAGATAAAAGGCGATAAATGAGTTGTTTAAGATCTTTTGAAATGAGTTGAGGTGAATGAGGATGGATAGGGTGGCTGGATGAAAGCTCCAGAGTGAAGAAATCAGAAAATCAGATAAAGTATCAGTACGCAGTACCGATATGGTTCTACTGATTAGCACACAACTTTGCATATTTTAAGATGCTAATCAACTTAATTCACTCGCTTTTGAGCCGTAAATAATATAAGTTATGATTATTGAAGTCTTAACATCAATTTGATGTTTTTGCAGTTTGAATGGAGATAAATATGGCTTTGAAAGACCCTCCCATACCACTTGGGATGAAAGGAGTTCAAAAGATAGTTTGAAGGTAGCTCGGTAGCAAAGAAATCAAGAAATTCAGATGAGGAAGTAGAACAGTACCGGTACCCGGTATCGGTACCCAAAACCTACTGGAATCGGGGTACCTGTACCCGGTACCGGTATCGCGTTCCTGACGTGCCCAAATTCTGCAGATCTGCTCAGCTGTCTTGAGGGCCCCACCATTGCGACTCCACCACTTTTCTGACACACCCAGAATAATGATTAGCGTGCCTCTCCTTCCTCTGAACCCTAGAGCTACAACATTTAATGAGGAGTGAGAAATAAGGGTGCAAAACAGCCCTGACATGGGCCTAGCCCTAGCTGCCTCCCTGACCCCTATTGTTGACTGTCACCTCCAGAGGGTCAGCCATGCTCCCTTGCATATTTTTGGAAGGGGGTAGCTTAATTCTCCAGGGGGATTACATTTTAGAGAGGGTATTGAATATAGAGAGAGAAGCTCTCAAGGTAGAAGATGATGAATAGTGGGTTCTAGAGAGAGAAAGTGGCGTTTTTCATGTATTCTCCATTATTTTAGCTTTGAATGCTTTGTAAGGATCCTTAGAACTTCTTTAAATGTGATTAATGCTAGTTTCTCCATGTTGGTTCTTTGTTTTGATGCTCTCTTTTCACTTCTACCATTAATGCTCATGAGTTGTTCATGTTCTTTGATATAAAATGCATTTTTACTCATTTCACTTCCAATCTACGATTCTTGTGCTTAGTTGTTCTAAATCTTCATAGTGTAACAAATGCATTGTCTTTTTATTTTTTATTTTGATTTCAAATATGAGTAGCTAATTTATTAGTTGGCATAACCAAGGGGAAGCTCTCCTTGGTATATGATTTCAAGTCTTGTTCTCATTCCTCTCTTCAAGACCAATGGTTCGGTTTTACCGGGTTGAAGGTGGATGATTTGGTGAGTCTTTGATAAACCGTAGGCATAGTCACGGTTTATGCTTAGATACTCACCGGACTCATCCTCGGCTTCCCGCTAATCAATCGTTCATTTATGCTTGATCGAATGAGTAGCTTGAGTTCAGATTACATACCTAGTGGAGTGACCTCTTGGAAATGCCAACACTTGTTTTCTCATTGCATTCTCATTAGCTCATACTTCACCAACCAAATCTCAAGACAAAATATTTTATATTTCCATTTTTTACCAAATCACTTCAATCTTGACTCACTTCCTTCCCTGTGGATACGACCTTAGAATACTCTTCCAAGTAACACACGACACACGAAAGTCTCCTTGCGATTGGGGAGCATTTTTGTGCATACAAATCCCATTTTAGATCATTCCATTTTCCCTTGCCTCATTGCCCTTTCTTTTGACACCATCCCTAGGGGAAGAAATCTTTCTCCCCTGGCCATACATTGCATCATTTGAGGGAGAGTAATTAGGGGTTATTTGAGGTTAGGTTTATCAATCAATCATCTACCTCTGGAGTTCGGGGTACCGGCATACAGTACCGGTGGACTTTGCTGAATCTGCCCAAATTTTATAGCCATGCTCTATTGCCTTGAGGGTCCCACGAACATGTATCTCACACTCCTATGATACACCGACAACACTGTTCATCCCTCTCACACTACCCTTTGGACTTTTGGAGCCTCAGTGATCAATGAGGAGAGAGTGAAGAGTAGGGAAGTTGGGTGTGCAGACAAGGTCAGCACCCCCTATCCAACCTATTCCTTCGGCAACCCTATGGATGGTGATCACACCTATAGGCTAGGTTATGAGCACAAAATATTGAATATTTGAAGGTCTCATTTCTTGCATTTTAACTCAATTTTTTCATAAAAGTACTGAGTGTTAGCCAAAATTATAAGTAATGATGAATTTTCGATGTTGCAAGTAATTATAGCTTAAATGATGGATTTTAGGACCTTTGCAACTAGTATGGGTGTGTGGTGAAAGCATGGACACATTACATGAAGAGTTGGAGGCTTAAAATTGGAGAAATCAAAGAGGTATTGGGGGTTGGGAACAAAGGCACCAACCACCACACCATTTGGTGAAAGTGCCTCGATTTTCCTCCATTTGGACCATGATCCGTTTTGAATAAGAAATAGTGTAAAACACAAAAGTTGTATACCAGGATGTCTTCTATATTGTGTCAAAATTTCGGCACAATCCAATGGTTGGATCAACAGTTATGTTGATTCGACGAATGGTGGTCAGGGGAAGAAAAATTGTACCCGTACGCCGAACTCCAATACCCTTAACGTACCGGTATGCATACTGGTATGCCATCCAAAATAGCCCAAAAGCCTGCACATCTTCTCAACTTTGTTGGGGGTCCCACCTACACTTCTCCCATGCCTACCCTGACATATTCTACAAACAACCATGCCTTCTACACCCTTGTTGAAGACTTTGGTTGCTTGACATTCAATGAAGAGGAGAGAGAAGGGTGAAGGGGCGTGCAGGCCAGGCTTGTCCTAGCTTGCCAAGCCTTCAACTCAGCCCCTATAGATGGGTGGCCATTCACATTGACCCTAGGAACTCCCTTGTACGAAATTGAAGGCTCACACACTCCATATACTCAGCAATCTTCAGCATTGCAAAGGATGGCTACCTAAGCTAGGAGTAGTTTTAGTGAAGAAGATGTTGAATAGTGCTTAAGTTCTTGTCTATTCCCTTCCATTTTAATTGTTGTATGCTTTAAATTTCTTGTAATCCTTAATCCTTGTACTCTGCAAGTTTAATCCTTAATCCTTGTAATCATCTATCTCAAGTACTCTGCAAGTTAAATTCTGTATTTAAGATTTCACCATTGTTGCTCTCAAGTTCTTTATTTCTTAGCTTTAAAATGGGCATTGCATATTTTTCTTCTTAGATTAAGTTTTCTTGAATTAGGTTATGTTTTATGCTTCATGTCTTCATTATGTCTCTTTACATTATGCATTGCTTTCTTTTATTTATGAGTAGCTAGATTTTAGTTGGCTGATCCAAGGGAGATCTCCCCTTGAGAATTCTGATTAACATCAATTCGATGTAAATTAGAAGTATTTAAAAAAATCGAATTAGTAGAATTACCATACTAAAAACTTAGAATTAAAGTGAATTAGGGTTAGTACGGAAATTATTTATTTTAACAGTTTTTATATACAATTGCAGGATAAATGCAGAAATAATTAAAGAAGAAGGGAGCAATGTCAAGAAGATGGAAACTCAAGGAGGTCAAAGTGTAATAGTCCAACATGAAGAGCCAACACATCATGCAACTTGCAAATCCACTTGCACCACCGTCCAGACGGTGGGACTGCCGTCCGGACGGTGGCCATTAGTCAGCACATGCAAGACTTCCACCTCATGCTTCCTTGCTTGCCTATAAATAGGCACCTCCTCCTCCTTTGCAAAGCAGGCCGGAAAAGAAGAGAGATTCTAAGAGAAATCCAAGGAGAGAAAAAGAGAAAGAAAGGAAGAAAAAGAAAGAAAGAAAGAAGAAAGTGAAAACACGATCCGGTCGGTGATACACTTTCAGTTCCAATACTGTATTTCTACATTTCTGTTATAGCTTTCCATTCGGATAGTTGAAGTGCCGCCACTTTTTCATCTTAACTGATAATAAGAGTGGTTGTGTTTCAATTGTTCCCTACGAAAGCCTTTTACATTTTGTACTTTAATTTTGTTGTAATGAATACTACTCGCACTTCTAGCTTTTCTATAGCAATGGAGCGTGAGTAGTCGTTTATACCCTTCAAACTAGGGTAAACATATGTATAATATTGCTTGAGTTCTGGAAATGCTGATGTTTTATATAATAGACTGACAGTTTATACTGGCGGTTATATACGTTGTTCAATTTATATACTAGACTGACAGTTTATACTGGCGGTTATATACGTTGTTCAAT
>CM042187.1:32108634-32120894 GCA_023539305.1 Ilex asprella
GACCATGATCCACTTGGACAACAAAGATTCATCAACATGATTCAAGTCCTAGAAGAATCCGGCTAGGGGCTAAGGCTAAGCTTAAATTGGTCTATTGTTGTTAAGGCCTCCAATTTGTTAAAGGATTATTATTATTAGAGTAAGTGGGCTTGAAGATGCTTAGCCCACATGTTTTATTTCTTATGAACTAGGGTTTTTAAAGCTACTGTAGCATCTCACTATTCATGCTACAGTAACCCGTGCACTATTCACTCTTTTGGGGGTTTGATTGTAAGGCTTGAATGCCAGGTACTTTCCTTTTTCTATTTAGGCATGTGATCAGCCAATTAAGGGGCTGATTGTTTTTCTTTTCTTCAAGTAAGAGTCTTAGAAAAATAAGAGATATTTCTTTACCAACAAGTAAGAGATATTTCTTAACTAGGATAGCTAATTTTAGAAAGTTTCCTAATCCTTGTAATGACCAACCTTATAAATAGGCATTCAAATCAATGAGAAGTCAGATTGTTATTCAGCAAATTGTGAGAGTATATTTCTCTTTGGTTCTTTGAAGAACTAGACGAACTTATCAGGATTTTTCGTGGCGTTCACTATCGACTTATCAAACGGATTTCCATACCGTTTGTGGCGTCTTCCTTTATACCAAGGTTCTTGTTTCACAAATAGCGGGTTGAGGTCTATATACCAAGGTTCTTGTTTGTCGTAAACAACGGGTCGAGGTCTTCCATTCAAATCTGAACGTAGAACGATCTTGGGTTCCTTTTCATTGTTGGTTCTCGTTATTCTTGGTTGGTTTCACATCATTTCCTCCACTCGGTGTACGGTTGTTCGGTTTGACTTGGTTGAGAGTGAATGTGGTGGTGAGTCATTGATAATCCATAAGGTTGGTCACGGTTTAGGCTTGGATCCTCACTATCTCATCCCTAGCTTTCCATGAATCAATCGTTCATCTATACGTCATTGGAGGAAGGCGAGTTGAGTTGGGATTCCCATTGGAATGACCTATTTGGATTAGCCAATACTTGTTTTCTAGCATTTTCATTTACAAACATCACTCACCAAAATACAAATAAAAGATTTTACACTTTTTCCTTTTTTTTTGTTCACAAAATCACCTTCACACGCTTGAACTTTCCTTCCCTGAGAAGATGACCTTGGAATACTTTTCAAGTAAAACACGACAAACAAAAGACTCCTTGCATTTAGGGAGCACTTTTGTTCACACATTTTCCATTTTTTACATTTCATTTTCCCCATCTCCTTGCCATTCTTTTTGACACTATCCCAAGGGAGAGTGACACTTCCCTTCATCCATACATTACACATTTTAAGGGATTATTTTTAGAGGTTAGGAACCAACAAGATTTTTCATCAAGCAGTGAGGCATCCACCGGAGTGTAACCCGAACCTAAAATATTTTTTAGCATAGGGTGAGCCATGCTCAATAGAGTATCTCTTGCGGAGGCTACTCCTCAACTTAGATTCGTATGCAATGTTCACATGTAACAATTTATATGCAATATTCTTTTTAATCTAGAATTGCAATCCCATGATAGGAATTTTTATGTCATGCCATGAATTGAGATGAAACTCACTCATACAACTTCCACCCGAGTCCTCATCGACTCCCACAACACAATGCAATGAAAGTGTGTAATGAATCCTTCATTTGACGAAAATACATCCAATGATTGTTTAAAATAAAAGCAGTGTATTTATAAAACCAAATCATTATTGTATGTTACCCATTGCATGGGTGTTTTATAAAATCTAAATCTTGTGTATTTGTTGGGTAGCGGATTTGATATCACAACCACCGGTTCCATACCCCATTATACTTTTTTAGAATTTCACCACCGGTAAATGTATGAAGCATGAAGTCAGGTCTTGCACCCAAGGGAGAATCTAGCCTTTCTTGCTAGACCCGACACAAGTTTTTCATGCAACCATGCGACTCAAAGGAGATCTTCAATCTAACCTTCTCGAGACCACATATCAATCACCAAGTATGGTGTTTTATCAACCATGCATACACACAGTTACACTCATGACTCATGCCCATGAATGTGACGCCAACCCCATGCCCAATATGCAGTAATGCCCAATGAGCAATTTCACCACATGTCCACGTGTTTCATGTCAATTTATATCACATGTAAATAATCATCAAACTTTATCACAATGTATATATGTCAATGAACATATATCAACAACAATTTACCAACATGTTATCACATAACCTATGTCATTCACAAGGCACAATATAAACACATAGCATGTCCACCCAATACCAATTTCCAATAAGTTTCACAAGGGACTTCCACTTATCAAAATTGTTCTAAGCCATTTCTATACTCATTTCCTCATTTTCATAACAATAGAGAAGTGATATATAACCACATACACCGAGCCATTCCTAATGGACATTATAGGTCAAAAACAAACCAAAGTAGAAGGGAGAACCCTACCTCTTGGAGTGTGAGATGAAGTGTGGAGAACCTCGAGAACACTTCCCAAGCCCCAAAGTTTACTCTTGGATCTTCGGTGAAATCCTTCGTTCTTGGTATGGTTGTGTAGCCTTCGTCAATGTGATCGACTTTAGTGCTTGGCTCGAAAGATTACGTAGGTCGAAGAAGAAAGCTTAGAAATCTAACTTTTTTTTCTTCTCTCCTTTCTCTCTTCAATTCCAACGTGTGAGAGGCTGAACAATGGAGATATTTTCTCCAACATATATGATTTTAGTTGACATTTATCGCTCCAAATGTGCGGTCCACATCGCACTGCCAATTTCCTACTTACGGGTCTGTTTTTTCGTCTCGAAACAATTCATTTCATCCCGGTTTAAGTTCAAATTAAATTTATTTAAACTTTAATTTAATTATAATAAAATTTAATAATTTCTATTTTTGGGGACGTTTGTGAGGTCACCTGCCGCCCAGTTGTCTCGTAAAGCGTAAAAAATCTGACTATCTAGAAATTTGACAAAAATTTGCATGACAACTCAGTTTCGCGATACTAATCCAACACTGAAGTTCGTTCAGTCATCCAAGCTCTAAGAAAATACGTATTTTAAATCTCCATTATAGTGGCAAATTACCATTTTTTTCTTTTTCAGAAAAAAGTTTAAATTTTTTTGGGTTTTTCATTATCCCCCCTTAAAAGAATTTCATCCCCGAAAATCACACACACATACATACATAACAGCATGCATATGCAACAAAGCATAAATACTCATAACTACAAAAATGTACATTTAAACTAGAGGATGGAGGTATGGAGGTACATATTTGTACTTATGAGTATGGAGGTACATTTTTCTTATTTGAGGATGGAGGTACATTTTTGTAGTTATGAGTATGGAGATACATTTTTCTTATTCGAGGATGGAGGTACATTTTTGTAGTTATGAGTATGTATACCTTGTTGCATATGTATGCGGTTATGTATGGAGGTTATGCATGTATGTGTGTGTGAATTTCGGGGATGAAATTCTTTTACAAGGGGAGAATGTAAAACCGGAGAAAATTTAAACTTTTTCTGCAAAAGGAAAAAATGGTAATTTGCCACTATAATGGAGATTTAAACCATCCTCGAATAAGAAAGGATAGTTGGTATGCATAGTATCCTCACGCTCCCATGTTGCCTCCTCCACTCCTCGGTGCTGCCACCCCACCTTCACCAGTCTCATAGTTTGGCCGCGTAAAATCTGATCCCAGCTATCTATGATCTGTATCGGTCCCTCCTCGAATGTCCCATCTGCATAAAATCAAGCTCAGCCCAATCAACTACATGAGTCAGATCTAGAGTATACTTCTGAAGCATAGAGACGTGAAATACTGCATGAACACTTGATAGATTAGGCGGTAATGCCAACCAGTAAGAAACTGTACCCATCCTCTCGAATATCTTGAAGGACGCGATATACCTCGGCGACAGCTTTTCCCAATTGTTGAACCTGACCACTCATCTTTTAGGCATCACCTTCTAGATCATTTTGGACTTTTACGGGTTATAATGGGGCCTTAGGGTGATATCAATGCAAATGAAATGAAGGGTATAGAATAACAAAAAGAATTGTTTAAAGTGGATGACCTTTATTTCAAAAAGATCTCCCTTTTATAGGATTTGTAGGCTAACACCATCACTTCACTCTTTGTTTCTTTTTCTTTTTGTTCCTTAACATTTTCCTTTTTTCTTTGATCATTCTTTCTTCTCTTTCACCCTTTTTCTCTTCGTTGTCATGTATTCATCATTCTTTTTCCATTTAACATTTGAATTCCACATCATTCATCCATTTTTTTATTTTGGGTTTCCTCACCACAATTCATTATCTTTCATGTTCAATCATAGTCAGCTCTCAGAACAACCAAGGTGTGGTAATTATAATCATTCTGGACTAGCTTGGTCCCTTGTGTGGCATGAAAACGAATTTATAATTAAGTCTCAATCACTACACTAGAGATAAAATTTTGCAAGAAAAAGGGTAAGGCTAAAAAAAATCAAGGATGCACTAAGATCATTTCTAGATAGGCATGGGAGAGCATTATGCATTTCAAGAAAAAGTCAATCAACTACCAAAATATGCCTAACCAAAACAAACATAATGAGATTATTGAACAAATTTTAAATTTAAAAAATTATTCTTTTGTGGAAATGTAAGTTCCCTCCAACAAGGATTGACACTAAATCTCACACGGGTTCTTACTCAAGTCCACTATGCATCACAAGCTCTAAAATGTAGATTCAATCCATTAATTATCAAAATTACACATTCAAGGTGCACTATGGTTGAGTTTTAAGGAGAACACATATGTGATACTCCAGCATAGGATAAACTTCTATTATGTGCTCATGTATTCAAAGTTCAAAATGAAGATCAAGCAATCACAAATCCCTTAACAATTAGGGTAGAGGAATATGGTTCAATATTAGACATTTTTCTACACAAAAACGTCTAAAATTTTGAAAAATTCTCATATTTCCCATTATTCTTTGCAAAAAGTGGTGAAAATTTTGAATGGTGCACCTCACCCCCCAACTTGAACCATGCATTGTCCTGAATGCACAAGGAATCATGCAATGATAAAAATGGAAGTAATATGAAAAATAAGATACTCCCTTTTTTCTTTTTCTTTTTCTTCCTTTTTTTAGACACATTAAGGAAATGTTTTGAAGATTTGAAAAGAGTAGAAGGAGTTGAAATGAGAAGGGTTTTTCAAAAATTTCAACTTAAAACCCTCGTTTTTAGGTTTCAAGACAAAACTTTATGGAAGGTTGTTTGAAACCTTCTAGAAGGTTTTGCTGATTGCCTGAGGCTGGAAAAAACATTTCGAAAGGTTTTCCCTTTGCTGCAATATCATTCCTCAGTTCAAAAATTCACATCCAAGCCATATTTTGTCAAATCCAAAACATTTTAGCACCCTATCTATGAAAACTACCCTGCCAAAAACATGAACCACACATATGTATCGAAAAACAAAAAACAAAGAGGGATAACTATGTACATAAAAAAAAAAAGGCTCATGTAAATCCGGCTTCAATTAGGATATGAGCTTGTGCCCATTGATTTTTTTGATTTTAAAATTTTTTTGGTGTGCAAAAGCCTCTTCAAACCAATCTATCCAACTAAACAAAAGATAATCATTAAAAAATCTCAACCAAAAAGAGGTGTATGCAAGTTTATGCAATGTTACAAATGGAATATATAATTTCTCTTTAGGAGTTTCAACACTTAACTCCTTTTCAATGTCCTTCCCAAATTGAATAATGTGAATCTCAACACCACTTATAGATAGCAAAATGACCTTGGGCTCATTAGCCTCATGTGAGATAACAACTTCATCAAAATTTTTACAATCAAGAGTGATGGGAGATTCAACATCAATATGCATTCCATTAAGGTGACCATCCTCAACACATTGACTATGCTCAAGATATTGTTCTTCATCCATAGCAATTATAGAATTAGTCAATGTATTAAGTTTTTAGAAACTTGTTGGCCTAATTGGGCATTGACTTTCTTTTGGCGTTTATTGAATTCTATTTGGCATTGCATAAACTAGCAAAGAATATTTTTCAATTCTTTTTCAGTTGAATCTTCGTATGTTGGATAATGGCAAAATTCATTTGGTAGTGTGAGATCGGATGAAAAATTATAAGGTTCATTCTCCCAACCATAACTCGGATGACTCGAATAATTTATTGGGCACTCACTAGTGATGTGTCCATGCTCACCACAAATCTTGCAAACGTTTTCAACTTAGGGGCATTTATTGGGCACTTACTAGTGATGTGTCTATACTCATCACAAATTTTACAAACATTTTCAAAATACGGGGCATTTATTGGGCACTCATTAGTAATGTGTCCATACTCATCACAAATCTCACACACATTTTTAAAATATAGGGCATTTATCACATTTTCATTAAAATTAAAAAATATAACAAGAAAAGCACAAACTATTTACAAATGAGACGACATACCTTGGCTCATGATGAAAATCACTAGACTTACATATGTCGCCCAAAATCATCTCTTGAACTCGACGCTTAACCTTCCCCGACAACGTCGCCAAAAATGCTTGATGTTTTTTCATTGTTGTTCCCTAATCTCCGCACTTCACCCTCAAATGCGTCTATGGCTTATGTGTGAAAGGGAGTGTCACTCTCCCTCGAAATGGTGTGAGAAACATGACAACAAAATGGTAGAATGAAATGAAAAATGAAATGAAATGTTTATGTGAACAAAAGTGCTCCCCAAGTGCAATGAGTCTTTTGAGTGTCGTTTTTTACTTAGAATGAGTATTCGAAGGTTGTCTCCTCAGGGAAGGAATGGAATTTTGTGAAGGTGATTTTGTGAAAAATGAAAAAGTGTTCAATCTTGTAGTTGGTTTGAGTTTTGTGATTTGTGTTTTTGCTAAAAAAAAAAAGGAAAACAAGTGTTGGCTAATCCAAAGAGGTAATTCCAATGGAAATCCAAACTCAACTCGAAACTTTCCTCCTATGGTACTTAGATGAATGATTGATTCGTGGAAAGCTAGAGATGAGATGGAGGTGAGGATCCAAGCATAACCCACAACTAGGTCTTCAGGATTTCAAATACTCACAACCACATCCATTCTCAAACCCAGTCAAACCAAACCATCGTACACCGAGAGATGGAAAGAAAATGAGTTAAGATAGCACACCCAAGAGGAAATCTCCCTTGGATTAGCTAACTAAAACTCTAGCTTCTCATACTAAAAGGAAAGAAATACAATATGTAAAGATTCATGGCATTGAAATAAAGATTAAAATTTAACTCAATGCAAGAAAACTTAAACTAAGAAGTAAAATATTCAAAACCCAATTCAAAACCTGACATGAAGAAAACTTGAAAGCAACAATGGTGAAATTTAAAATGTAAGACTAAACTTGAAATGTAATCGAAGTAAATGGCAATAAGTTGCAAGAATTAAGGATTACAAGAGATTTAAAGCTTACAACAATTAAAATGGATAAGAAAATGCAAAAACATAAACTTTATATTTACTATTCTTCTTCTTCCTCCTTGAACTACTTCTAAGCTTAGGTAGCCACCCCTCAAAGGTTGTGGAAATGCTGAATATATAGAGTGTGAGAGACTTCAAATTTCGTCCATGAGACTCCCTATAGCTTGTGTGCAGGCCTCCCATCAATGATAGGTGAGTTGATTGGCTTGGCATGCTAGGAGGCTAGCCTGTAAATGTGTAAGGGGTGTCAAGGGACAAGTGGGAGAATCAATGGTGCGACCCCCAACCAAGTGGAGCATGAGTTGCAGGCGTTCTAGGAATTTTGGAGAAAACCTTCCAGATGGTCGATGCAAACCTTATGGAAGGTTCATTCTAGTAAGCTAAACCTTCCAGAATGTGACAGCTCAAGACTACTTTTAGTAAAATTGTCATTACTTTTGATCCAACTATGGGATTGAGCGAAAATTTTTACACAATAAAGAAGACATCCAAATCTACAACTTTAATGTTTTTCACTTTTCCAGATTCGAAGTAGAGCATGGCCCAAAACTAGAAAAACATCGGTACTGTGCCAAAAAAGGGGAAACAAGTGGGCTAAACCTTCCAGAAGGGTTTTATTCAAAATCCATTTTTCTTGGTTTCTTTACCTTCCAAGCCTCCCAATCCTCATTTATTGTGTTCATCTCTTCCCCACTCATTCATAATAAGTTCCAAGGTTATAAAATCCATCATTTACTCTGTGATTACCTTCAACATCAAAATTTTTACATTATTCAAAACTTTAATTAATTCTAAGTGATTAAATGCAAAGTTAAGTTAAAAATAGCATGTAATGAGGCCATCAAATATGTAATATTAAGTGCGCATCATCTGATCAAGATCTGTAGTTTACAACTCAGTTCTAGGAGAGTTTTCAGACAGCTATAGGTACACAATTGATATTAAGCATTTATTTTCATCTTTAGATGGATGACCAATTAGAAAGGAGTATCCAAAATTTGGAGGATATACTTCGGATATGTGTCCTTGGCCTCATGGGCAGTTGAGAGGATCACGTACCTTGGGTTGAGTTTGCCTATAACAATACTTATCTAGAAAGTATTCAGGTGGTGCCCTATGAGGATTTGAATGGGAGATGGTTCCATTCTCCAATTTGTTGGACTGAAGATAGGGAGGGACTTTTGACAAGTCTGAACATGATTAGGGACACCTATGAGAAGGTGACCATTATTTGATGGCATATTCTTACTGCTCAAAGCAGGCAAAAGAGCTTGGCCGACCAATGATAGGGACCTTCTGAGTTTGAGATAGGAGATCACGTCTTCTAGAAAGTTAGGCCTAATAAAGGGTGGTCCAGTTTGGTAAGAGGGATTAGCTGTTGTCGAGAAGAATTGGGCCTTTTGATGTGCTTGAGAGAGACAGGGTAGTTACTTGTCAATTGGCATTATTTCACATTTGTTGGGTATGCATAGCATATTCCATGTATCCAAGCTTTAGAAGTAAATTTTGGATACTACTCATGTGGTCGATGTGGGTAAATTTGTTAAAGATGCGAATGGAACCTTTGAGGAGGGACTAGTTCACATTTTAGATAATCGAGAGTAGGTTTTGTGAGGCAAAATTGTGAGGCTGGTAAAGGTGTTGTGGTAGCACCAGGGTATCGCGAAAGCTGCATGGGAGCATGATGATGCTATCTGGTCTACCTATCCATTTATTTTCGACAATGGAGGAATAATTTAAATTTCAAGTTAGTTGCATACATCATGACTTACATGTTCGTTCATCATACATGTTGCATGTGTACTCAATTTCGAGGACAAAATTCTTTTCCATAGGGAAGAATGTGAATTTTTTAATAAATTAATTAAATGAGTAACACGGTATTAAGGTTTTTAAGCAAAGTAAATATCTAAAATTTTGCATTGCCCTGTTGATAAAATTGTCTACGTCATTGAATTCCTCTCATAAAAATGAGTTGGGTGTGAAAATTTTGTTAAATTCTAAAGCAAGCAAAAAAATCATGTGTTACAAAGTGAGATACACAAATATGTACTGCGCAATTAAAACTCCAACAACTAGACTTTTATTCACGGGACCAATAATATATTTAAAATATCTAGTCAAAGCACCATTATGTAAACTTGACACATGTGAATTTTTAAATGGGTGTTGGTAGATTTCAACCCAATTAAAGTGGAACACTTGGCACTCTCTACACCTAGTATTTAAAAACAAGACTTACATTGGAAGACTTGGTCATCCATTCTTCCTTGTGGGCTGAAAACATTAGAAAGGGAGAGATAATACAAAATTGAGAGTTCTTCAACTTCTCCTCTTCTTCTTTGATGTAATCTCTCGAACCAACTGTTAAAACTTAATCAGGCAAGAACGAAAATTGTTCCATGCTTCGAGGGCTATACTTTGACACCAAGATCACCATATTCCCTCCCATTTTACTGCCCATATTATTTGGGACAGCTGCTAGGGTGACACCATATTGGGTTTGCTCAACTCATTCCATTCGATTATTGTTTAGGTTTGCTAGAGTCTTGCTTGATCACTTCAAATCAGCTTCTTCACTGCCATTTTGTCTACATGTTTAAATGTTTTAAAGCTTCAAAAATGAGGTGGGGTTCTATTCTAGTAGGTCCTAATTCCAAACTAGAGTGTGTATATGATTTGTGTTAAATATAGGATTTATAGCTAATCTTTTAATTTGTGGAACCCTATCAAGATTAAATTGGTATAGGTCAGAATTAATCACTTAAAGCAAGTTATTTCTAAATTAGCATGACTTTGATGCATTCTTAGCATAACAAGCTTACTTGATTGTTAGCATGTGATATGGGATTAATCCTAATTAATGAATGATTTAGTTAAGTTAATAGGTCAATTGTGTTAGTTAAACAAAGTTAAACTAATTAAAATTGACCTATTAAGCTTAGTGTGTGAATTAGGGATAATGCATTAATTTTTGTTCTTTTCAGGGTTTTATGCGTCAAAACTACAAACTACCGAGGAGCCAATTGTGACAAAACTTCAAATTACTGGAGAGTTATTTATCAAAGCTACAATGTCAATTATTAAAGCTCAAAACAAAAAGAGATTAAAGTAATCCAAATGGCATCTTTGGGGCTTGTGAATGGCATCTTTGGAAATTATGAATGTCATCTTTTGAAAGCTTGTGACTGACAACTTTTAGAAGCTTGCGATAGACAACTTTTAGAAGCTTGTGAATGACATCTTTGGGGCTTGTGAATGTCATTCCTTGGGGTTTGAAAAAGGCATCTTTTGGTTGCCTATAAATACCACCCTTTTGTGGCTTGTAAAGGATATAAGTTTTTGGTTAGAGCACCTGGTAGTGGAATACCCTCCAAGTTGTTACTTTATTTGTACGCGTGCCAAATCTATCTTAGTTGTGGAATACCCTCTAAGTTGTTATTGCTTTCTCTGTTATTATTTTCTTTGTATTATTGTTTTCTTTTATGGTATTATTTATTGGCACTCAATTATAACATTTTATTGTGCTTTTTCTGGACTAATTATACTTTGATGGAGTTCAAATGATGATGTTTCAGGTGCTAAAGTGAGAAAAAGGGTCAAGGACAATAAATATAACATTTAAGTGTAACTGCAGCATTTGATCAACAAAGGAAAAATTTGAGGACAACAAGGACGTTCGAATGGTGATCAATGTTCGAGCACTCCCTCTGAACCAGGAAGATGAGGCAAAGACGTGTTGCAGACCTTGGAGATTAAAGCCTAATGTTCGAACACCAAGCCTCGTTCGAACGCAGCATCACGTTCGAACGACTATCCCACGTTCGAACGATACTGGAAACACTGACCCGATCAGGCTGACTGGAAGACTTCGCGTGTGTAGACTCCCAAGCTAGAAGAAAGACCCTCAGGCACATGGGTGCCATGATCGACCAAATCTGGAGTGCTAAAGACTCTGATAGCTGCAGAGAGTGGGTGAATGAATGGCCTAACAAAGGACTCCAACCCACGTGAAGCCTGAAAATCAACACAGACATACAGGCAAAACAGCCTTCACGTTCGAACGGAAGGGACCGTTCGAACGGTTCCCGCGGACAGACTGCAGATTTTCTGATTCTTTGTCTGAACTTCAGATTTTCTCTTTGACTCGTCCACCACTGTTCTTTCACCCCTCCCTTGCTCTTCTCTGCCTATATATACTCCCCTTTTGGGAGCCTTTAGACAAACTTTTGGGGAGAGAGATCAAGAGCTCTCCTCTTGAAGAATATTTAGTCTTTATATGTATTTTTAGTGTTTCATTCAAGTATTTACTTTCTAGTTCTTTTAATTCAAGTCTTTACATTCCAGCTCTTTCAATTCAAGTATTTATTTCAGTTGGGAAGTTTAATTCCCTACTGGTCTTCATCTTTATTATAGTTGGGAAGTTTAATTCCCTACTTGTATTGTTAAATTCATGCACTTTATGTTCTTGTCGTTACATTGATGCATTTACTTGCTTGCTTTCAATTAAGTCTTGCACCTTCATTATTTGAGCTCATCTTCTTCATCGAGGAGTGAAACTCTTCCACCTTTCTAGAGCTTTCCCAAAGCCAAGAAGGGTGGAACGCGATTCACTCATTCTTTGTTGAAGATCTAGTTTTCTTTTACTTTCTTTCACTTCCATTGCTTGAGCATCTTCTTCTTAGAGGAGTGAAACTCTACCACTTTTCTAGAGCTGTACCCATAGCCAAGAAGGGTGGAACGCGATTCACTCATTCTTCGTTGAAGATCA
>CM042187.1:32120994-32240995 GCA_023539305.1 Ilex asprella
TAGACTGACAGTTTATACTGGCGGTTATATACGTTGTTCAATATACATATATTACTGACAGTCTAACAACCACGGTGTTCCTATTGGTATGACTCTGCTTCCACTGGAATACTGAGGCTGTTTAACTGGCGGTTATGTAACCAGCTTTCTTAAGAAGTTGCTGGGTTATGTTATATAGTACCACCAGCATAGCTTAATAAGCAACTGGGTTATGGCTTATTTATACGCATTTGCAATCATGAGAACCTATTGAATAATTCCAGTATTCCGTCTGGTTGACATATCTAAACACCGCTAACCTGACAAGTTGCTGTGTTATGATTTCTTACTTCCAGCTAACCTGACAAGTTGCTGGGAGATAATTTACACAACCTGCAAATTTACTTGAATTAATCAATGGGCATATTTATAACCAGTGTGGCCTAAGAAACAGCTGTGTCACAAAATATTACCACCAGTGTAGCCTAAGAAGCAGCTGTGTTATGGTTTATATACATCAGACCTGCCGGTTAGCTTTACAGTAAAATGGAAGTTAATTGTTGTGAGGTAGCATTTCCAGTAACTTAAGCAATACAAAGCATATGGATCCCTAAACTGAAGGGTATCTTTTAATTTCTTTTAATTTATCTGCTTTATTTACGCACTTTATTAGATTTGTACTTTACTTCTGCCTGCCTTTTATTTTAAAACCAGTTAATTAGACTAAGCTCACACCACAAGCAATCAAACATCAAACTACTCCAAAATAACCAATTTACTGTTTAGTTGTGTTATTGTTCTATTTTTTTTTTATTTATTTTTTTTTAATTACTTAACTCTTCGTGGGATCGATACTTGGACTTAAAAACCGAGAAAACTACAATTCGACCACCTATAATTGGGTGTAATATTTTAATATAATTCAGACACACAAAAAAGTGCGAATCAAATTCCATTTCAACTCTTCTTCTTTCCTCCACTTAGTGTACGGTGGTTCAGATTGACTGGGTTGAGAGTGGATATGGATGTGAGTCTTTGATATTTCATAGGCTTAGTCTCGGTTTATGCTTGGATCCTCACCATCTCGTCCCTAGCTTCCCACGAATCATTCGTTCATTTATGCACCATTGGAGGAAGGTTTCGAGTTGAGTTGGGATTCCCATTAGAGTGAACCTTTTGGGTTAGCCAACACTTGTTTTCTTGCATTTTCATTTACAAACTTCAAATACCAAAACTCAAACAAAAGATTTTACACTTTTTCATTTTGACAAAATTACCTTCACACACTTGAACTTTCCTTCCCTGAGGAGACGACCTTGGAATACTTTTCAAGTAAAACACGATAAGCGAAAGACTCCTTGCGCTTGGGGAGCACTTTTGTTCACACATTTCATTTCTAACATATTTTGTTCATTCCATTTTTCCCATCTCCTTTCCCTTCCGTTTGATACTATCCTAAGGGAGAGTGACCCTCCCTTACATCCCTACACTACACATTTTAAGGGATGGTTGTTAGTGGTTAGGAAATAACGAGGTTTTTTCCCCAGATTTTTTGGTGCTGTTGCCGGGGAAGGTAATGCGTCGAGTTTAGAAGGTGATTTTGGATGGCATAGGTAAGTCTCGTGATTTTCATCACTGGCCAAGGTATGCCATCTCATTTGTAAATAGTTTGTTTTAATTTGTGTTTGTGTTATGTTTCCTAATTATTATGAAAATGTATCAAATGCCTCTTATTTTGAAAATGTGTGTGAGATTTGTGATGACTATGGGTTCATCTCTTGTGTGTGCCCAATAAATTTTCCCGTTCAAGACTTTGTATGCGAAGGGTCTAATTCATTTTTGGCCTCTGAAAATCTTTACCCCAACCATTATGTTACACCGAGTTTTTCGAGTTATGGTTGGGAGAATGAACCCTCTCATTTTTCATCCAATATCACACCACCAAATGAATTTTGCCACTATCCAACATATGCAAACTCAACCAAAGAAGAATTGGAAAATATTTTGTGCGATTTTATGCAATACCAAATGGAATTCAATGCCCAAATAACCCAACCACTTGATATATTGACTAATGCTATAATTGCTATGCATGAAGAACAACATCTTGAGCATAGTCAATGTATTGAGGATGATCATCCAAATGGAATCCACATTGATGTTGAATCTCCCACCACTCTAGATTTTGAAAATTTTGATGAAGTTATTATCTCACAAGAGGCTAATGAGCCCAAGGTCATTGTTCCGTCTATGAGTGGTGTTGAGATTCACATTTCTCAACTTGGGAAGGGCATTGCAATGAACTTAAGTGAAGAAACTTTTAAGGAAAAAATGTGTACTCCATTGTTTGAATTGCATAAACTTGCCTACACATCTATTTGGCTGAGAATTTTGAATCAAAATCTTTTCTATATTTGGATAGATGGCTTAAGAAGGACATTCATACACCAAAAAAATGTTAAAACCAAAAAAATAAATGGGTGCAAGCTCATATCTAAATTGAAATCCGATTGACATGTGCCTTTTTTTGTTTATTTCCATGTACATAGTAGTTAAATTTTATTTTATTGTTATATTTTCCTTCTCTTAATGTTGTAGTGTAGATTTTAGCATGAAGGTTGTTTAGCTCTTCCTAATTTGGACTCATTTCACTTTGAGCATCATTGTAGCAAATCTTATTGGGTATCATGTTCTAGTCTAAGTTGAGAAGTGTAAACAAGTTTTTTATGCAATAATTTTTTTGTTAATTTATATAAAAAAAAGAGCAAAAAAAGGGGAATCTCATTTCTGATTTTAATTTCATTTTTCTAATTTCATGATTCTTTGTGCATTGAGGATAATGCATAATTCAAGTTGGGGAGTGATGTGCATCTTTCACATGTTCCACCACTTTTGTACATAATAGTTGGAAATGTGAAAATTTTGGACATTATTTGTAAAAAATATCCAATATGGAACTATATTCCCCTGTTCTAATGGTCATGGGAGTTGTGATTGCTTGATCTTCATTATGAACTTTCAATACATGAGCACATTATAGAAGTCTATCCTATGCTAGAGTATCACATATGTGTTCTCTTTCGAACTCAACCATAAGTGCACCAAGAACTTGTAATTTTAGCAATTTACGAATTGAGTTCACATTTTACTGCTTCACATTAATAGTGGAGATGAGTAAGTACCCATGTGAGCTTTAGTGCCAATTCTTATTGGAAAGAATTTAAATTTACTCAAAGTACAATTTTTCAAATTCCAAATTTGTTCAATAATCTCATTATGCTTGTTTTGGTTAGGTGCATTTGGATAGTTGATTGACTTTGTCATGAAATGCAACGTGCTCTCCCATGTCTATCTAGAAATGATCTTAGGTCATCTTTGTTTTGCATTGGGCCTTAACCTTTTTCTTGTGAAAAATTTATCCCTGGTGCCATGATTGAGCCTTAAATGAAAAAGTCATTTCCATGCCACACATTGACCAAGCAGTGCAACATGATAAAATCTATCTCACCTTGGTTGTTCCTATAGTTATATATGAGTGATCATAAAAGAGAAGGAAGTATGATGTGAAAACTCAAACAAAAGGGGTGAATGATGTTGGAACTCAAAGAGTTCAATGGAAAAAGAATGAAAACACCAAGAAAAGGAAGAAAAAGGGTGAAAGAAGAAAAGAAAGTGAAAAAGAAAAGGAAATGTTAAGGAAAAGAAGAAAAAAGAAACAAAGAGTGGAACTGATGGTGTTAGCCTAGAAATCCCATAAAAGGGAGATCTTTTTAAAATAAAGGTCATTCACTCGGAACAACCCTCTTTGTTATCATATATCCTTCATTTCATTTGCCTAGATATCACCCCAAGGCCCCATTATAACCCTTGAAAGTCCTAAATGATCTAGAGAAGCATGGGGGATACATACTTTTAAAGAAAAAGAGGAGTTAATTTTGTTATCTAATGCCCTTGCATTCCTCTCATGAGATTATGCCAAGGTTGTTTCATTTTTATGCATTCTTCATTTTTGGATTATATGTGAGCATACTTTGTTTTGTGTACAAAATTCCATCTCACATACACACATGGAGAGCATGCCTGAATAATCATGTGTGATTCATTGTTGAGAGAAACCCTTGGTGAGTTTTGCATCAATTCTTAATTTGGATAGCCAAAGTGAATGTGAACTCCGTTGTGTAAATGTTTAAATTACATGTTCATTTAAATATTTTTATTATCTTAGTTTTAACATTTTGTTTACTAGGGACTATCAAATCTTAAGTTGGGGGTGTGATGAGCACAAAATATTGAATATTTAAAGGTCTCATTGCATGCATTTTAACTTAACTTTTGCATAGAAGTACTTAGAGTTAGCCGAAATTATGAATAATGTTCAATTTTCGATGTTGTAAGTAATTATAGTTTAAATGATGGATTTTAGGACCTTGCAACTAGTATGGATGTGTGGTGAAGGCATGGACACTTTACATGAAGACTTGAAGGCCTAAAAGTGGAGAAATCAATGAGGTATTGGTGGTTGGGAACAAAGGCACCAGCAACCACACCATTTGGTGGAAGAGCCTCGGTTTTCCTCCATTTTGACCATGATCCGCTTCGAATTAGAGAAAGTGTCAACATTTCAGCAGTATCCAACCAATGGATCAACAGTTATGCTGATTCTACGAAAGGTGATCTGGAGCAGAAAAAGTGTATCGGTACCGAACTCCAGTAGCCTTAATGTATCGGTACGTGTACCGGTACACCATCCAGAATAGCCTAGAAGCCTGTACATCTTCTCCTCCTGCTTGGGGGTCCCATCTACACTTATCCCACGCCTACCCTGACATATTCTACCTACAACCATGCCTCCTACACCCTTGTTGAAGACTTTGGAGGCTTGACATTCAATGAAGAGGAGAGAGAAGGAGTGAAGTCTGGGGAGTGCAGACCAGGCTTGTCCTAGCCTGCCAAGGCTTCAACTCAGCCCCTATTGATAGGTGGCCTTTCACACAGACCCTAGGGATCCCCATGCATGAAATTGGAGGCTGTCATACTCTATATACTCAGCATTCTTCAGTATTGGAAATGGTGGCTACCTAAGCTAGGAGTAGTTTTAGTGGAGAAGATGATGAATACTGCTTAAGTTCTTGCATTTTCCCTTCCATTTCAATTGTTGTAAGCTTTAAATTTCTTGTAATCCTTAATCCTTGTACTTTAATATCATCTATTTCAAGTACTTTGCAAGTTTAATTCTTTATTTAAGATTTCACCATTGTTGCTCTTAAGTTCTTCATTTCCTAGCTTTAAAATGGGTATTGCATATTTTTCTTCTTAGATTAAGTTTTCTTGCTTTAAGTTATGTTTTATGCTTCATGTTTTCATTATGTCTCTTTACATTATGCATTGTTTTCCTTTATTGATATGTAGCTAGATTTTAGTTGGCTAATCCAAGGGAGATCTCACCTTGAGAATTCCATTTCAACTCTTCTTCTTTCCTCCACTTAGTGTACGGTGGTTCGGTTTAACTAGGTTGAGAATGGATCTGGTTATGAGTATTTGATCCTCGTCATCTCGTCCCTAGCTTTCCACGAATCAATCGTTCATCTATGCACCATTGGAGGAAGGTTTTTGAGTTAGAATTCCCATTGGAGTGAACCTTTTGGGTTAGCCAACACTTGTTTTCTTGTATTTTCACTTACAAACTTCAAACACCAAAACTCAAACAAAAGATTTTACACTTTTCCATTTTGACAAAATCACCTTCACACACTTGAACTTTCCTTCCCTGGGGAGACGACCTTGGAATACTTTTCAAGTAAAACACGCCAAGCAAAAGACTCCTTAAGATTGGGGAGCACTTTTGTTCACACATTTTATTTCCCACATATTTTGTTCATTCCATTTTCCCCATCTCCTTTCCCTTCCTTTTGACACTATCCCAAGGGAGAGTGACACCCCCTTTCATCCATACACTACATATTTTATGGGATTGTTGTTAGAGGTTAGGAAAT
Source organism: Ilex asprella (assembly GCA_023539305.1). Lineage (NCBI taxonomy): Eukaryota > Viridiplantae > Streptophyta > Magnoliopsida > Aquifoliales > Aquifoliaceae > Ilex > Ilex asprella. Next base: position 32,126,967 of record CM042187.1, read on the forward strand.
AACAAGGTGTTTGGTCAAGCACTAGGCCATCACTGCAAGCATGTTTTTGGCAAGGAAGGACTCTAATTGTTCAAGAGACCTATGCAATACACATTAGAATATAAAGAGAGAAAGACTAGCGAAGATGATGAATAATGTTTAGAGAGATAAGTTGTGATTTTTACATTTTATTTCATGCATTATCTTCCATTTTGATATAAGAATCTTCTAACCTTCCTTTAATGCCTTTAATGTAATTCATTTCAGGTTGTTTTTAGTTCTAATCTTTCATTAAAGCTTTCAACATTAATGCTTCTATGTTCTTACATTTCTTAGCTTTAAAATGGGTATTAATTGCTTTCTCTTTTAGTTTATGTTCTTTGCATTAACTTTGCTTAAATCTTCATATCTTCGTAATGTCTTTTGATTACATTGTTAGTTTAACTTAACCATGAGTAGCTAAGCTTTTTAGTTGGCTAATCCAAAGGAGACCTCCATTTGGAAATGTCATTTTAACTCTTTTTCTCTCATTCGCTCAAAGTACGGTGGTTCAGTTTGGCTAGAGAGTGGATGAGATAGTGAGTCTTTGATAATCCGTAAACTTATCAAGGTTTATGTTTAGATCCTCACTCAATCTCGTCCCTAGCTTCCTCTTAATCAATTGTTCACCAATGCTCTATTGGAGGAAAGAGTTGAGTTGAAATTGGTATTCCCATTGGAGTAACCCATGAGGTTAGCCAACACTTGTTTCATATTTCATAATCATAACAACACAACTCACAAACCACTTCCAAATCAACAAAGGATTTTACATTTTCTATTCACTGAAATCATTTTCAAATGATTCACATCCTTCCCCGAGGAAACAACCTTGGAATACCTTCAAGTAAAACATGACCCACAAAAATCTCCTTACGCTTGGGGAGCATTTTTGTACACTCTCATTTCCACCATTCCATTGTTCCCATCTCCTTGCCCTTTTTTTGACATCATTTTCAAGGGAATGTAACACTTCCCTTCACACATCATACATACATATTGAGGGAAGATGTTTAGCGGTTAGGAACAACAAGGAAATACTCCAAGCATTGTGTGAACAAAAGTGTTCCCCAAGCGTAGAGAGACTTTCAAGTGTCATTTTTTACTTGAAATTCATATTCTAATGTCGTCTCCCAAAGGAAGGAGGGGAATTGTTTTGAAGGTCATTTTGTTGAAAAATGAAAAGTGTGAAAATCTTTGGTGTTTGAGTTTTGATGAGTTGTGTTTTTAATGAAAATGAAATGGAAACAAGTGTTGGCTAATACGAAGATGTCATTCCAATGGGATTGTCAAATCAACTCAAGACCTTCCTACAATCGTACCTAGATGTTTGATTGATTTGTAGGACACAAGGGACTAAAATGGAGGTGAGGATTCAAGAATACCCCGTGACAAGTCTACGACGTATCAAGAACTCTCAACCACGTCCACACTCAACTTCGTCAAACTAAAACATGGTACACTACGAGGAGAAATGAAAAAGAGTTGATTTAGCATACCGAATAGGAATTCTCACTTGGATTAGGCACTTTAAAGCTTAGCTACTCATATTTAATGTAAGAACATAAATGAAATAAAGTGGCATTGTGAAGAAATGAAGATTGGAACTTAAATTAATGCAAGAAAACTTAAACTTTGAAGAAATGCATTTAATAGCCATTTCAAAAGCTTGAAATGGGGGAAAATTCATACAACTAAGGTTTAATCTTACAAGTGTAACTAAACTTGCAATTTACTTGAAATAATTGACATTAAAGACAATAAATGAAGCTTACAAGAGTATTCAAGACGATTACAAGTTGAAATGGCGAAAGGAAATGCAAAAATCTGACTTCTCTCACTAAAATTATGTCTTCTTCCTAGACCTTCTATCTCTATATCTCTACAATGCTAAATAATATGCAATGAGTGCTTGCATTTTTGTCCATGGAGCTATCTCTAAGTGTGAGACAGGCTTCCCATCCGTAGGGGTTGACTTGATGGCATGGACAGGCTAAGACAAGCCTAGCCTGCAACTCCCTTGGCCTGGCTCGCCTTTTCTCTCTCCTCCTTATTAACGCAATGAACTTCAAAGTCCAACTTGAGATGAGGGGAGGCTTGTATATGTCTAAGAGAAGTCAAGGTACAAGTGAAAGAAGTATAGGTGGGGCCCCAAATGGCAGAGTTTGAGTTACAGGTTGTCTAGGAATTCTAGGCTAAACTTTCCAGAAGGTCAATGCAAACCTTACAGAGGGTTTGTGTAGGAACAGATGATACAACAATTTAGTGGGCAAAACCTTCCAGAAGGTCGATGCAAACCTTCTGGAAGGTTGATGCAAACCATCCCGAAGGTTCATTTGAGTAGATAAAACCATCCGGAAGGTTTTCATCTAAATTGTATTTTTCTTGGTTTATTCACCCTCAAATCCTTCCTTTAAGCTATCCGCTCATCTTAATTGATTTTAAACATTATGATGGGATCTTAACAAAAGCCATTTACTGTAACACCCAGGAAAATTTGAAATTTTTCTAAAAAGGGCAAAATAGTCATTTAACCACAATAATGCGAAATGGAAATAAGTACTCTCTAGAGCTTGTATGATGCAACAGACTTCGCAGTTAGATTTCTATCACGAAATCGAGTCATCCTGTCAAATTTGGTCGAATTCAAAGATCAATATATTTGGTTCGAGGTGACTGAGTGGCGATTGACCTCACAAAGGTCCCGAAAAATAAAAATTTTAAAATTTTCTTAAAATTAAAAAATATATATATATTTAATTTAAACTTAAATCGGGATCAAATAAATCATTTTGGGACAACAACGGACCCGAACAAGTGAGGACACTTGGCCCCATCTGAGCCAAGTTTTAGAAATTAGGAATAGGGCAAAAAATTGGATATTTTGGCATAAAAATCTTTAGAAATTCTAGGTTGAACATGTGAGAGAAAAAGGGAGAGAAAAGAGAGAAATTCAATCTTTTTTCTCTGATCTATGAAGTTTCGTCTGTCGGAATTCGTCAAACCAAGAGTTAAAGTTCATCTACGCGATGAAGGCTACGCAACCACACTAAAATCAATGAATTTCAGCAAAGATCTAAAGAGGTGGTTTTGAAAAATTCAAGGTTTTGGACTTGGGAGGTGTTCTTGAAGTTCTTCACACTTCAAGTGAGGTAGGGTTTCTCCTAATTTGGTTTATTCCAGCCTTATGGTGTCCATGGGTCAAGGGTTGGGTGTGTATATATATATATATGTGTGTGTGGACCTATGTATATATATATATATGGTTATGGAAATGAGGAAACAAGTCTAGAAAAAACTTAAACCAAATTTTAGCTTGAATTTGATATGTAGAAGTCACTTATGAGATTCCTTGATACTTGAAGACATGGGGGCAAATTTGTGTAATAACATGATATGTTTGCCTTGAACGTGTTTGATTAAATGCCTTAAATGATGATATTTGATATTGTGTGGGCAATATTATGTGATAACATGATTGGTGCGTAGAAGTTGTTTGATTAAATGACTTGAATAACTGAAGTGGTTATTTTGATGTAATTGAAAAAACATGTTGGGGCTTTGTTGATAATATGTGAACATATGCTTTATGATATATTAGCATGATGATTGTTTATGGAAATTATATGCATATGATATAAATTTCCATGGAATATGATGATATATGATTGATATTGCGCAATTGGCTTTCATTACTTGTGAACATGATATTGGCATCACATTCATGAGCATAAATCATGAGTGTGGGTATGAGTGTGGATGGTTAATCAAATGCCAGTCTTGATATTTGATAAATGGACTTGGAAGAAGGGGATTAAAGATCCTATTGAGTTGCATGATTGCATGACAAGTTGGGTCAGGATAGCATGAAGGGACTAGAAGATTCCTCGGGTGAGGGACCCGGCGATTGGATACGCACTCCGTTGGTATAAAAGCCAATAAAGTGTGCCGGTGTACGGGAAACTATTGGTGAAAGTCCATGAATTCCATGTCGGTTGGGTGCCGTTGGTATAATTCTATAAACATCCACCCCAAGAAAGACCCTAGATTTAAATGTCATTCGATGTGTAAGATAGATGAAAAAATCATACACATTGGTGTTGCATGTGTTGAGGAGCCGGGAAGTACTCGGATTGAGTGCATAAGTGAGTCTCTTCTCATTATATGACATGTCATAGTAAATTCCATCATTGAGTTGCATAAACTTGATTGGAATTATGGTGGATAATTGTCATTGCATGTGAGCACTTCATGTGCATCTAGGGGGAGTAATCTCTTTAGGAAATATTCTACTTAGTGTGGCCCACCCTATAAGGGAAAAATTTTCAGGTGTGGATTATATGCTGGTGGACGGCTCCCAATTCGAGCCTCAAGGATGAAGAGGGGCCGACATGTGGCATTTTAACTATTTTGTAAAACACTTGTGGAAAATGGGTTTTGGGCATGTGAAAGTATGTAAATAAATGTAATAAGACTTTTACATTGTAAGTTTTATGTGAGGAATTGAATTAAACGTGCATTGGGTGATCTTGATATGGTTTGGAATGGGTTTGAACTCAAAAATGGTTGAAACAGGCAAAAATCAACAGAGTGTACTTCGTATTTGAGCTTAGGTATACAAATAATTGAATTCGGATTACATTTATGGATTAAAATCCCGGTTAAAGGGATGTTACCGATGTGGTGTCAGGTTAAGCGACATCCATGGGTATTTCTGTGGGTTGATGGGTTGGCAACGATTAATAAAAGACCCCCAGATTTTTGGAGCGTCACCACTTGGTATCAGAGCTTAGGTATACGAATTACCTAGGATTTAATGGGGTTTGGTTCTTGACCGTTGCATTTCATGTTATATGCTTTACTTGCTACATGATTATGTGCTACGTGTTATGTGAATTATATGCATAGTGCTATGTATATGAAAAGAGGAACACTAGGTTTAGAAAACATAACTTATGTTCGAAAAAAGGGATGAATGGTATAGTTCAAGGGTGTGAATGTCTACTAGTGAGTGACATACGCTCTACTAGAGAGTGACATAGGCTCTACTAGTGAGACAATGAGAAAAATTCTCAGAGTTTAAACTTGATTCCTATTTTGGGATACAATGTGAGGCTCTATTGTTATCTTACTTGTGGGTAGATGGCAAATAAAGGAAGGGGACGCCGAGGAGGTGGGTGGAACAACCAACGACCACCGACCTTTAATCACCAAGCCTTTGTAGAGACTATTGTTGAGGCAGTTGCTACTACTACACAAGCTAGTACTGCAACAACTACTATTGCACAGGCTGGTGCAAACGTGGGCTACAGAGGCTCAAGTAATCTCCAGAAGTTCAAGGCACACAAGCCTCCGATCTTCTTGGGAAGAGGTGATCCGATGGTAGCTAACCATTGGTTCCAGCAAGTTAACAAGATCTTATGGGCTATGGAGATCACCTCTAATGCCACTAAGATAATGCTATCTACATTCCAACTAGAAGGAGAATCCCAAGTGTGGTGGGATTGGGTGAAAGCCTCAAAGAACTTGGAGGCAATGACATGGGAAGAATTCCGTGGGCTTTTTACGGGCAAATATTTCCTAGCGTCTGCCCGGCATTCAAAGGCTCGGGGGTTCCTAGACCTGAAACAAGGAACGATGACGGTGCTCAAATATGTGGCTAAGTTCACTAAATTACCCCATTTCGTTAATGATTATGTGGCCACAGACATGGTGAAAGTGAGGAAGTTTGAGGATGGTCAGAAATTGTCCATTCAGGATAAAATTGTGGGACTTCTCCTGCAAGACTTGGACTTGATGGTCGAGACAACTATGGCCATTGAGAGAGAGGTGGAGGACTCACGGAACATTCGAGAAACGAGTGTTAAAGACAAGAAGAAGTAAGGTCAATCCTCTTTTTCTAGTACGGGGAATAAGCAAAGGACTTCTGCTCCGCAGGGACAATAAGGGTAGGGCGGTGGCTATTAAGGCCAAGGCCAAGATCCTGCCAAGGTGGTGGAAACATCAGGATCACCTGCCAAACAGGTTAGAAGACTTGTTTCCATTGTCACCTACCAGGTCATATGAGGAAGGATTGTCCTCAACGACAGGGATCCTAGGGTTACGGGACATCTGATGAGTGGGTTTTATACCTACGAATTGTGTACTTTCAGCTTGATGAAATTGCAAGTTTTCAATTATTTTATGTTCATTTTTATTTGTTTTGTGTGTTTTGATGTTATTTGATAGGAATCATCCTTTGGAAGCAAACAAGATCATTTGGAAGGAAACAAGGTCGATTTGGAAGGATTAGCTCCCTAGTTTCCCAAAGTTTTGACACAGTGCCTCTGTGTTTCCATTTTTGAACATGATCCACTTCAAATCTGAAAAAGTGCAAAACATTAAAGTTGTAGATCTGGATGTCTTTTGTATTGTGTCAAAATTTCAGCTCAATTGGATATTGGTATGAAGAGTTATGACAATTCTACGAAAACTGGTCTGGAGCAGAAATAAAGAGAGCAGCGCTGTTCCAGCGCCCCTGCGCCCACACACTGTCCATGTAGCGCTGTTTCAGCGCAGCTGCGCGTGTGCTAGTCCGGGACGCGAAGTTATGACTTGTTTTGACCCAAAATTGGACTCCAATACCTCATATATGCTAGGGTTTGTGTGGGATAAAAAAATCTGACTTTTGGGGGCTGAAAACATCTAGAAAACACCAAGAAATTGGAAGAAAATTGAAGACAAGAATCAAGGAATCGACACGAAGAAGATTGGACTTGAAGGCTAGAGAAGGATTGAAGATTGCACCTAAGTTTTCATTCCTTTTCTCTTACTTTTAATTCTTATTTTTCTGAGATGTTGTTTAATTTGAGAAGGATGTTTTTCAATTACATTATGAACTAAATTTCTATTAAGATTGCAACTGAACCTAATGTTTAGTTAAATTGCTCTACTCTCGTTTCTAGTTCTTGTTGATCATATATGAGTTGTTTGTCATATTTTGTGCTTAATGTATGATTGTGTGGCCAACAATTAATTTGATTCTCTAGATGAAATTGGGAGATGAATTCTAGGGATAGATCTGAATATGATGACATACGTCTAGTTTATTCTCCTTAGGGTTGAATAGCTAGGTTTGTGTATAGGATAGGAATATACCTATACGCCGTGTGTAACTTTTACGAGAGTTTGAACTTAATGAATCTATTCCAACTTATTTTGCATAGGAATATAGCAATTTAATTGGGAGAGATATGCTTATCTAACTATCGGAAGAGGTTTGATAAATAATTTTGAAGTCTCAGTTAACACCTTATTTTGATCAATTTACTAGTAGGAGAGTAGAAAGATTTATACGAAGCATTTGGGGAAGTTGTAATCTTAATTTCTTTTATCCGGGAAATTCAACCCTTGATTATTAAGTTTAGCTTTAGTTTTAAATTAGTGAATTCACAGTTCAACTTCAATTGTTTAAATAAAATTGGATTGATACAAAGTTAGTACTTGAAATTTGTTAGCAATAATTCTCCGTGGGAACGATACTCTACTTATCACTATATTACTTGTTGATCGTGTATACTTGCACGTAAATTGTTAATACCAAATTTGGGATCCTAGGGTTACGGGACATCTCAATCCCAGTCTTTGATGAGGCAACCATTGGCCCATTTCATTCCTCCCTATCCCACCATGGGCCAGAGAAGCCAGTTCCAGTTCCAGAGTGCTACACAAATACCTACCACTTTTCGAGCGGGGACTTCGCAATCAAGCCAGATGGGCCAAGGCAAGGGTCGAGGCCAAGGACAAGGCTCACAAGTCGGGACTTCGGGGACCCAAAGGCGTGTCTACACAATCACACCTCAAACTGAGCCACTGGATCAGTCAGTCATCTAGGGTACATTTCTACTCTCTCGCTTATGGGCAAGGATATTATTTGACTCGGGTGCATCTCATTCTTTTTTTATTGCATCATGTGTCAAAGATTTGGGCTTAGAGGTTGAAACCCTGGAAGATCCATTGCATGTGAGTTCTCCCCTAGGAGCTAGGGTGAGGATTGATCAGATATGTTAGAGTTGTGAGTTAGAGATTTTTAGGATTCTGCTCCCATGGACCTTAAGGTCATGGACATGTCAAAGTTTGATATCATCCTTGGTATGGATTGGTTGACGGCACATCGTGTCGTTATTGATCGTAAGAGGGTCACCACGTATACGCTGGATGGTGTTTGTTTCAAGTTCCTAAGGGAAAAGCATGACGATTTACCCCAAGTGGTATATAACTCCCAATGGCACCGACAGTTGATGGATTGGCTAGAAATCCTTGCCCTGGAGGACGAGGAGAGATAGAAGTTCGGCCTACCTCGAGTGGTTTGTGTGTATGAGGATGTTTTTTTGGATGAACTATCTAGATTACCAACACATAGGGATGTAGACTTCACCATTGAGTTTCACCCTGGTACATCGCTCATTTCTATGACTCCACATAGAATGACACCTGCTGAGTTGTAAGAACTCAAGGTCCAACTACAAGAATTATTGGACAGAGGTTTTATAACACCAAGCACCTCACCTTGGGGCGCTTCGGTGTTATTTGTCAAGTAGAAGGACAAAATCCTTCGACTATGTATAGATTATTGATAGTTAAATGTGGTTATTATCAATAATAGGTACCCTTTGCCACAATAGATGATTTGTTTGATCAACTGAGAGGAACGCGGGTCTACTCCAAGATAAATCCCCTCATTGGTTACCATCAATTGGGGATTAAGGAGACTGATATCCCTAAGACAGCGTTTAGGACACAGTATAGACATTTCGAGTTTACCGTCATACCTTTCGGATTGACGAATGCCCCGAAGGCATTTATGAATCTAATGCACAGGGTGTTTCAAACCTATCTAGATCAGTTTGTCATGGTCTTTGTTGACAACATCTTGTTCTACTCCAACTCTGAGGAGGAGCATGAGGGTCACTTGAGAGATGTGCTCCAGACTTTGAGAGACCATCAATTGTATGCCAAGTTCAGCAAGTGTGAATTTTGGCTTACTGAGGTGACATTTTTGGGACTTGTAGTGTCGACTTCTAGTGTATCCATGGACCCGAAGAAGGTTGAGGCAGTCATTAACTAGGAGAGGCTGAAGTCAGCCTTTGAGATATGCAGTTTCTTGGGATTGGCAGGGTACTGTTGGAGGTTCATTGAGGACTTCTCATGATTGGCTGCACCTATGACAAGGTTGACCCGAAAAGAGGTCAAGTTTGAGTGGAATGAATCATTTGAGAAGGCATTCCAGGAGTTGAAGAGGAGGCTTACTTCAGTTCCTACTCTGATAGTCCCAGAAAGGGGACATAGGTACACTGTGTACTATGATGCCTCTAAGGATGGACTTGGGTGTGTTTTGATGCAGTCCGAGAAGTTAGTGGCTTATGGTTCACGACAGTTAAAGAATCACAAGTAAATTTACCCTACACATGACATGGAGTTGGTTGTCATAGTCTTTTCCTTGAAGGCTTGGAGCCACTATTTATGTGGGGAGTGGTTCTAGGTATTTTCGGGCCACAAAAGCCTGAAGTACATCTTTACACAACGAAATCTCAACATGAGGCAACGCAGGTGGATGGAGTATTTGGAGGACTATGACTTCACGTTGTATTACCATTCTGCTAAGGCAAATGTGGTGGTTGATGCACTTAGCCAGAAGTCACGGGGAGTCTTGGCTAGTATGGCTTGTCTGGAGTGGCAAATGCTTGAGACTAGAGGATAGTTTAGGCTACGCTATATGGGGCAGGTTTAGGGTACTTTGGGAAGTTTGGTGGCTACACTATCCCTACTGAGTAGGGTGATTGAATCCTAGGAAAAAGACCCAAAGATATTGTCCATCAAGGACCGAGTACAGTCAGTGACAGGTGATGAAGGCTTGACCACTCACTCGGATTGTAGTCTTCAGTATAGGGGAATGATTGTGGTTCCCCAGTCTTCGGAGCTGAGATAGGAGATCCTTAGGGAGTTCCATTGCTCCCATTTCGCTATACACCCGGTGGCATGAAGATGTCTTAGGATCTTCGTTGCCAGTACTACTAGAGTGGGATGAAGAAACACATTAGGGATTTTGTTAGTAGATGTCTTACATGTCAGTAAGTGAAGACTGAGCACTAGACACCAACAGGGTTACTCCAGCCCTTGGAGATAGCTAAGTGAAAGTGGGAGCATGTCACAATGGATTTTGCTACCCACTTTCCATGAACATCGCAAGAACATGACGCTATATGGGTGATAGTTGACTGGCTTACAAAGTCGGCACCCTTTTTGGAGGTGTGGATGACCTTCACTTTGAAGGAAATCTACAGGTTGTATATACGGGAGATGTATGGCTACATGAGATACCTGTATCTATAGTATCAGATCGGGAACCTAGGTTCACGACTCTTTTTGGGAGAGTTTCTAGCGAGCCAAGGGGACACATTTGATGATGAGCACTACTTTTATCCTCAAACGGACGGTCAGTCAAAGAGGACAATCTAGAAATTAGAGGACATGTTATGGGCATGCGTTCTAGATCTCAAGGGCAATTGGAAAGAGCATCTAGCCATAGTGGAGTTCACCTAAAACAACAATTATTAGGCGAACATACAGATGGCATCCTACAAGGCACTATACGGGAGGCCTTGTCGTTCTCCGATTTGTTGGTCGGAGACAGGAGAGAGACCCTCTATGGGCCCATATTTGGTCAGGAACACCTCAGAGAAGGTGGACTTGATACGAAAGCGTCTTTTCACGGCTCAGATCTGGCTAAAGAGCTACGCCGACAGACGACGACGACCTCTAAAGTTTGAGGTGGGAGATCATGTTTTCTTGAAGGTGATGCCTAAAAGAGGAGTGCTCTGGTTCGACAAATGGGCAAAGCTGTAGTCGAGGTACATCGGGCCCTTCGAGATACTCGAGAGGGTGGGTACAACTGCTTACAAGTTGGCGTTACCGCCAAATCTATTAGGTGTTCACGCAGTATTCCATGTCTCTATGCTCCAAAAATACACCCCAGATCCGACACATGTGGTGGATTGGGGTGAGTTGATGGTTGATGAGGATGGTACCATCGAGGAGGGACCGATACATATCATGGACAGCTAGGATCAAGTTTTGCAAGGCAAGACTGTGAGTTTAGTGAAGGTGTTGTGGCAGCACCAAGGAGTGGAGGAGGCAACAAGGGAGCGTGAGGACACTATGCATACCAATTATCCCTTCTTATTCGAGGATGGAGGTACAACTTTTTAGTCAAATAATATTAAATGACTGTTACATATGCAAGTGGTTGTGTGTATATGTATGTGTGTGAATTACAGGGATGAAATTCTTTTAAAGGGGAAACAATATAAAACTAGGGAAAATTTAAAATTTTTCAAAAAAGGAAAAAATGGTCTTTTGCCACTATAATGCGAAATAGAAATACATACTCTCTAGAGCTTGTATGACGCAACGGACTTCGTCGTTGGATTCGTCTCACGAAATCTGGCCACCTTGTCGAATTTCATCGAATTATGAGATAGTCAGATTTTTCCACGTTGTTCGAGGTGACTGGGTGGCGATTGACCTCACAAAGGTCACCAAAATTATAAAATTTAAAACATTTTCTTAAAATTGGATAAAAGTTCAAATAAAATTAATTTAAACTTAAACCGGATAAAATAAATCATTTTGGGGCTAAAATAGACCCGAACAAGTGAGGACACTTGGAGCGATCTGAGCCAAGTCTTGGAAATTATAAATAGGGCCAAAAATTGGATATTTTGGCTTAAAAATCTACTGAAATTCTGGGCTGAACGTGCGAGAGAAAGTGGGAGAGAAAAGAGAGAAATTCAATATTTTTTCTCCGATCTACGTCGTTTCGTCGGTCGAAATTCGTCGGACCAAGAGTTAAAGTTCGTCTACATGACGAGAGATACGCAACCACACCAAAAACAAGGAATTTCACCAAAGATCCAAAGATGTGATTTTTGAAAATTCAAGGTTTTGGACTTGGGAGGTGTTCTTGAAGTTCTCTATACTTCAAGTGAGGTAGGGTTTCTCCAACTTTGGTTTATTCCAACCCTATGGTGTCCATTGGTCAAGAGTTGGGTGTGTATCTATATATGTGTGGAACTATGTATATATATATATATATATATATATATATATATTATATGGTTATGAAAATGAGGAAACAAGTCTAGAAAATACTTAACAAATTTTAGCTTGAATTTGATATGTAGAAGTCACTTATGTGATTCCTTGATACTTGATGATATGGGGGTAAATTTGTGTAATAACATGATATGTTTGCCTTGAAGGTGTTTGATTAAATACCTTGAATGATGATATTTGATGTTGTGTGGGCAATATTATGTGATAACATGATTGGTGCGTAGAAGGTGTTTGATTAAATGACTTGAATAAGTGAAGTGGTTATTTCGATGTAATTGAAATAACATGTTGGGGCTTTGTTGATAATATGTGAACATATGCTTTATGATATGTTAGCATGATGATTGTTTATGAAAATTATATCCATAAGATATAAATTTCCATGGAATATGATGATATGTGATTGATATTGCTCAATTGGCATTCATTATTGTGCATGGTTAATCAAATGCCATCACATTCATGGGCATAAGTCATGAGTGTGCATGGTTAATCGAATGCCACTCTAGGTATTTGATAAATGGACTCCGAAGAAAGGGATTAAAGATCCTGTTGAGTCGCATGATTGAATGAAAAGTTGAATAGGGGTAGCAAGAAGGGACCAGAAGATCCGAGACCAGAAGATCCCTCGGGTTAGAGACTCGACGATTGGATACGCACTTCGTTGGTATAAGAGCCCATAAGTGTGTCGGTGTACGCAGAACCATTGGTGGAAGTCCACGAATTTCATGTCAGTTGGATGCAATTGGTGTAAGTGTACAAACATCCACCCCAAGAAAGACCCTAGATTGTAAATGTCATTCAATGTGTAACATGGATGATGGAATCATACACGTTGGCATTGCATATGTTAAGGGGCTGGGAAGGGCTCAGATCAAGTGCATGAGTGAGTGTTATATCATTACATGACATGTCATAGTAAATTCCATCATTGAGTTGCATACACTTGATTGAAAATGCGGTGGATAATTATTATTGCATGTGAACACTTCATGTGCAACTAGGGGGAGTAGCCTTTGTAGGAAATATTCTACTAAGCGTGGCTCACTTTATACGGGAAAGCATTTTAGGTGCGGGTTGTACGCCGGTGGACGGCTCCCAATTCTAGCTTCAAGGATGAATAGGGGCAAACATGTGGCCTTTAAACTATGTTGTAAAACAATTGTGGAAAATGCATTTGGGCATGTGAAAGTATGTAAATGAACGTAATAAGACTTGTACTTAATAAGTTTTATGTGAGGAATTGTATTCAACATGCATTGGGTGATCTTGATATGGTTTGGAATGGGTTTGAAATAAAAAATGGTCGAAACAAGCAAAAATTGACAGTGTATTGGTACGCGTACCGGTACAGTGCTGTCCAGAGAGTTAATCGTACCGGTACACGTACCAATACGCCCAATTCCAATGAGCAAATCGTACCTGTACGGTTTTCAAAATTCATAAATTTTAAATGTCTTTCCCTATGCTTTCAGCCTAGGTTTTTCTTCCCCTCAATGATGTAAAAGGACTGTAATGGAGTACAAATCATGGCAAATTGGACCTAGGTTGGATCCAATGAATAATTGAATTCGGATTACATTTGTGGGTTAAAATATCGGTTAAAGGGATGTTATCGACGTAGTGTTGGGTTAAGCGACTTTCATGAGTATTTTCGCTGGTTGATGGGTTGTCAACGGTTAATAAAGGACCCCCGAATTTTTGGGGTGTCACATTTACTATTTTTCACCTACATTCACACAAAACTTCATTAAAGAGAAGATTAAACGCATTTCTCTCCTAATTCACAACAAAAACAAGTATAAAAGGGCATACCAAAATACAATATATGCAATGTTTTGTGCTCATCACACCCCTAACTTGAGTTTTGCTAGTCCTTAGTAGACATTCACTTTATACCACAAGATATAAACTGCAACAACATCCATCCAAACAAGTAAATATCCAAACATTCAAAATGCAAAAATCACATTGCAATTAAAGGCAAACTTGGGCAATGACAAAATGTAACAACTTTTGTATTTTCTTTGATCATTTCAAAATTTCATTACAATTGGTTAGAGTTTCAAAGCAAAACAACCCAAAATCCTAAAGACACTCCTACTGGGCTGACAAAAGTAACCCTAGCTATGTACAATTTGAACTCAAAAGAAACAAAATACAAAACATCCTAATCAGCATCATAAAAGGCATCATCATCTTCGGTCTCATCCTCAGACTCAAAGTCCTCATCGTCATCATCCTCATCGGTCTCACCCACCTCCACAGTCATAGAAGGTATAAGAGCTGAATTTAACGGTCTAGTTGACAGTGGCTGAGGTCCACCGGGGATGGGCTCACCCAAGAATGTATGATGGAACAGCTACGTCACCATAACCGACAGCCTGAACATGGTCGACTCTAGGGCATCCATATGCTACGATATGGTAAGGGCTAGGGCAGGTGCATGAGGCTTTGAGGTGGATGACCCTATAGCAGACAGCTCTTGCCCTGAGGCTCTGAGTCTCTCTCCCCTAGTTCTGGCAGCCTTCTTGTTGTTGCTTGACTTTTCGATGGCTCCAGTTTCCGGGGGTAGCAAAGTTTCGTGAGCGTAGTGTTTCACATTAGCGTGGTCGTTGATGAGCGCATAATATTGCATATTTAAAGGCCTCATTACATGCATTTAAACTCAACTTTTGCATCTAAGTACTTAGAGTTAGCCGATTTTATGAATAATGTAGATATTTCGATGTTGCATGTTTTTATAGCTTAAATCATTGATTTTAGGACCTTGCAACTAAGATGGATGTGTGGTGAAGGCATAGATGAAATATATGAAGATTTGGAGGCTTAAAAGTGAAGAAATCATGGAGGTTTCGGTGTTTGGGAACAAAGGCACCAGCTGCCACATCTTTTAGAAGCAGAGCCTCGGTTTTCCTCCATTTTTTCCATGATCCACTTCGAATCTGAAAAGGTTCAAAACATAAAAGTTGTAGATCTGGATGTCTTCTGTATTGTGTCAAAATTTCAGCTCAATCCAATGGTTGGATCAAAAGTTATGCCGATTCTACAAAACGTGGTCCAGAGTAGAGAAGGAACCGTACCGGTACGCGTACCGGTACGCAGAACTCCAGTAGCTAAAACGTACCGGTACGCATACCGGTACGCCCTCCTGAAGTAGCCCCGAATGCCTGCAAATCATGCTCCACTTGTTTGGGGGTCCCACTATTGATTCTCCCACTTGCCCTCTGACTTTCCTTACACATCAACATGTCTCCTACACCATGCTTGAAGACTTTGGAGGCAATGACATTAATGGGGATGAGAAAGAAGGGGGCTGCCATTGTGTGTTGCAGGCTTGGCTTGTTCTAGCCTGTGCATGCATCAACTCAGCCTCCGATGGATGGGAGGCCCTACACACAGACTCTAGGGACCCCCCTGGATGAAAATTGAAGACACACACTCCATATATACGACATTATTCCGCATTGTAAAGTGTGGCTACCTAAGCTTAGGAGTAGTTCAAGGAAGAAGAAGATGAATAGTGCTAGAAGTTTATATTTTTTCATTTTCTTCATTCCAATGTCTTGTAGTCTCTTGTAAGGATCTTCTAAACTTTGTTTAAAGTCTTTAATGTTATTTATTGCAAGTTCATTTCTAGTTTAATCCTTAACTCTAGCTTTCACCATTGTTGTATTAAGTTTTTCTTCATTTCTAGCTTAAAATGGGTATTGAATATTTTTCTTCTTAGTTTATGTTTTCTTGCATTTAGTTAAGTTTCATGCTTCATTTCTTCATTATGTCCATTTACATTATGCTCGTCTTTCATTTTATCATGAGTAGCTAGATTTTAAGTTGGATAATCAAAGGGAGACCTCCCTTTGAGGATTCCATTTTAACTCTTTTTCTTTCCTCTCTCGGTGTACAGTGGTTCGGTTTGACTGGGTTGAAGGAGGGATGCACGAAAATTGAAGGCATACACTCCATTGTATTCAACATTGAAGAGCATTTCAAATGGTGGCTACCTAAGCTTAGGAGTAGTTCCAATGAAGAAGATAATGAATAGTGCCATAGTGTGAGAAATTTATGTTTTTGTATTTTCTTCCAGCCTTTCACTTGTATTTTTATGTAAGACTCTTGTAAGCTTAATTTATTGTCTTTAATCCCATTCCTTTCAAGTATAATGCAAGTTTAGTTACATGTTTTAGATTTCACCATTGTTGTTCATGCTTTCTTCACTTCAAGTTTAAAATGGGTATTGTATTTCTCTCTTAGTTTATGTTTCTTGCATAAACTTAGTTTTAATCTTCATTTCTCTACAATGTATTTCATTTACATTAATGTCTTGTCCTTTATTATGAGTAGCTAGCTTTAAGTTGGCTAATCCAAGGGAGACCTCCTCTTGGAATTTTTATTTTAACTCATTTTCTTTCCTCTCTCGGTGTACGATGGTTCGGTTTGACTGGGTTGAGAGTGGATGTGGTGGTGAGTCTTTGATATTCCATTGGCCTAGTCACGGTTTATGCTTGTATCCTCTCCATTTGTCCCTAGTTTTCCACGAGTCAATCGTTCATCTATAAACCCTCGGAGGGAGGTTTCGAGTTGAGTTGGGATTCCCATTGGAATGACCTCTTTGGATTAGCCAACACTTGTTTTTATTACATTTTCATTCCCAAAATTCAAACACCAAAACACAATCTTCAAAGATTTTACACTTTTCTCTTTTCTTCACCAAAATCAGCTTCACACAACTTGAACTTTCCTTCCCTGAGGAGACAAACTTGGAATATTTTTTCAAGTAAAACAACGACACACAAAATACTCCTAGCAATTGGGGAGGACTTTTGTTCACCACACACACATTTCATTTCATTCTATATTTGTTCATTTCATCACCACCATTCTGTTGACCTTTCTCTTGCATGAATCGGAGTGAAAGTGACACCCACCCACCCATATAAGCCATATAAATATTTGAGGGTTCATGTTAGGAGCATAGGAACAACAACAGTTTTGCAAACAATCATATGGTACACTTCCTTAAGTGTTAGAATGTTAGGGCACTACGATATGGAATACTCCACACTCTCACAAATTAAGCATCCCTCCTTAGTCTTTGAAATATTAGACACCTCGTCTCTTATTGACTTCTAAACTTTCCACTTTTTGTGTAAACTTGGTGATTTTAGAAAGCAAATCTTCTTGGTCTCTCAAGTCATATATCTCTCCCCTATGTAATTGATTATTACCTTGAGGATAAGACCTCGATACATTGGTGGGTGCTTGATGAAGGAAAATGGGACAACATAATGGTGGGAATGAAATGATAATGAAATGCATGCGAACAGAAGTGATCCCCAAGCACAAACAGTCTTTTGAATGTCATGTTTTACTTGGAAAGTATTCCAAGGTCGTCTCCTCAGGGAAAGAAAGTTCATATGCGGTGAAGGTGATTTTGCCAAAATGGAAAAATGTAGAATCTTTTGTTTGAGTTTTAGAATTTGAAGTTTGTGAATGAAAATGAAATGAATACAAGTGTTGGCTAATCCAAAGAGGTCATTCCAATGGGAATCCCAACTCAACTCGAAACCTTCCTCCAATGGGGCATAGATGAGCGATTGAATCGTGGGAAGCAAGGGACGAGATAGTGAGGATCCAAGCATAAATTGTAACCAGGCCTACCGAATATCAAAGACTCATAACCACATTCACCCTTATTCCAGTCAAACCAAAGCATCGTACACCAAGAAGAGGAAAGAAAAAGAGATGAGATAGCACACCCAAGAGGAAATCTCCCTTGGATTAGCTACCTAAAAATTTAGCTACTTAAGAATAAAAAGGATGACAATGCATAATGTAAAGAGACATAATTAAAATGAAGATTAGAACTCAACTTAATGCAAGAAATCTTAAACTATGAAAAAAAATATGTCAAATCCATTTTAAAACTTGAAATGAAGAAAACTTAAGAGAACAATGGTGAAATCCAAAACATGCAGCTAAACTGGAAATAGACTTCTAATAAATATCATCAAAGACTTTAAATGAAGATTACAAAAGTCTTACCATAATTTACCAGTGAAAGGATGGAAGAAAATGCAAAAACATAAGATTTCTATCTATTATTCATCATCTTCTTCCTTGGACTACTCCTAAGTAGTGGTAGCCACCCTTGAAATGTTTTGTAAAT
The DNA here is from genome assembly GCA_023539305.1 of Ilex asprella. Classification (NCBI taxonomy): domain Eukaryota; kingdom Viridiplantae; phylum Streptophyta; class Magnoliopsida; order Aquifoliales; family Aquifoliaceae; genus Ilex; species Ilex asprella. Next base: position 32,145,307 of record CM042187.1, read on the forward strand.
GCTGAATATATTGAGTGTGAGCATTGTAATTTCATCCATGGTGGTCCACCCAACATGTGTGCAGGCCTCCCATCAATGGGTGGTGAGATGATGGGTTGGACAGGCAAGGAGTAGCCCACCCAACAACTCTCCAAGTAGCCCCCTTCTCTCCCATCCTGATTAATGTCTTTGTCTTCGAAGTCTTCAACAAGGGTGTAGGAGGCATGTAGATGTGCAAGGGAAGTCAGGGGTAAATGGGAGCATCAATGCTCCTGACCAGCTTTCGTAAAATTGTCATTACTTTTGATCCAACCATCCCATAGTGCCGAAATGTTGACACAATATAGAACACTTCCAGATCTACAACTTTTATGTTTTACAACTTTTCAGATTCGAAGCGGATCGTGATCAAAAATGAGAAAAACCAAGGCTCTACAACCAAATGGTGTGGGTATTGGTGCCTTTGTTACCAAGCACCAAGACCTCCTTAATTTTTTCACTTTTAAGCGTCCAATTCCTTATGTACTGTGTCCATGCCTTCACCACACATCCATACTTAGTTACACGGTTCTAAAATACATAATTTACGCTATAATTACTTGTAACATCGAAAATTTAACATTATTCATTATTTCTGTTAACTCTGTGTACTTATATTGCAAAAGTTGAGTTAAAAGACATGTAATGTGGCAGTTAAATATGCAATTTGTGTGCTTATCACACCCCTAACTTAAGCTCTGCTAGTCCCTGGCAATCAAAATATAAAAATTAAGCAAACAAAAACAAACTTATACTAATTCCGCAATTGTATTTAGCACATGCAATAAGCCTTTGAACCCTTAGGTTATCTCTAGTGGACGAGTTTTGTCTCGTAAAGGTTTCCAGTGAAGGTACCTGTAACACCCCAAAACACACCCTGGACAGTATTACATTCTAAACACCATTCACTGCATGAGTGCACTAACATAATCCATCAATAAATAAGATTTCATAAGTTATCCATAGAATATACATCATTATCCCAAAAGAATAGACCCATCTTGGCCGTTACATACCAAAAGTTACTAATGTGGTACAGCGGAATATAACAAAATATAAACTAAACTTTACATTATTTCAAAAGAATATCCTAGTCTAGTACAAAAGGATGTGTCGCTCTAAGCGTCCATTTCAGGATCCACCTCCTCATCTAGTGGAGTCTCCCAATGTACGGGTTCTTCGACTCCCAACTCCTCATCTAGTACATGATCTGAAAATATGTAATTGTAGGGGATGAGCACGAAGCTCTGTAGCAAAATCTTTCCAAACCCAAACAAGGTTTATAAAAAATATATAAAATGGTCGGTCTCATTTCACCAATATCATATATAACTTTTGAAAGAAAACAGGGACATTTAAACAGATCTCAAGTTTATACAACAGTGATAATCAAAGGGATATATAAAATGGTCGGTCTCAAGTTTCACAAATATCATGTATTCTTTAATAATAACCATTGCCAAATGGTTTGGACCGGTGCCTACTGTTGCATTGTCCCATACCAATGCACCGGCTCCGACATAATCCAATTCATATTCTCATGCAGATATATAGATATATATTGGTTCATCCCATGCCATGTACGTTGATTGTTTCTCAAGAATCTACCCAACCACTATACCTAGTTCACCAATCACAATCAAAACAAAAACTCTTTGGGAAAGGGCGTCTACTATCCCAATGGCAGTGACGAATCCCTCCCCAGGAAAGGTATACCACCCCTAGATCGAACTCCAGTGAACAATAGTGGTCGCATTACCAAATGACAATCCACTACAAGTGTTAGGAAATCATCTCACCCCCACCGGGGTAGACTAACCTCTAACACTCTACGGCATCTTTCAATGGCAATTCAAGTCCTTCACAACAACCATACAATAAGGAAACCAACATATACTCATTAAACTAGCAATTTTCAAGTATTAACCAAATCCCCAATTTTATCGTGTGACAATTCCAATAACAAAGTATGAAAAAATATAAGAGATCATCATAAACACCATTTTATTGTTCAATATGAAACACTAAGGGTTTGAAATCAAGAACAAATGAAAATTTAGAGAAAAGTCCATCTCTCTTGAAAAACTAGGGTTTTTGGCCAAGAACAAGGATTTAATGGTTAACCAACCATTAATATTGTTTAAAGCGTGTTAATACTCATAAGGATATCAAGAATCAATGATCTATAGCATACATATAAGATTTAGAGTGTAAAGAATATATATAAGTAAACCTAGCCTCAATGTAAGAGAAAGAGAAGAAATCACCTACCTTGTGTTCTTGAAATCTAGATTTTAATCTTGAATTAAACCTTCAATCTCTTGTTTTTCCCAATTGATCTTGTGTTTCTCTCTTTCTCTCTTTCTCTCTAAGTGTTTTTAGGGTTATAAATGCTGAAATGAGGTCAATGAAGGCGTGTTTAAGTACTTATAGTAGGAGAAATAACCCCCTGTGCGCGATTCTGGAAGGCAGAATCCGTAGGTAACGTTCGAACAGAACTACCGTTCGAACGTCACTTGGCTTTCCAACAATTGTTGCTCCCAGTACTTTTGCGTTATTCATCAAACAAGAGAACAACCGTTCGAACAGACTTTAACGTTCGAACGTTCGTCCCAGTTTCTGCTGTAACTTTCAATGCAGTTTTGACCTATTTAGAGGTTGATTTAGAAAATTTCATGAAATACTAATTTGTATCCCTAGAAGTATACTATCTAATGTCCAAATTTCAGATCAAAAAGATGTCAAAATAAAAAGTTATGATCAAAACACTAGGCAGTATCCAAAATTTCTTTTTACCCAAATTTTCTCTAAAGTGTGTTTTGACTCCGGACTACCCCCAACTTCTACAACATACTCTATTACCTCAAATCACATTTCTATTTCTACTCTTACTATCTACTTAGTTCATCCCTACATCTGTACATATATTAGCATTTTAACAACAATTATTTACTATATATCTATATACATATATAAAAGAAAATGCGAGGTGTTACAGTACCTATAAACTTATTTTCTCGTATCTAATATTTAAAAAATATTCACTTATCCAAACTAGCACTGAGATGTCAAAAACAACTTCCTCAACACTCCTGAACTAATCACATATAAAAACACATCATAGCCTTTAATGTTATTCAAGAGTATACACCTACACATTTCCTTTCAAAACTCGTGTGTGTGTGTGAAATGAACATGTAATTTAAACATTTACATAATGGAGTTCACATTCACTTTGGCTATCCAAATTAAGTTTTGACGCAAAACTCACCAACGGTTTCTCTCAACAATGAATAACGCTATGGTTATTTTGGCATGCTCTCCATGTGTATATGTGAGATCGAATCTTGTGCACAAAACGAAGTAAGCTCACATATAATCCAAAAATGAAGCACATGGAAAAAAAATGAAACAACCTTGGCATAATCTCATGAAAGGAATGTTAGGGCATTAGATAGCAAAGCCAACTTATCTTGTTCTTTAAAGTATGGATCTCTAATGCTTCTCTAGATAATTTAGGACTTTCACGCATTGTAATGAGACCTTAGGGTGCTATTGAGGTAAGAGAAATGAAGGATATAGGATAACAAAGAGATTTGTTTCGAGTGGATGACCTTTATTTAAAAAAAAATCTTCCTTTTATGGGTTTTCTAGGCTAACGCCATCACTTCACTCTTTGTTTCTTCTATTTATTTTTCTTAACTTTCTTCTCTTTCCTTTTCTTCTTAAACCCTTTTTCTCTCCTTTTCTTGGATTTTCATTCTTTTTCCATTCAACTCTTTGAGTTCCTACTTCATTAATCCCTTTTGTTTGAGCTTGCACACCATACCTCCTTCTCTTTTATTATCATTCATACATAGCACAAGGAACATCCAAGGTGTGGTAGATTTATCATTTTTTTTGCATTGGCTTGATGACTTGTGTGGCATGGAAACAAATTTTCAAAAAGGCTCAAATATGGCACTGGGGATAAAATTTCACAAGACAAAGGGCTAAAGCTCAAAGCATTTCAAAGATGGCCTAAGATCATTTCTAAATAAGCATGGGGGAGCATTATATATATCACGACCAAGTCAATTAACTACCCAAATACCCCTAACTAAAACAAACATAATGAGATTATTGAACAAATTTAGAATTTAAAAATTTGTTCCTTGAGTAAATGTAAGTTCCCTCCAAACAAGGATTGACATTAAATTTCACATGGGTTTTTAAACACCTCCACAATTCATGTCAAGCACTAAAATTTGAACCCAATCCGTAAATTTCCAAAATAACATATTCAAGGTGCACTTATGGTTGAGTTCAAAAGCAAACAAATATGTGATACAAACTTCTATAATGTGCTCATGCATTCAAAATTCAAAATGTAGATCAAGCAAGCACTACTCGCGCAACAATTAGGATAGGAGAATATAGTTCAATATTGGATATTTTTCACAAAAAAAAATCAAAATTTACATTTCCGAATATTATATAACAAAAACGGTGAAACATAAAAATGGTACACCTCACCCCCAACTTAAATCATTCATTGTCCTCAATGTACAAGGAATCATGCAATGAGAAAAATGAAAGTATTATGGGAAATGAGATACCCCTCTTTTTTTTTCTTTTTTTTTTTTGTATACACATTAAAGGGAAAACAAAAAAGTTTGTTTACACCCCAACTTAAAATCGCACATGATAATGAATAAGATTTTGTTACAATGATGCTCAAAATGAATTGAGTCCAAATTATGGAGAGGTAAACAACTTCTACACTACAACAACTTCAAAATAAAAATATAACAATAAATAAGTCTATCTACTATGTACGTGAAAGCAAAACAAAAATGGCTCATGTCAATCCCACTTCAATTCGGATATGAGCTTGCGCATATTTTTTTTTTTTAGTTTAATTTTTTTTGGTGTGAAAATGCCTCTCCAAACCAATCTATCCAACAATACAAAAGATAATCATTAAAAAATCTCAACCAAAAAGAGGTGTATGCAAGTTTATGCAATGCTACAAATGGAATATACAATTTCTCTCTAAAATTTTCTACACTTAACTCCATTTCAATGCCCTTCCCAAGTTGAGAAATGTGAATCACATCACCACTCTTAGATGAAAAAATGACCTTGTGCACATTAGCCTCATGTGAGATAATATCTTCATTAATTTTTTCACAATCAAGAGTGTTGGGAGATTCAACATCAATTTGTATTCCATTGAGATGATCGTCCTCAATACATTGACTATGCTCAAGATGTTGTTCTTCACGCATAGCAATTATAACATTAGTCAATGTATTAAGTCCATCTCTAATTTCAAAAAGTTGTTGGTCTACTTGGGCATTGACTTCCATTTTGCATTGCATAAACTAGGAAAACTAATTTTTCACTTCTTGTTCAGTTCAGTCCTCGTATGTTGAGTAGTTGTAAAATTCATTTCGTGGGGTGAGATCGGATGAAAATTTATAAGATTCATTCTCTCAACCATAACTCGGATAATTCGGTGTAACATTGTGGTCAGGATAAAAGTTTTCAATGGCCAAAAATGAATTTGAACCTTAGCATGCAAAGTCTTGAACCAAATAATTTATTGGGCACACACTAGTGATGTGCCAATACACGTCACAAATCTCACACACATTTTCAAAATAAGGGGCATTTGATACATTTTCATAAAAATTATAAGACATTACATAAAACACAATCTGTTTATAAACTATTTACAAAAGATACAAAAAACTTGGCCTATGATGAAAATCATGAGACTTACCTATGTCACCCAAAATCACCTTCGAACTCGATGCTTAACCTTCCTTGGCAATGGCGCCCGAAATGGTGGGAATGAAATGAAAATGAAATGCATGTGAACAAAAGTGCTCCACAAACACAAGGAGTCTTTTAAATGTTGTGTTTTACTTGGAAAGTACTCCAAGGTGTCTCCTCAGGGAAGGAAAGTTCAAGTGTGGTGAAGGTGATTTTGTCAAAATGGAAAAGTGTAAAATCTTTTGTTTGAGTTTTGGGGTTCAAAGTTTGTGAATGAAAAATAAATGAAAACAATTGTTGGCTAATCCAAAGAGGTCATTCCAATGGGAATCCCAACTCAACTCGAAACCTTCCTCCAATGGTGCATAGAAAAACCATTGATTCGTGTGAAGGACGAGGTTGTGTGGATCCAAGCCAAAACCGTCACCAGGCCAACAGAATATCAAAGACTCAAAACCTCATCCACCCTCAATCCAGTCCAACCGAACCATCGTACATGGAGAGGAGGAAAGACAATGAGTTGAGACAGCAAACCCAAGAGGAAATCTCCCTTGGATTGGCCAAATAAAAATCTAGCTACTCATGAATAAAAGGGAAGACAAAGGATAATGTAAAGAGACATAATTGAAATGGAGATTAGAACTCAACTTAATGCAATAAATCTTAAGCTATGAAGAAAAATATGTAAAACCCATTTTACAACTGGAAATGAAGAAAACTTAATATAACAATGGTGAAATTCAAAACATGCTGCTAAACTTGAAATAGACTAGAAATAAATGGCATTAAAGACATTAAATGAAGATTACAAGGGTCTTACCATAATTTACAAGTAAAAGCATGGAAGAAAATGAAAAAACATAAGCTTCTATCTAGTATTCATCATCATCTTCCTTGGACTACTCCTAAGCTTAGGTAGCCACCCTTGAAATGGTTTGTAAATGCTGAATATATCGAGTGTGAACCTTGTAATTTTGTCCATGATGGTCCCCCCAAGGTGTTTGCAGGCCTCCCATCAATAGGAGGTGAGATGATGGCTTAGACAGGCTAGGAGCAGCCTACACAGCAACTCCCCAGGCAGTCCCCTTTTCTCCCATCCTCATTAATGCCTTCGCCTTCAAAGTCTTCAACAAGTGTGTAAGAGGCATGTAGATGTGTAAGGGAAGTCAGAGGGTGAGTGGGAGAATCAATGGTGGGACCCCCAAACAAGGGGAGCATGATTTTCTGGTGTTCGGGCACTTCTGGACGACATACCGATATGGCGTACTAGTACGTTTTAGCTACTGGAGTTTGATGCACGGGTATGCTTTGTCTGCTTCCGACAAGTTTTTGTAGAATTGTCATAAATTTTGATCTAACCGTCCAATTGATTTGAAATTTTGACACCATATAGTAATTATCCAGATCTACAACTTTTTCACTTTTTCATATTCGAAGCAGATCATGGTCAAAAAGGAGGAAAATCGAGGCTCTATTACCAAATAGTGTTGGTGCTTGTGCCTTTGTTTCCACGCACCAAGACCACTTTGATTTCTTCAATTTTAAGCCTCCAAAATCCTCATTTAAAGTGTCCATGCTTTCACCAGACATCCATACGTAGTTGCAAGGTTCTAAAAAACTTAATTTACGCTATAATTACCTGCCACATCGAAAATTCAACATTATACGTAATTTCAGCTAACTCTAAGTACTTACATGCTAAAGTTGAGTTAAAATGCATGTACTGAGGCCGTTAAATATGCAATATCTTGTGGTCATCAGTGGGATTCGTGTTATCCCAAGATTGTGCATTTTTGCGCCAATGTACTAAAGTAGTCTAGGGCCTCCTCGGGGTTCTTGTTTAAGAACTCGCCATTACACATCATGTCAATGAACTATCTATGGCACAGTGTGATCCCTTCATTGAAGAAACTCCCCAATTTCCATGATTAGTGAGCTATAACTTCCATATCATGATTAGTGAGGAAGGTTGTGACTATATCCTCAAATTCTTTAATGTGCAAATAGGGATTCTCCCTTTCAATTCCATGGAATTATGAAAGTAGTTGCAACATTCTAGACTTGACTAGGAAGGCATGAGCTTGGACCGGTAAGAGAATGCATGAGGGAGTGGTGCTACGTGTGGGTTGGAGATAATCCTACATTGACCTCGTTGGAGGATCAATGGGGATGTTGTTCCCTTCTTTCCTAGGAGGAAAGTGCATTCTAGGGTTTGGAATTATAGGGTCTTACACTCATCCTCCCCTTGGAACGTTAGCACCAACATCCTCAAAATTATCACCTGCATCTACGGCTGGGTCTTGGTTAATATTCATGTTGGGGCCTAAGGGTCGCCTCACCAATCTATTTTGGTCATCCCGTCCCCATATACAAAAGAAATATCTGCAATTGAAAAGGCAAGTTAACAGAAGTATAGACAAGGAAAAATGTACCTTAGCCCATGAGGAGAATTCTGGGGACTTATCTCCATTGTCCTGAAAATCACCTTCTCAATTCAATGTTTTTCCTTCCATGGCAACGGCTCCAAAAATGCTTGACTTCTTCTGTCGTTCCTAATTTTTGAACATAAACCTTCTATGTGTAAATGGCTTATGTGTGTTGGTGATTGTCACTCTCACTCGGGTTCGATGCAAGAATAGGAAAAACAGGTGTGTGGGATAAAATGTGTGTGCGTGTGTGAAAAAATGTGTTCCCTAAGCGCAGAAAGACTTTCAAGTGTCGTGTTTTACTTGAAATTCATATTTAAATGTCTTCTCCCTAGGGAAGGAGGTGAATTGTTTTGAAGGTGATTTTGATGAAAAATGAAAATTGCAAAAATCTTTGGTGTTTGAGTTTTGATGAGTTGTGTTTTTAATGAAAATGAAATGGAAACTTGTGCTGGCACATACAAAGAGGTCATTACAATGGGATTTTCAAATCAACTCAAGACCTTCCCCCTAGGGTACCTAGATGTTTGTTTTATTTGTAGAAAGCGAGGGACTAAAATGGAGGTGAGGATTCAAGCATCCCCGTGACAAGTCTACGGAGTTTCAAGAACTCTCAACCACAGCCCCACTCAACCTAGTCAAACTAAATTATGGTACATTACGAGGAGAAATGAAAAAGAGTAGATTTAGCATACCTAAGAGGAATTCCCACTTGGATTATGTGACACCCCAAAAATCGGGGGTTCTTAAATTAAACAAATTCGGGCAGAGTCTCCTTTGTATGTGAAGCTCTACCCAAAACACAACCTGTGCAATATACAATCACATGACCCATTCGAGGTCCAGTGTTCAACATTGACCGCTTTGGGTCCATTTACGAGTAAACATTGACCACATCGGGTCCATTTATCAATACTCATATAAAAACATGCAAGGTTATATTAAAAGTAGTACATATCAATTTGATTACAATTCTTTTACATATACTACATGCTCGAAACATAGTTTTTACAAAAATTTTACAAAAACCAAGGTTAGAGGTCACAATTCGGCCTCTCTTCACTCTTGAGGTTCCAAATGAGAGCTGTCCACTAGTGTGTATCCCACACCTAAAAAGTTTTCCCGTATAGGGAGAGCAAAGCTCAATAGGGTATCTCCTACATAGGCTACTCCCCACCTAAATGCATACGGAATGTACATGAGCAATAATCATCAACATTTATCCATTTTGAACATAAATGTGTAATTCAATATTGAAATTCTAACATGACATGCCATGATATGAGATGACACTCACTCATGCACTTTAACCCAAGCCCTCACCGGCTCCCACAACCCAATGCAATGCACGTGTATAAAACATTCGTCATTAATGAAGTACATCCAATGCTTGTTCGAAATAAAAATCATGTGCTTATAAAATCAAGCATTTTTTGATGTTACAGATCTAAGAGTACGTCTATTAAACAAAATAAGGTGTCTTTGTTGGGCAACGAATTTTGGAAATGCAACGCCGGCTCAATACACCTAATTCACTTTTTTAGGACTTGCAACAACGGATGCGAATAAACCAATAACCGGGTCATGCACTTGAGGGATCTTCTAGCCCTTTTTGGTATACCTGACGCAAGTTTTTCTTTTCATGCTACCGCGTGACTCTTTTTAACCATCGTCTAATGGTACTGAGCCCACTTACCACCCACCAAGGAAGGTGTGTGATTTTAAAGCAGACAATTGCCCACACTCATATCCATGCAACCATGTGGCTCAAAAGGGATCTTCGATCCAACTTTTTCGAGACCACATATCAATCACCAAGTATGGTGTTGATCAACCACACATACACACACCTACACTCATGCCTAATGCCCATGAATGTGTTGCCAATTCTATGCAGAAATTGCAATGCATGCCAAGTGAGCAATTTTTACATATCGACATGTACCATGGCAATTTATATCATATGAATATAATCACCAGACTTTGTCACATTGTCAATACATCAATAAACATTAATCAACAACAATTTACTAACATGTTATCACATAACCCATGTCATTCACAAGGCACAATATAAACACATAGCATACCTATGTAGCAACAAATTTCAATAAGTTTCACTAGGAACTTCTACATATCAAAATCTAGCTAGTAGTTGGTCTAAGTCATTTCTATACTCATTTTCTCATTTACATAATGATAGGAAAGTGATATATAACTACATACACCTAACCATCCCCTACGGACACCATAGGCTAGAATTGAACCAGAGTAGGAGGGAACCCTACCTCTTGATGCGTTAGATGATGTGTGGAGAACCTCATGAACACCATCCAAGCCCCAAAAACTTTTGATTTTCCCAAAGTCTACTCTTGTATATTCAGTGAAATCTTTCGTTCTTGGTATGGCTGCGTAGCCCTCATCGATGTGATCGACTTTGATTCTAGGCTAGATGAATTTCGACCGACCGAACTCCGCGAATCGAAGGGAGAAAGATTTGATTTTTTGTTTTCTCTCCTCTTTTTTCCTCACACGTTACACACTGGTTTTCAACAGATATTTGTGCCAAAATTTCTGATTTTTGGCCCTATTTAAAATTTTGATACTCACCCCACATTGCGCCACATGCCTCCCACTTGTTTGAGTTCGTTTTTGTCTCGAAACTATTAATTTCATCATGGATTAAGTTCAAATTAACTTTATTTAAACTTTTATTTAATTGTAAGGAAAGTTTATAATTTTTTTGGGGACCTTTGTGAGGTCATTTGACATACAATCGTCTCCTAAAACGTAAAAATTTTGACTATCTCAAAATTTGAGTAAACTTTCCAGGGTAACTCAGTTTCGTGAAACGAATCCAATGGTGAAATCTGTTGCGTCATCCGAGCTCTAGAAAAATACGTATTTTAAATCCACTATATAGTAAAAATTTACCATTTTGCCCTCTTTCAAAAAAAATTTCAATTTATCCGGGTTATACACTCTTCCCCCCTTAAAAGCATTTCGTCCACGAAACACTCACACACATACACATACAATCACATGTATATGTAACATTCATTTAATACTAATTGACTATTTGAATGTACCTCTATCCTCAAATAAAAAAGGATAATTGGTACGTATAGTGCCATCGCGCTCCCATGTCGCCTCCTCCACTTCTCTGTGCTGCCACAACATCTTCACTAGCCTCACGGTCTTATCTAACAAAATTTGTTCCCGACTATCCATGATACACACCGGTCCCTCCTTGAAGGTCCCATCTGTATCCACACCAAGCTCGCCCCATTCCATCACAAGAGTCAGAACTAGGGTGTATTTCTGAAGCATGGAGACATCAAGCATTGCTCGAACACCCGATGGATTTGGCAGTAACGCCAACTGGTAAGAAACTGTACCCACCTTCTCGATTATCTCGAATGAGCCGATAGATTTCCCTGCTTGCCAAACTTGACCACTCCTCTTTTAGGAATCACCTTCAAGAAGACATGATCTCCTACCTCAAACTCTAGAAATCACCGCCATTTATTGGCATAGCTCTTCTGTCAGCTCTGAGCAGTGAGAAGATGTTTTGGTATCAAGTCCACCTTCTTCGTGGTGTCTTTAACCAATTTCGGGCCCGTAGAGGATCTTTCCCTACCTCCATCCAACAAATCAGAGAATGACAAGGCCTCCCATACAATGCCTCATAGGGTGCCATCTATATGTTCGCCTGATAATTATTGTTATAGGCGAACTCCACTATGGGTATGTGTTCTGCCCAACTAACATTGAGATCTAGAACTTAAATAGGTAGCATAACTGATGAGCACATAATATTCCATATGTTAAGGCCTCATCACATGCATTTTAACTCAACTTTTGCATCTAAGTACTTAGAGTTAGCCGATTTTATGAATAATGTTGATATTTCGATGTTGCATATTTTTATAGCTTAAATCATTGATTTTATGACCTTACAAATATGATGGATGTGTGGTGAAGGCATGGACACAATACATGAAGATTTGGAGGCTTAAAATGAAGAAATTAAGGAGGTATTGGTGTTTGGGAACAAAGGCACCAGCTGCCACATCATTTGGAAGCAGATCCTTGGTTTTCCACCATTTTTACCATGATCCCCTTCGGGTATTTAAATTTTCAAAACATGAAAGTTGTAGATCTGGATGTCTTCTATATCGTGTCAAAATTTCATCTTAATCCAACGGTTGGATCAAAAATTATTCTGATTCTACAAAAAGTGGTTCATAGTAGAAAAATAATATCGGTACTGCGTACTGGTACGCCCAACTCCAGAAGCTTCGAAGTACCGGTACGCAGTACCGGTATACTCCCCTGAAGCAGTCCTGAACCTCCTGTAACTCATCTCCACTTACTTCGGGGCCCACCTACACTTCTCCCACTTGCCCCCAACATTTCCGTACACATTTACTTGCCTCCCTTGCACAAATTTAAGACTTTTGAGGCTTGACATTTATGGAGGATGGTAGAGAAGAAGGCTGCAATGTGGGTTGCTGGGTAGGCTTTCCTAGCCTATCAAAGTCCATCCATTCAGCCCTTTCTTGATGGGAAGCCTTCACATAGACCCTAGGGACCACCATGCATGAAAATTGAAGGCTCTCCAACATTATATTCAGCATTACACAACCATTTGGGTGTGACTACCTAAGCTTAGAAAGCTCCCAAGGAAGAAGATAATGAATAGTGTCATAGTGTGAGAAATTTATGTTTTTGCATTTTCTTCCATCTTTTCACTTGTAGTTTATTGTAAGATTCTTGTAATTCTTAACTCTTTCACTTTAATCTCATTCATTTCAAGTATATTGCAAGTTTAGTTGCATGTTCTTGAATCTACTATTATTGTATTAAGTTTTTCTTAATTTCAAGTTTAAAATGGGCATTGTATATTTTTCTTCTTAGTTTAACTTTTCTTGTTTTAAGTTATGTTCTATGCTTAATGTCTTCATTATGTCTCTTTACATTATGCTTTTCTTTCTTGCAAACAGGATTAGCTAGATTTTTAGTTGGCTAATTCAAGGGAGACCTCCTCTTGGATTTTCTATTTTCAACTCATTTTCTTTCCTCTCTTGGTGTACGATGGTTCGGTTTGAATGGGTTAAGGGTGGATGAGGTTGTGAGTCTTTGATATTCCGTAGGCCTAATCACGATTTAAGCTTGAATCCTCACCATCTCGTCCCTAGCTTCCCACGAATCAATCGTTCATCTATAAACCCTCAGAGTAAGGTTTTGAGTTGATTGGGCATTCTCAATGGAGTGAACCTTTTGAATTAGCCAACACTTATTTTCTTGCATTTTCATTAAGAGCAAAACTCATCAAAACCAACTACAATATTTTACATTTTTCCCTTTTGCAACAAAATCGCCTTCACACAACTCAACCTTCCTTCCCTGAGGAGACGACCTTGGAATACTTTTCCATGTAAAACACCGAAATTCAAAAGACTCCTTGCGATTGGGGAGAACTTTTGTTCACACACATATTTCATAAATTTTGTTCATTTCATTTCCACCATTTTGTTACCCTATCTCTTGCATGAATCCGAGTGAGACTGACACTCACCCACACACATAAGTCATACACATATTTGAGGGTTCATGTTAGGAGCATAGGAACAACAAAGTTTTTCAACAATCAATAACCTCAAAAGTCTGGATGGTCTTTTCTGACTAGCCGTCTGTCTGGGGATAAAAAACAGTGCTTATCATCAACTGTGTCCCCAAAGCTCGCTTGAAACTCTCCCAAAAATGAGCCGTAAACCTGGGATCCTGATCTGATATTATAGCTTAGGGCACTACGTGCAATCAACGATCTCCTGTATATACAGCCGAAAGAATTCCACCAGTGTGAAGGTCATCCGTACCACCAAAAAGTGTGCCAACTTTGTAAGCCGGTCCTCTATCACCTATACCGTGCCATGTCCTAGTGATGTTCATGGCAAGTGGGTCACAAAATCCATCATGGATTGCTTCCACTTCCATTCAGCTACCTCCAAAGGATGGAGTAACCTTGCTGGTCTCTAGTGTTCAACCTTCATCTACTGACACGTGAGATATCGACTAACAAAATCCCCAACGTATTTCTTCAACCTGCTCCAATTATAGTGGCGATTAAGATCTTGATAAATCTTTGTGCCACCGGGGTGTACAACAAAATGGGAGCAATAGAATTCTCTAAGGATCTCCTCTCTTAGCTTCGCAGACTAGAGAACCACAATCCTTCCCCTAAATCAAAGACTACCATCTTTATGAATGGTCCAGCCCTCGTCACCTGTACATGACTGTACTCGGTCCTTAAAGAAAAAAATCTTAGCATCCTGCGCCTAAGACTCGATCACTCTGCTCAGTAAGGAAAATGTAGCAACCAACCTCCCCAAAGTGCCCTAAGCCTGCCCCATGTTGCGTAGCCCGAACTGTCCTACAGTCTTGAGCATCTACCACTCTTGAGAAGCGACACTGGCCAACACTCCCGTGACTTCTGGTTATGTGCATCAGTCGCCACATTTGTCTTACCGGGATGGTAATGCAAAGTGAAGTTATAGTCTTCTAGATACTCCATCTACCTGCGTTGCCTTATGTTGAGGTCCCGCTGCATAAGATGTACTTCAGACTTTTGTGGTCTGTAAACACCTCAAATTGCTCACCGTATAGATAGTGGTGCTAAGCCTTCAAGGGAAAGACTATGGCCGCCAACTCCATGTCATGTGTGGGGTAATTCTACTCATGGTTCTTTAACTGTGGAGAACCATAAGCAACTACCCTCCCACACTGCATCTAAACGCATCCAAGTCCGTTTTTAGAGACATCACAATACACTATATACCTCTGTACCCTTTCTGGGACTATCAGAATAGGAGCTAAAGTAAGCCTTCTCTTTAACTCCTAGAATGTCTTCTCACACGAGTCATTCCACTCAAACTTAACCTCCTGATTACCACAAAACTTTGTATAATTTGTTTGTGCTAATCATATTTCTTTGAGTGTATTTAGTGATTAAATATTAGGAGTTATGTTAATCAAAATTTTAATGTTAATATTTCATGTTTGCAGTTAAAAAAGGTTGCATATAGCTTTTGAAGTCTCTCCCATGTCACTTGAGTTGAATGGGGATGAAAAAGAGATCAAGGGGATAGCTTATGAGAGGAGAAAATCAAAAAATTAGAAAAAACAATCAAACTGTACTGGTACGCTGAGGCTACTGGAGTAAACCGTACTGGTACACGTACCGGTACACTTACCCTATTGGAGTTCGACGTAACAGTATGTTTTGCCTGACAGACCCAAATTCTACATCAACTGCTTTACTATCTTGAGGGCCCCACCAACGGATCTTCCATGCTTCTCTGACACATCCAGCCCACAGAACATCCCTTCATGTACTTCCTCTTGGACTTTTGGAAGGTAGATAATAAATGAGGAAAGAGGAGAGATAGGTTGCTAGGTGTGAGGACAAAGCCAGCACAACCTGCACCAGCCCACCTGAATTTAGGGGTCCTATGTTGGAAATCACATCAAGCTAGTTGGGGGCATCTCTCATGCACGTTTTTACGGGGAAGGATGAGAGAGATAGATATACAGAGATAGAATTAGGTGGGAAGAAGATGAATTGTGCCTAGTGAGAGAAAGTTTAGATTGTTGCATGTCCTTCATTACATTGCCATATAATCTTCTGTAGGGATTCTTAGAACTTCATTGTAATGTCATTAATATTATTCTCCTTAAAGTTCAATGATAGTTAATGCTCTCTTTAAGTTTTCACCATTAATGTACCAATGTTCTTCATTTTCTTAGCTATAAAATGGGTTTCAATGCATTTACTTTTAGCGGATGATTTATTGCATTTAGTAGTTTTATAACTTCATATCTCGGCAATGCATTATCATTCCATTGTCATTTCCATTTCAAGCATGAGTAGCTAAATCATTTAGTTGGCAAAGTCCAGGGGAACCCCCACTAGGGAATGCAATTTCAACTCATTCTCCTCCCTCCCTGATGAGTTCTATGGTTTGGTTTGACGGGGTTGAGAGTGGATAAATCGGTGAGCCTTTGATATCCCGTAGGCCTAGCCACGGTTTATGCTTAGATACTCACCAATCTTGTCCTTAGCTTCCCCCGAATCAATCATTCGTTCAAGCTCTATTGGAGAAGGGGTTGGAGTTGAAAGGGTATTCCTATTGGAGTGACCTCTTGACTTTGCCAACATTTAATTCTCATTGCATTTTCTCCAAAATACACTCCACCAAACAACTATTAACCGCAAAGATTTTTACACTTTCTTTGATTGACAATCACTTTAACTTTGGTTTACTTCCTTCCCCGTCGATATGACCTTGGAACACTTTCTAAGTAAAACACGACCCACGAAAGTCTCATTGCGATTGGGAACATTTTTGTGCATACACACACCATATTTACATCATCCCACTTTCATTTTCGTTGCCCTTTCTTTTGACACTATCTCAAGGGAGAGTGACTCTCCCTTTCATGCACATGTTTCATACATACCTTGAGGTATAGTATTTAGGGGTTAAGGGAAAGTAAGGTTTTCCATCAATCACCTCCTTCCGGGTCAATCTTGTCGTAGGTGTAGCTGGTCATGAGAAGTCCACAATGAACCTTTTGTAATACCCTGCCAATCCCAAGAAATTGCATATCTTGAAGTCTGACTTCGGTCTCTTCCAATTCATGACTACCTGAACCTCTTTCAGGTCCATAGATACATCAGAAGCCAACACCACATGTTTTAAAAATTTCACCTCTGTAAGCCAAACTTCATACTAACTAAATTTGGCGTACAACTGATGGTCTCTAAAGGTATGGAAAACCACCCTCAAGTGACCCTCATGCTCCTTCTTAGGCTTTGAGTAGAACAAGATGTCATCAACAAAGACCGTGACGAACTGATCTAGGTAGGGTTGGAACACCCTGTGCATGAGATCCCTGAATGTCATTGGGACATTCATCAACCTGAATGGCATCACTATGAACTCGAAATGCCCATATCGCATCCTAAACACTGTCTTAGGGATATCTACCTCCCTAACCCTCAACTGATGGTAATTGGTGCGAAGAGCTATCTTGAAGTAGACCCACGCTCCTCTCAGTTGATCAAACAAATCATCAATCCTCGACAAAAAGGTATCTATTCTTGATAGTAACCATATTCAATGGTCGGTAGTCTATGTATAGCAAAGGGTCTTGTCCTTCTTCTTGGCAAACAACATCGGAACACCCCAAGGTTAAGTGCTCGGTCTAATAAAGCCCCTGTCCAACAATTCATGTAGTTGGATCTTGTGTTCTTGCAACTTTATAGGCGCCATCCTATGTGGAGTCATAGAAATGGGCGATGTACCGAGGTATAACTCATTGGTGAAGTGTACATCCCTATGTGGAGGTAATCTTGGTAATTCATCTGAAGAAACTTCCTCATATTCACAAACCATTTGGGGTAGACCCAACTCCTATCTCATTTCATCCTCCATGGTAAGGCTTGCTAGCCAACCCATCAACTGCTCATGCCAACGGGTGTCACACACTACTTGGGGTAAAGCTTCATGATTTTTCCCCCTGGAACTCGAAACAAATACCTTCTAGAGTATAGGCAGTGACCCTTTTACGATCACAATTAGTAACGACTCGGTGGGCCGCCAACTAGTCCATCCCAAGGATGACATCAATCTCTGACTTGTCCATGAACCTAAGGTCCATAGTGAGTAGAATTCCTGAGATCTCTAACTCACAATCCCGATATATGTGATCAACGCTCACCCTAGCTCTTAAGGGAGAACTCACATGCAATGGTTTCTCTAAGATTTCGTCCTCTAAGCCCAAATCTTTTGTACATGATGCAGCAATAAAAGAATGAGACGCATCAGAGTCAAATAAGACCCTTGCCCATAAATGAGAGAGTAAAAATGTACCCTGGATAGCCGACTAATCTGCTGGCTCAGTCTGAGGCATAATAGTGTAGACACATCCTTGGGTCCCTAAAGTCCCGGCTTGTGAGGCTTAGCCTGGACCTCGACCCATGCACTGGTCCATCTGGCCTAATTGTGGGGTCCCCACATGTGAAGTAATAGGGCCCTGTGTAGTTCCTTAAAACTGGTACTGGCTTTCCTAGCCCATGGTGGGGTAGGTAGAAATAAACTGTATATGTGCATGTCCCACCAAAGATTGGGAGGGGGATGCACCATAGGTCTAAGATCTTTACCGTTGAGGACAATCCTACTTCATATGCCCAGGTTCGTGGCAATGAAAACAAGTCCTTTAGCCTATTGGGTAGGAAGGCCTCTAATTTCTCCCACCTTGGGAGGATTGACCTTGGCCTTGATAGTCGCAGCTCTGTGAAGTTGAAGTCCTTTGCTTCTTCCTCGAACTAGAAGAAAATGGATGGCCCTCCTTCCTCTCGTCTTTAACACCCGTTTTTCGGATGTTTCGTGCGTTGTCTATCTCTCTCTCAATGGTCATAGATGACTCGATCATCGAGTCAAAGCTTGTAGTAGAAGACCCATAATTTTACGTCAGATGGACAATTTTAGCTCATCCTCAAACTTCCTCACCTTGGCCATGTCTGTGGCCACATAATCATTAGCGAAACGGAGTAATTTTGTAAACTTAGCCACGTATTCCAATACAGTCATAGTCCCATGCCTCAAGTCTAATAACTCCCGAGCATAAGCTTGTCGGACAAACACCGAAAAATATTTGCCCTTGAAGAGCTCTCGAAACTCTCCCCATGTCGTCGCCTCCAAGTTCCTCGAGGCCTTTACCTAATCCCATCACCATAGGGATTCTCCCACTAGCTGGAATGTAGCTAGCATTATCTTAGTTGCATCGGAGGTGATCTTCATAGTCCCTAAGATCTTTTTAACCTGCTGGAACCAATGGTTAGCCACCATCGGATCCGCCTCACCCCTGAAGGTCGGAGGTTGATGTGCCTTGAACTTCTGGAGGTTACTTGAGCCTCCTTGGCCCATATTTGCACTAGTCTGTGCAATAGTAGCCGCAATAGCACTAACATGTGCTATAGCAGCAATCACAACACAAATAGCCTCCACGAAGGTTTGTTGGTCAAAGGTCGGTGGTGATTGGTTGTTCCACCGCCGCCTCGGCGTCGTCTTCCTTTATATGTCATCTACACACATGTCAAATAGCAATAGAACACTCACATAGTATCCCAAAATCGGGATCAAGTTTAAACTTTAAGGTTTATCTCCCTGTCTCATTAGTAGTGGTTGTGTCACCTACTAATAGACATCTAGACATTGAACTACACCATACATCCCTTTCTCCGAACCCCAAGGTTATGTTTTCTAACCCTCTTATTTCTTTTCCCATATACATTTTACTATGCATATTGTTCACATAACACATAACACATAATCACGTAGCATATTAGAGAACATAACATGCAATGCACAATGAATGCAAAGGTCTAAACTAATGCCCAATCAAGCCCTAGGTAATTCAAAAACCTATGCTCTGATACCATGCTATGACATTCCAAAAAATCGAGGGGCCTTAATTTAACCAAATTTGGGCAGAGTCTCATTTGTACGAGAAGCAATACCCAAAACACAACCTTTATAACATACAATCACATCACTCATCCGAGGTCCAATATACAACATTGACCGCACCGGGTCCATTTATGAGTAAAAATTGTCCACACCGGGTCCAATTACGAGTAAATATTGACCACATCGGGTCCATTTATCAATACTCATATAAAAACATGCAAGGCTATATTAAAAGTAGTCCATATAAATTCGATTATAATTCTTTTACTTATATTACAACCCCAAAACATAGTTTTAACAAACGTTTTACAAAAATCAAGTTTAAAGGCCACAATTCGGCCTCTCTTCACCCTTGAGGCCCCAAATTAGAGCTGTCTACTAGTGTGTATCCCGCACCTAAAATGTTATCCCGTATAGGGTGCGCAACGCTCAATAGGGTGTCTCCTACATAGGCTACTCCCCACCTTGATGCATATGAAATGTACACATGCAATAATCAACAATATTTATCCATTTCAAACATCAATGCGCAATTCAATGTTGAAATTCTAACATGTCATGCCATGATATGAGATGACACTCACTCATGCACTTTAACTCGAGCCCTCACTAGCTCCCACAACAAAATGCAATACACATGTGTAAAACATTCATTATTGAAGAAGTACATCCAATACTTGTGTGAAATAAAAGTCATGTGTATATAAAAGCAAGCATTTTTGGATGTTACACATCTAAGAGTACGTTTATAAAAAAAAATCTAGTGTCATTGTTGGGTAACAAATTTTGAATATGCACCGCTTGCACCGTATGCCTAATTCACTTTTTTAGACTTGCACTGACGAAAGTGAATAAACCAATAATCGGGTCTTGCACCTCGAGGGATCTTCTAGCCCTTAGGCTATACCCGACCCAAGTTTTTCTTTTCATGCAACCATGCGACTCTATTGAACCTTAGTCCAACGGTACCGAGACCACTTACCACCAACCAAGGATGGTGTATGATTTTAAAACATGCAATCGCCCACACTCATGTTCATCCAACCATGTGGCTCTAAGGGGATCTTCGATCCAACTTTTTCGAGACCACATATCAATCACCGAGTTTGGTGTTGATCAACCACACCTACACTCATGCCTCATGCCCATGAATGTGTTGCCAATTCTATTATGAAATTTCAATGCATGCCAAGTGGGCAATTTTTACATATCGACATATACCATGGCAATCTATATCATATGCATATAATCACCAAACTTTGTCACATTGTCAATACATCAATGAACATATATCAACAATAATTTACTAACATGTTATCACCTAACCCATGTCATTCACAAGGCACAATATTAACACATAACATGCCCATGTAGCATCAAATTTCAATAAGTTTCACAAGGAACTTGGACATATCAAAATCAAACTAGAACTTGGTTTAAGCCATTTTTATACTCATTTTCTCAATTACATAATGATAGGCAAGTGACATATAACCACATACACCTAACCATCCCCTATGGACACTATAGGCAAGAAATTAACCGAAGTAGGAGGGAACCCTACCTCACTATGCGTGAGATGATGTGTGGAGAACCTCAAGAACACCTTCCAAGCCCCAAAACTCTTGATTTTCCCAAAGTCACCTCTTGGATATTGGGTGAAATCCTTCGTTCTAGGTATGGTAGCATATCCCTCATCGATGTGATCAACTTTGACTCTTTGCTCCACGAATTTCGTCTGACCTAACTTTGCGAATCGAAGGGAGAATGATTGGATTTTTGGTTTTTCTCTCCTCTTTCTTCCTCACATGTAACACACTGGTGTTTAGCAGATATTTGTGCAAAAATATCTGATTTTTTGGCCCTATTTATAATTTCAATACTCGACCCACGTCGCGCCACATGCCCCTACTTGTTCGGGTCCGTTTTTGCCCCAAAACGATTAATTTTATCCCGATTTAAGTTCAAATTAATTTTGTTTGAACTTTAATTCAATTATAAAGAAATTTTATAATTTTTTGGGGGACCTTTGTGAGGTCATTCGACACAGTCATCTCGTAAAATATGAAAAACTCGACTATCTTATAATTCGACCAAATTTTCTAGGATTACTCGGTTTCGTGTTACAAATCCAATGGTGA
This sequence comes from Ilex asprella, assembly GCA_023539305.1. Taxonomy (NCBI): domain Eukaryota; kingdom Viridiplantae; phylum Streptophyta; class Magnoliopsida; order Aquifoliales; family Aquifoliaceae; genus Ilex; species Ilex asprella. The sequence continues at coordinate 32,167,189 of CM042187.1, forward strand.
AGTCCATTGCGTCATCCAAGCTTTTGGGGATATACGTATTTTAAATTGCCATTTTTCCCTTTATTAGAAAATTTCCAATTTTCCCCGGGTTTTTCAAATCTGGGACTTTAAAGCTTAGCTACTAATATTTAATGCAAGAACATAAATGTAATAAAGAGGCATTGTGAAGAATGAAGATTGGAACTTAAATTAATGCTATAAAACTTAAACTATGAAGAAATGCATTTGATACCCATTTCAAAATCTTGAAATGAGGGAAAATCCATACAACAATGGTAGAATCTAACAAGTGTAACTAAATTTGCAATGTACTTGAAATAAATGACATTAAAAGCAATAAATGAAGCTTATAGGAGTATTTAAGATGATTACAAGTTGAAATGGGTAAAGGAAATGCAAAAGTCTCACCTCTCTCACTAAAACTGTCTTCTTCCTTGAGCTTCTGTCTCTCTATATCTCTACAATGCAGAATAATACTCGACGAATGCTTGCATTTTCGTCCATGGAGCTCTAGGCGTGTGACAGGCTTCCCATCTATAGGGTGCTGACTAGATGGCTTGGGCAGGCTAGGACAAGCCTAGCCTACAACTCCTTTGGATTGGCTTTTCTCTCTCCTCCTTATTAATACAATGGCCTTAAAAGTCCAAATTGAGGTGAGGGGAGGCTTGTATGTGTCTAAGAGATGTCAAGGGACAAGTGGAAGAATTTTAGGTGGGGCCCCTAAAAGGGAGAGCTTAAGTTGCAGGCTAATTGGGCATTCTGGGCAAAACTTTCTGGATGGTTTGTGCAAGAACAGATGAAACAACAATCTAGAAAGCAAAACCTTCTAGAAGATCGATGCAAACCTTCTGGAAGGTTGATACAAACCTTGCTGAAGGTTCATTCTAGTAGATAAAACCTTCTAGAAGGTTTTCATCCAAATTGAATTTTTCGGGGTTTACCATGAAAAAATGTTCTCCTTGAGAAACTTGGCCATGACACGGTGGTTATTGGCCTTGGTTGGGATAGCCTCCACCCATTTGGACACATATTAGACGTTCAAATGTCAAATTGAACCAGACCAAAACCATACTGCTGAGGCAAAGTGTGTTGCAGACAAGAACCAAGGCCCCAAGAAACTTGGGTACTATGTTCGAACGTCAACTAACGTTCGAACGTTCATTGGAGCACCAAAAGTCCAGACTGAAGACATGGCATGTTGCAGTAAATAAAAAAGTGCACTTGAGTACCACGTTCGAACGACAGACCACGTTTGAACGTCCACTAAAGACCTAGGTAATGAGTGCAGAGCGCCAAGCTCTACATGGAGTGTGGAAGGAGGTTTCCACCGAAGTCCGCAGGTCACTTGAGTTATATGGTCAAACTCTATTTGGCATTTGAATGCCAGACAATGTTCGAAAGTCCACACTGGAAAAATACATAACAACGTTCGAACGTCCCCCACAGACTGTTTGTACAGTAGTTGGTGAACATTGGGCGACAAACACTATTCAATTTTTTTTATCTTTCCCCCTTTTTCCTGTAAATACTCCCAAGCTGGGAGCATGTAAAGGGGGAGTTTTTCTCTGAAAAAACTTATAGTTCTTTTCTCTTGTGACGTTGAGGAACTAGAGTTTGAAAGGAGGCTTAGAATCCCACTCATTTAGCTAGATTCATTTGCTTGTATTAAGAGTTTTAGTTTCTCTAATTACTTGTAGTCTTTACATACATGCTATAACAACCATGATGGAGGTTGTGACTCCACTTGTAGTTGTTTAGTTAATATTTTATCTACTTGCTGTAGCAACCATGTTGGAGGCTTTGATTTCTCTTGCAGTTGTTTAGTTTATCTTTTATCTACTAGTTGTAGCAACCATGTTGGAGGCTTAGACTCCCCTTGTAGTTGTACTTGCTTTTATATATCAAGAGTGACAACCCATCTTTTGGTTATTGTGGAAACCCTCCAAAAGTGACTAGCTTTCTTCTACTTTTATTGTTTATGCCTTTCACTTCCATAGCTTGAGCTTCCTTCTTTCTTACTTATAAGAGTGAAACTCTTCCACTTTTCAAGAGCTTTGCCAAAGCCGTGAAGGGTGGAATGTGATTCACTCTTTCTTCGTTGAAGATTGGCTGCTTGTTTGTTGTTCTTTTATTTTGTAAGTTCTCTACTTAGCAGGATAAGAATCACTCACTTTTTTAGCTTTACCAAATCTAAGAAGAGTGAGTAGTTTCTCATTCACTCTTTAGTAAGAGGTGAATGACATGTATAAATTATCTAAAAGTTATATTTGTGCTTTGTTCTAATACTTAATGTTTATATCGCCTTGTAGAAACACTAGCTTGTTTGTAGACGAGTTGAGTTACGACACAAACAATTCTTGTAAACTTCTAGAAAGACATCAAAATCATGTGTTTAATTCTCACAGTTCATCTTTATCTTTCGATTAAGTTGTCGTTGACATGGGAGTTAATTGAGTTATTAAGTATAAATATAATAAACCAAATGATTAACTACATTTTCAGATCCTCGAACTAAAGAGTGACTTTCTTTTTAATTAGAACCTATCTTATATTTTGTCTAGAAAACTATCCTAGAAAGAATCTTATATTTTGTTCAAGAAATCCCCATCCATCACACAAACTTGATATCACAAGGATCGCAATCATTCAGTCTCTGCTACTGCTTACTTTGAAATACCAACAACAGTTCCTAGTGGATTCGACTCTGGACTTAAACCGGATTATTACTATAGCATGACTGCCTGCACTTGGGTGTACACACTTCGAATCAAGTCAAGTTTTTGGCGCCTTTGTCGAGGAACTACCAAAGGTATTTTAACGTAAAAGGTAAAAAGACATTTCCTCTTTGTGTATATTCGTTAATTTACTATGAATAATTTTGTTTTATTTTATTTTCATTTATTTTATGTTCGTGGACGCTCCTTACTATCAAAATTTGCCCGCATAATCTTCTGGGTCTACGAATCAGCCTGAACCAAATTCGCCTAGATCAGTAGTGGACTCTTGTAAGAGTATTAAGGCAAATAATGACAGAAACGGAGAAGTCTCTATCGAGGAGGGGGAAATGCCCAACTTTCGAACCATGAGGGATTACTTAAATCCCACAAGAAATAGTGTCCCCTTTTGTTTTGTATTTCCTCAAATTGCTCCCCCCTTTACTGTAAAGCCAGGGATTGTGCAGTTGTTACCTCTTTTCCATGGGTTGGATACTGAAAATCCCTTCCTGCATATCAAAGATTTTGAGAAAATGTGTGAAATATTTCAAGACAATTCGGAACTAGCAAAGATGAAATTTTTTCCTTTCTCTCTAAGGGATAAAGCAAAACAATGGCTAAATTCTTTAAAAGCTCTTTCCATGCCTAATAGGCAGACCTTCCAAAATGATTTTTTTAGAACAATTTTCCTCTTTCATCGAACCAACACACTCAAACAACAAGCCATGAATTTTTTAGTAAAGGAAGGGCAAACATTTTACCAAAGTTGTGAGAGATTCAAAGATCTGCTCCAAGCTTGCGCATACCATGCTTTTGAGAATTGGACTCTTGTAAGATTTTTCTATGACTCCTTGCCCACTAGACTGCGTTAGTTTGTCGAAGTAATGGGTCAAGGAGAGTTTATGGGTAAAAGTCTGGAGGAGGTAATTAATTTCTTTGACACCATATCTGATAATTCTTAGATGTGGGACTCAGCCGCTCCTACCACTAATGAAGCCAAACCATCTACTTACCAAGGGGGGGTAAGTATGTATTGAGAGATGATGATGACCTGAGAGCAAAAATGTCCACTTTATCTCGAAAGCTCGAAGCTTTAGAGATGAAAAAAGTTCATCAAGTTGATATTGGCCCTTCTGATGAGCACATAATATTACATATGTAACGGCCTCATTACATGCATTTTAACTCAATTTTTGGATCTAAGTACTTAGAGTTAGCCGAAATTATGAATAATGTTCAAATTTTGATGTTGCATGTTTTTTATAGCTTAAATCGTTGATTTTAGGACTTGAAACAATAATGGATGTGTGGTGAAGACATGGATACGATACATGACGATTTGGAGGCTTAAAAGTGAAGAGATCAAGGAGGTGTTGATGCTTGGGAACAAAGGCACCAGCTGCCACATTGTTTGGAAGTAGAGTCTCGGTTTTCCACCCTTTTGACCATGATCCACTTCGAATCCAAGAAAGTCCAAAACATAACAGTTGTAGAACTGGATGTCTTCTCTATTGTGTCAAAATTTCAGCTCAATCCAACGGTTGAATCAAACTTTATGCCGGTTCTACAAAAAATGGTCCAAAGCAAAAAAATAGTACCGGTACCCCAAACTCCGGAAGGCTTAGAGTACTGGTACACAGTACCGTTACACTCCCCTGAACTTGCCCAGACGCCTCCAAATCACTTACCGCCTACTTGGGGGTGCCACCAATGATTCTCCCACTTGCCCCCAACATTTTCTTACACATCTATGTGTCTCCTATACCATGTTTGAAGACTTTGGAGGTTTGGCATTCAATGAAGAGGGGGAAAGAAGTGGGCTGCCATGTGGGTTGCTGAGTAGGCTGTCTTAGCCTATCAAGACCCTTCCATTCATCCTCCTCTTGATGGTAAACCTGCACACTTGCTTGGGGGACCACCACGCACGAAAATGAGGGACACACACTCCATTATATTCAGCATTACAGAAGCATTTCAGGGTGGCTAGCTAAGCTTAGTTTTAGCTTAATAAAGAAGATGATGAATAGTGCTATAGAGGTAGAAATTTATGTTTTTGCATTTTCTTCACCCATTTCATTGCAGTAAGTTATAGTTCTCTTGTAATATTTAATTCTTTCATTGTACTCTCTTTTATTTCAAGTTTAATTCTATGTTCTTGCACTTCAATATCTACAACTGGGTTTCAATTCTCTTCTCTGCAACTTTTCTAATTTTAATTGAGTATTATCTTTAAGCTTTGATTTTGGTTATGAAATGCGTTTATCTTGGTAGTTTACTTTCTCCTAGCATTAATACAAGTTCAAGGCTCTATTTTAAGCTTCACTTCATCTCTATTTGTAGTCCATTTCATTTACATGTCTCTTTACATTATGCATTTCTTTCTTGCTTTCATGAGTAGCTAGATTTCTAGTTGGCTAATTCAAGGGAGACATCCTCTTGGGTTTCCATTTCAACTCATTTTCTTTTTTCTCTCGGTGTACGATGGTTCAGTTTGATTGGGTTGAGAGTGAATGTGGTTGTGAGTCTTGGATTTTTCGTAGGCCTAATCACAGTTTATGCTTAGATCCTCACCATCTCATCTCTACCTTCCCACGAATCAATCGTTCATCTATAAACCCTTGGAGAAAGATTTTGAGTTGATTGGGAATTCCCATTGGAGTGAACCTTTTGGATTAGCCAAAACTTGTTTTTATTGCATTTTCATTTATAAACTTCAAACACCAAAACTCAAACAAAAGATTTTACACTTTTCCATTTTGACAAAATCACTTTCACACACTTGAATTTTCCTTCCTTTAGGAGACGACCTTGGAATACTCTTCCAAGTAAAACACCGACATACAAGAGACTCCTTGCGATTGGGAAGCACTTTTTTTCACCACATTTCACACATTTTGTTCATTTCATTTCGTCACCACCATTCTGTTGCCCTTTCTCTTGCATGAATCCAAGTGAGAGTGACACTCACCCACACACATAAGCCATATACATATTTGAGGGTTCATGTTAGGAGCTTAGGAACAACAACGGATTTTTCAAACAATCACCTTCAACAGAACAAGTGTGTGGAATCTGTGCTCTGAAAGGACGCCATACTGGCGAATATCCTACCGTCCCAACATTCAAGAAAATCTTGTTGGAACAATCAAATGTAATCTCCAACTTCAACAAGCCTTACTCCAACCCATACTCTGAAACATACAATCCAGGGTGGTGAAACCATCCAAAAGTTCACATCCACCACCTCAAGGACCTCCCACATATCAACCACCACACAAAAGGAGCTTCAAGGATACACTGAACTAGTTCATGCAAACTCAAATGAACTATAATACTCATTCCACACAGGTGTTCACCGATTACAAAGCCCAGACCACCTAGTCTTTTGAGGACATCAAAAGCCACATTCAAAAGTTCACACAATGAAAAGGGAAAATTTTCTGCCCAACCAAAACCACTACAAGGCCAATTCCATGTGGGAAATCCATCGATCATGGAACACCCACAAGACCAACCCCAAGTTGTCATTACTCTGAGAAGTGGCAAAGTGATTGATAAAACCATTAGAAACATGTGGATTCCTAGACCAAAGCCTCAGTCAATCCCAGTCACTTCACTATTTGAGCCGAAACCAATTGAGCCTGAACTTGGAATTGAAAAAGAACCTAAGCTGTGATTGAACAAGAGTTGGAACCGTCAAAAGAAAAGGACCTTTCATGCCCTATTCCAGCTCATTTTCCTCATATACTCAAAACAATCCAAAATGTGAGCAACCGGCATAAATTTACAAGCATTTCAAGCAAGTAAAGATCAACATCCTACTTTTGGATGCAATCAAGCAAGTTTCATGTCATGCCAAGTTTTTCAAAGACTTGTGCACAGTAATGAGAAGCCAAAATGTCCAAAAGAGAGTCGTCCTGAGAGACCAAGCCAGTGTGGTGCTACAACACAACACCCCTCCAAAATACAAGGACCCTGGATGTGCAACAGTGTCATGTGTCATTGAAAATTTCAAAATAGAACAAGCACTGTTAGATTTTAGAGCCAGTGTTAATCTGCTTCCTTTCTCTGTATACGAGCAGTTAGGTCTAGGTGAACTCAAACCCACTTGTGTCACACTCCAATTGGCAAGGAGATCTGTAAAAAGTCCAAGGGGCATTGTTGTAGATGTACTTGTCCAAGTGGACAACTTTGTCTTTCATGTTGACTTCATTGTTCTAGATACTCAACCAGCAATGCATTCAGAGAACCAAATTCCCATTATTTTTGGTCGACTCTTCCTAGCAACTTCCAATGCACTAATCTATTGTAGAAATGAAGTCATGGAATTAACTTTTGGGAACATGAACCTTGAGCTGAATATTTTCAATACTGCCAAACGTCACGGAGAGGACCAAGAAGTGAGAGAAATAAATTCCATTGAGTTATTAGTTCCCAAACATATGAATAATACCTTCTCTAAACCATCTGTTGAATCATATTTGTTGGAATTGATCTCATCTGAGTTAACAAATGATGACCCAACTTCACAAAGTTGCCCTACTCATATTGTTGAGGCATGTGCACCCAAATTCGAGGAACTTTCACCAAGTTGTATAAAGCCACTCTCCTCAAGTGAAAAATCACCAAAGCTTGAATTGAAACCTCTCCAATCTGACCTCAAATATACATTTTTAGGAGAGGAAGAGTCACACTTAGTGGTAATCTCATGCAAGCTTACAGACTTGCAAGAGCCTAAATTGATTGATGTTCTTAAAATCCACAAAAGTACCATTGGGTAGACCATCGTCGATTTGTAAGGTATATGCCCTTTAATCTGCAATCATGCTATATACCTTGAAGAAGATTCAAAACTCTCTCGTCAAATGCAACGACGACTGAATTCTCACATGAAGGAAGTTGTGAGACCTGAGGCGCTCAAGCTCTTAGATGCAAGGATAATCTTTCCCATCTCTGATAGCAAGTGGGTTAGTCCAACCAAAGTTGTGTCCAAGAAGACTGAGGTTATAGTGGCAAAAAATAATGCCAATGAACTAGTGCCAAGTCAAGTCGTTATAGGATGTAAAATGTGTATTGACTAACAAAAACTCAATTTGGTGACTAGAAAAGACTATTTTCCCCTCCCCTTTCTTGATCAGGTTCTAGAAATAATTGCAGGCCATGAATTCTATTGTTTTCTGAATGCATATTTTGGGTACAGTCAAATTGAGATAGCCTTAAACGACCAAGAGAAAATCACATTCACATGCCCCTTTGACACCTTTACATTTAAAAGGATGTCATTTGGACTTTGTAACGCTCCTGCAACATTCCAAAGATGCTTGCTAAGCTTGTTTAGTGACATGGTTGAAAAAATTTTGAAAGTGTTCATGGATGATTTCTTTGTTTATGGTGACTCATTTGAATTGTGTCTAGCCAACCTAGAAAAGGTATTGATAAGGTATAAAGAAGCCAATCTGGTGCTCAATTGCGAAAACAAAAGTAATGAGATTATTCAAAGAAAATTTACTGTAAAAGCGAAGATGTTTACTTGAGTAGATGTAGAATTTCTCTCCAAGAAAGAATGGCTCAAATTCTACAATTGGTTATACATTTCCACTATATATGCAAAGAGTGTAATATTTCACAAGGTTTTTTGAAATAAAGAAATCTATTTATGCCTATATGACTAAATTTTAGCAAAACTATTAAGATAATATATAATTACAATATGAAAATCTCGCGTGATCAAATTAAGGCTATTCTCACAAAGCATAGGAATATTAATCTAATTTAACTGCAAATTATATGAAGTAACTCTCCTAACATAAATTAAAAGTTCCATATTAAAAACTAGTTTAGAACACACAACATGTTCGAAACAAAAAATAATTTAAGGTTCAAGTGAATAAACTAAATGTGCATCAAGTAAAAGATGAGTAAAAGAGAGCAATTTATTTTGTAGAATCTCCATTCTGTTTAGGAAGTAGAAGATTCACCTCCAAGATGTTTTTGAAATAGTTTCAGTAGTTCAGTTTGATTTCGTTCGTATTCATCCATGCGTTGATTGGTCTAAATAATGTTGGTCTTCACTTCTAATAAGATCTGTCTATCAGTTTTGTTATCCACTTGGATGTATGGTTGATCCTTTTGTGGCTTGTTCTCTTGTGGTATGAATTCCTCAGGTATTCAGAATGGTTCCTCTTCTTGTGGTGAACGTATTCCTTGTTGGTTTTCCAGTTGTCCTCTATGACTCTTTTTCAACGAAGTTTTATCCAATACTCCAAGATGATCCACTGTCGTCCACATCAGATTAATGATCACACCCTTATTCCTGCATAGTAGAGAAACTAACATAGTATATAGGAGTGTGAGTTTCTTTTTATCCACAGTGAGTATCATTTGGTCTATAATTATGTTCGACAGGTCAATTGTGTGTCCTATCCCAAATGCCTATAAGAAATAATTCTGCTCAATAAAAAATTGATTCTTTTGGGATCAGGGTAGCAAATTGTACACTGTTATCATATTTAGGATGTGGTATTTGTCTGTTAGGTTCCCTTGCTTAATGTAATTATTTGGGTGTCCCCAAATAAATTCTGGATTTTCTATCAATTCTCTTCCTACTTCATTCAAATTAGGTAGTTCAGTGTAAGGATATTGTGGTTGGGGTTATCTTTGCGTGGGTTGAAAAATTTTGGCTATAGTTGCCAGTGTAACTTGAAAAACTATTCCCCAAACAAATACGCATAATTGTCTTTTCCCTTTAATTTCAGCATTATTGTAAAATTCCCGAACTAAGCAGTCATAAGTAGGAACATATAACCTAACATAATGTAATCATCATCTTGCATGGAGAATTTGTCTTGTTCCTATGTTCTTATAGTCTTCGTATATTGCAGTTCTTTTAGAAATAATAGTTTTAGTTAGAAAATTAATATCATATCAGATTTGTAGTTCAAAATTTTCAAACATCACCTCATTGAAGGTATTTCCCGGTTGAGGTTGTTGTGGAAGTGCCTCAGATTGCGGAGATCGATCTCTTTGTGCTCGGCTTGAAGATCTTCTTGTTTGCCATATTAAATCCATTTTTTTAACTGGCTCCTGGTTTGCAACTGCATATTGCTTCTTTGATTTTTTGCAATTGTGCTTGTTTTCCGAAAAATTCCTGCAGTTTACAACATTATATATAACTTTATATATTCTACAAAACGTTACTAACCACTCTACACTCACACAAATTGAGCACCTTCCTCGGTCTTTGAAATATTAGACACCTTGTGTCTCCTATTGACTTCTAAACTTTCCACCTTCCCTGGAAACTTGGTGATTTTAGAAAGCAAATCTTTCCAGTCTCTCAAGCATACATCCTTCCCCCATGTGATTGATAAATACCCTGAGGAGAAGACCTCGGTACATCGGTGGGTGCTTGATGAATTTCGTTGTTGTATTTCCTAATCCCCGCACATCACCCTCAAATGTATATGGTTTATATGGATGGGGGAGTGTCACTCTCCCTCAGAATGATGTGGAAAATGGGGAAATGGAATGGTGGGAATGAAATGGAGAATTAGATGATATGAGATGTGTAACGCCCCAAAAATCACCTTGGACGACATTATATTCTAAACACCATTCATCGCATGAGAGCACTAATATAATCCATAAATAATTGAGACTTCATTCATTCTCCATAAAATACTTACAACGTTATCCAAAAGAATATGCCAAATAATGGTATTTAAATCCCAAAAATCAACTAAGGTAATGCAGCGGAAATACAAAATAAAACTAGACTCCACAATATCTCCAAAATGAATTTCCTAGTCTAGCATCAAAAGGAAATAAAACTCTAAGCATTTACATCGGGATCCACCTGCCCGTCTATTGGAGCTTCCCAATGCTCCGGCACATCAACTCCAAGCTCCTCCTTTAGAGTATAATCTGACAAATATTAGTTGTAGGGGGTGAACACGAAGCTCTGTAGGAAAATTCGTCCAAACTCGAGCAAGGTTTTTAAAGCATGCAAAACAAGTCTGTCTCATTTCACAAATAGCATATATAACCTTTTGAAGTAAAAGCATGACATTTTAATAGATCTCTAGTTTTCGATCAACAATAAAGTTAAATTCAAAGGAGAAACCAATTACCAACAATTTGAAATACAATTCCCAAGAGTAAACCAATACCCCATACATGATTTAATATTGTCGTCTTTGGCATAAGCATCCTAACAAGGAACCTCCCGAGAATATCACATATTATCCTCTTTTGGCATGAGCATCCTTACAAGGAACCTCTCACTCTCAAGGTTTTGTTTCGCAAGCATCCATACAAGGAACCTTCTAAGAATACCACACATTGTCCTTTTTTGGCATGAGTTTCTTTACAAGGAACCTCTCACCCTCAAGACTTTGTTTCTCAAGTATCCTTACAAGGAACCTCCCGAGAATACCATATATTGTCCTCTTTTGGCATGAGCATCCTTACAAGGAACCTCTCACCCTCAAGTTCATGCAAACAACCATTCAGGAAATATAATATAACCAACTATCTCAAATATCCAACATACTTTCTCAAACCACAAGTAACACAAAAAATCCCCAATTCTTCACATGTGATATTTTTAAATGGACAATTTAAAAAAAAAAAAAAAAAACATACAAGAGATCATTATCAATATTATTTTATTACTCAACACAAAACACTATGATTTCGAAATCAAGAATAAAAGAAGAACACAAGAGGAGAATCCATCACACTTGAAAACTAGGGTTTTAGAGTGAGAAAAGAGATTTCATGGGTAATCAACCCTAACTTTGTTTAAAACATGGTCATCTTTACAAGAAGACCAATGGATGATGATTTCATAGCATATATAAACAACATTTAGAGTAAAAATATACATATATAAATACCCTAACATCAATGAACAAGAATGGAGGAAAACCCCTAACTTGGCTCTTGAATAACTAGGGTTTGAATCTTGAATCACTCTTAAACATCTTGGCATGTTGTCGTTGTGTTTATGTGAGAAAGAATCTTATGCACTAAACAAAGTATGCTCACATATAATCCAAAAATGAAGCACATGCATTAGAAAATGAAACAACCTTTGCATAATATCATGAAAGGAATGTTAGGGCACTAGATAGCAAAACTAACTTCTCTTGTTCTTTAAAAGTATGCATCCCCCATGCTTCTCTAGATCATTCAGAACCTTCACGGGTTGTAATGAGGCTTTGGGGTGCTATTGAGGTAAGGGAAACGAAGGACATAGGATAACAAAGAGATTTGTTCCAAGTGGATGACCTTTATTTCAGAGAGATCTCCCTTTTATGGGATTTTTAGGCTGAAACCATCACTTCACTCTTTGTTTCTTCTCTTTTTTTCCTTTACATTTTCCTTTACATTTTTCTTTACTATTTCTCTTTCTTTTTCTTCTTCCACCCCTTTTTTCTCATTTTCTTCGATTTTCATTCTTTTTTCATTCAACTCTTTGACTTCCAACTTCATTCATCCCTTTTGTTTGAGCTTCCACACCATATCTCCTTCTCTTTTATTATCATTCATACTTAACACAAGGAACAACCAAGGTGTGGTAGATTTATTATTTTTTTTGCACCGGCTTTGTCACTTGTGTGGCATGGAAACAAATTTTCAAAAAGGCTCAAATATGGCACAAGGGATAGAATTTCACAAGACAAAGGGCCAAGGCTCAAAGCATTTCAAAGATGGCCTAAGATAACTTCTAAATAAGCATGGGGGAGCATTGTACATATCAAGACAGTCATTTAACTACCCAAATGCATCTAACCAAAACAAGCATAATGAGATTATTGAACAAATTTGGCATTTGAAAAATTATTCTTTGAGTAAATGTACGTTCCCTCCAAACAAGGATTGACACTAAAGCTCACATGGGTTCTTACTCATCTCCACTATTCATGACAAGAACTAAAATGTGAACTCAATCCGTAAATTACCAAAATAACACATTCAAGGTGCACTTAGGGTTGAGTTCAAAAGCAAACAAATATGTGATACTCTTAGCAATATGATAAATTCAATAATGTGCTCATGTATTCAAAGTTCAAAATGAAGATCCAACAATCACAATACCCACCACAATTAAGATAGGGTAATATAGTTAAATATTGGATATTTTTCATATATTTTTTTCTAAGGTTTCATGATAGCATCCCCAAACCAAGATTGTAACCCACAATGTATTCTGATTCATTTTTCATTAGATCCAACCAAAGTCCAATATATCATGATTTATACTTCGTTGGAGGGAAGGAAGACATCACCCAATAGCATGGGAAAACTTTAAAAAAAAATCAGAATTTTAGTAATAGTACTAGTACGCGTACCTGTACGGTTTGCCCAGATTTATCTGTTTGGCCTGTTTTTCATCTCCAATCCATTTCAAACCTTTTCAAAACCAACCCAAACTTATACCTTATATATTTGTACAACAAGCATAGTTGCCACAAGTTCTATTACATTTTTTAGCACACGATTACTTGCCCAAAACATAGTTTAACAAAAACCAAGGTTAAAGGCCATATTTCGGCCCCTCTCCATCCATGAGGCTCCAAATGAGGGTCGTCCACCGCTTGATGAAACCATTGTAGTATTCCCTAGCATCCGCACATCACCCTCGATATGTGTATATGGCTTATATGTGAACGGAGTGTCACTCCCCCTGGAACGATACGAGAAATGGGGCAACCAAATGGCGGAAATGAAATGTATGATATGGAGAATGTATGAACAAAAGTGCTCCCCAAGCGCAAGGAGTCTTTTGAATGTCGAGTTTTACTTGGAAAAATATTCCAAGGTCGTCTCCTCAAGGAAGGAAGGGAATTTGTATGAAGGTGATTTTGTGAAAAAGGGAAAGTGTAAAAATCTTTGAGGTTGTGTTTTTGGTGTTTTGTGTTGTTAAGGAAAATGCAAGAAACATGTGTTGGCTAATCCAAGAGGTCATTCCAATGGGAATCCTAACTCAACTCGAAACTTTCTTCCAATGGTGCATAGATGAACGATTGATTCGTGGGAAGCAAGGTATAAGATGTTAAGGATCCAAGCATAAACCGTGATCAGGCCTACGGAATATCAAAGACTCATAACCCCATCCACTCTCAACCCAGTCAAACTAAACCATCGTACACCAAGTGGAAGAAAAAAAAAGAGTTGAAATGGAATCCTCAATGGGAGGTCTCCCTAGGATTAGCCAACTTAACTCAACTATTCATAACTAAAAGGAAAGACATACAATATGTAAAGAGACATAATGAAGCAATAAAACATGGAACTTGAACTAATGCAAGAAAACTTGAACTATAAAGAAAAATATTCAATACCCATTTTAAAGCTTGAAATGAAGAAAACTTAAGACAACGATAGTAAAAGCTAAGATACCCAACTAAACTAGAAATATACTTGAAGTAAATAACATTAAGGTGCAAGAAATGAAGATTACAATAAGTTTAAAGTTAACTACAACTGAAATGGAAAGGAAAATGTAAAAATATTAACACTATTCATCATCTTCTTCCTAAGGAACTATCTAAGCTTAGGTAGTCACACTCTCAATGCTGAAGAATGTTGAGTATATGGAGTGTGAGAGCCTTCAATTTTGTGCATGAGGGATCCCTCTAGCTGTATGAAAGGCCTCCCATCAATAGGGGATGAAGAGATGGGTATGGCAGGCTAGCACAAGGTTAGCCTGCACACCCATGCCTCACTCATTTCTCTTTCTCCACATTAAATGTCAAGCCTCGAAAGTCTTCATCAAGAGTGTAGGAGGCATGAAGATGCGTAGAAAATGTTGGCAGGAAAGAAAGAGAAGTGTAGGTGGGGACCCTAAGAAAGTGGAGCATGAAAAATAGTCGTTCTGGGCACTTCTAGGCAAGCGTACCAGTACCCCGAACTCCAGTAGCCTAAGCGTACCGGTACGCGTATCGGTACACTTTCTACTCCGGACCAGTTTTCGTAGAATTATCATAACTTTTTATGTAACTGTACAACTGAGCTAAAATTTTGACACAATACAAAAGACATTCATATCTACGACTTTCATGCTTTGTACTTTTTCATATTCGAAGCAGATCATGGTCAAAATGGAGTAACACCGAGGCTCTGCAACCAAATGGTGTGGGTGCTGGTGCCTTTGTTACCAAGTGCCAATACCTCTTTGAATTCTTCACTTTTAAGCCTCCAAATCTTGGTGTAATGTGTTCATGCCATCACCACACATCCATACATAGTTTCAAGGATCTAAAATCTACAATTTACACTATAATTACCTGCAATATCGAAAATTCAACTTCGTCCATAATTTTGGCTAACTCTAAGTACTTATATGCAAAAGTTGAGTTAAAATGCATATAATGAAGCCGTCAAATATGCAATATTTTGTGCTCATCATCCACTAGTGTGTTTGCCGCACTAGAAATATTTTTTCATATAGGGTGAGTCATGTTCAATAGAGTATCTCCTACTGAGGCTACTCTCCTTAGATGCATATGAAATATTCAAATGTAACAAACAACAATCCATGCCATTCCAAGCAGGAATATGCATTCGATGTTGGAATTTATCATGCCATGCCATGAAATGAAATGCAACTCACTCATGCAACTCATCCCGAGCCCTTCCTAGCTCCTGAACACATACAAGTGTCAGTGTGTATGAATTTGACATCCATGTTACACATCGAATAACCTTTACAATTCTAGGGTTTTTCATGCGGTGGGTATTCATGGAATTACACCAAGGGTCACCAACCCACACGGAATTTATGGACTTCCACCCAGGGTTTTGCGTACACCCACATACTTTATGACCGAACCAAGAAAGTGCGTATCTGATCAATCGGACCTTGCACCCGAGGGATCTTCAAGCCCCTCCTTGTGACCCTAACCCAATTTATCATGCAACCATATAGCTTAGCTAGGCCTTCAACTTTAACTTTCCCTAGCCACCCGTTATCTACCAAGTGTGGTGTTGACGACAACCATGCACACACACTCATATGATGCGTTGTACCCGTGTATATACAATGTGATGTACCATTGCAATAACATTACCATGTCACATATGTAATGAATGTCATATGAACAAATTTAACACATAACAACCCAATTCCTTGGCAAATTATATCATAAGCATTTAATTTCCACAAGTTATGACATAACTTAAGCATGTTATTAAAATAACAATTTTAATCACTTAAGGCATTTTATCAAACACCTTCAAGGCACCATTCATGTTAAACACATATTATGCCCCAAAATGTCACCAAGTTACAAGAAACATACAAGTAACTTCCCTACATCAAATTCAAGCTAGAATTCAACATAAATCATTTCAATTCCAACTTCCTCATTTCCATGACCATAGATATGTCTCAGTTCAATTTTAATAATAAACCCTTTTTCTACCAACACCAAAGGGTGGAATAAAACCGAAGTAGGAAGAACCCTACCTCAATTGAAGTGTGAAGAACTCCAAAACACCAACCAAACTTCAAGGTCTTGACTTCCCAAAAATCTCCTCCTTGGATCTTCGGTGAAATCCCTCGTTCTTGGTGTGGTTGCGTAGCCCTCATCGACGTGATCGACTTTAATTCTTACCTCAACGGATTCCGACCAACAGAACTACGAGAATCGAAGGAAGAAATCTTGGATTTTCTCTTTTCTCTCCCTCTTTCTCTCCAACGTTGAACACCAGCTGATTGCATAGATATTTTGTGCAAAATATCTAATTTAGTCCGTATTTATAATTTCCAAGACTCGGCTCTTGTCGCACCAAGTGTCCCCCACTTATTCGAGTCCATTTTCGTCCCGAAATAATTTATTTCACCCCGATTTAAGTTCAAATTAATTTTATTTAAACTTTAATTTAATTATAAGAAAATTTTATAATTTTTATTTTTTGGGTACCTTTGCGAGGTCATTCGCCACCCAATCATATGGTAAAATGTGAAAAATTCAACAATCTCAAAATTTGACAAAATTAGTCTAGATGACTAGATTTCGTCATACGAATCCCACGGTGAAGTCCGTTGCATCATGCGAGCTCTAGAGAAACATGTATTTTAATTTCGTATTATAATGGAAAATTACTATTTTTTCCCTTTTTCAAAAAAATTTCAAATTTACCCGGGTTTTACATTCTTCTGCATTAAAAGAATTTCATCCCCGAAATTCACGCACACATACACATACCATCACATGTATATACAACAGTCATTTAATACCTAATGACTATAAGACTGTACCTTCATCCTCAAATAAGAAGCGATAATTGGTACGTATAGTGTCCTCATGCTCCCATGTTGCCTTATGTACTCCTCGGTGTTGCCACATCACCTTCACTAGCCTCACAGTCATGCCTCACAAAACCTGATCCAGGCTATCCATGATACGCTCCGGTCCCTTCTCCAAGGTGCCATCCGTATCAATTACAATCTCGCCCCACTCCACCACATGAGTTGAATCTAGGGTATATTTCCAGATCATGGAGACATAAAACACAGCGTGAACACCGGATAGATTTGGCGGTAATGCCAATCGGTATGCAACTGTACGCACCCTCTCGAGTATCTCGAAGGGCCCGATATATCTTAGTGACAACTTTCCTCGCTTGCCGAACTTGACTACTCCTCTTTTAGGCATCACCTTTAAGAAGACATGATCCCCTACCTCAAACTCTAGAGGTTGCCGCCGTTTGTCAGCGTAGCACTTCTATCGGCTCTGAGCCATGAGAAAACGCTTCCGTATCAAGCCCACATTCTCCGAGCTGTCTCTAACCAATTCTGAATCCGTAAAGGATCTCTTCCCTACCTCCATCCAACTAATCAAAGAACTAAAAGGTCTCCCATATAATGCCTTATAGGGTGTCATTGGTGTACTCGTCTAATAACTGTTGTCGTAGGAAAACTCCACTAAGGGTAGGTGTTCTTCCCAACTACTCGTTAGATCTATGACGCATGCTCGTAGCATGTCCTCTAAATTCTAGATGGTCCTCTCCGACTGACTCTCTGTCTGGGGATGAAAAACAATGTTCGTCATTAACTATGTCCCTATGGCTCACTGGAAACTCTCCTAAAAATGAGCAGTAAACCTAGAATCACGATCCGATACAATAGATACGGGCACTCCATGCAACCGAACAATCTCCCGTATATACAACCTACCGAATTCCTCTAGTGTGAAAGTCATCTGCACTGCCAAAAAATATGTCAACTTCGTAAGCCAGTCCACTATCACCCTTAAAACGGCATGCCCTCGCGACGTTCGTGGTAAGTGGGTCACAAAATCCATCTTGACATGCTCTCACTTCCACTCAACTACCTCCAAAGGCTAGAGTAAACCTGCTAACCTCTGGTGCTTAGCCTTCACTTGCTAACACGTGAGACCTCTGGTGCTTAACCTCTGGAATAGGATGGCGTGTTAGGATAATCCTTACTCTGCTCATTCACTATCCAGTCTAATCGATCGAGTACGCGACCAAAAATAGGTTCAGAACACTAATTGTATCTTTTATCATGAAATACCCGGCCACACTGTTTACAGGCACCAAGTCTCTTGGCACGACGGCGTTTAGGAAAAGTGCTTCTGCCACAGAGAGGTTTTGCTTGCTGTTCTCGGATCTCATTTTTCCTTACCAATCTTGCTTTTCTCATGATCACATTATGCACATCTGATGAAAAAGTACGTAGAGCTCCTAGACTAAACCAAAAAAGTTTAACCTAAGATTTAAGACTCACTCTCCGGTTCTTTAACGTCTGCCAGTCACAAAGACAATTTAAACTGACCCACAAATATAGCAAGGCAACAACAACAAAAATTTTAAAAATTTTATGGAATGGGTACAAAAACAAAATACAGGCAAAATATGAACTACAAGTTCTCACACCCCCAACCTGAAATGAACATTGTCCCCAATGTTTTGATTTTACCAGTGTGGTTCTTGGAAATGAGGTTGAACTGCAGTGACCCAAGCTTCTTCAGATACCTACAAATCCAAATGCAACCATTAATCCTTTCGGTTTAGATCTTGGCCTCGGTTAGGCTTGTAAGGCTTGTATGTGATTGCAAAAAGTAGCAATATACCCATACACAACTGGAGTAAAACAATATATAACATTAGAATAGGGATATGCTCTTCTGGGTACATGGACATGATTTTGCTTGGTTATGGTCGGTTTCATAGACAAAGGGTTTAGAAAATTAAGAAGGAGAAGAAAGAACAAAGCGGGAAAAAAAGCAAGGAGGAAGAAGAAGAATAAAAAGAAGAAGGAAAGAAAGAAAAAGGCGGTGGTGGGGGGCTCAATGGAGGCTGATAGGAAAGCTAGAAAAAAATGGTGGGGGTCTCATGATGGTGTCTCCTCGGGTCGGGTTTTTTCCTGATCCGATCCTTTTGAGTGTCGGCAGGCGTGATTCTCGGAGGGATATTCGGGTTTCATTAAATTAATGGTTAACAAAGTCCTCCAAAAATGGTTTCAACCTCTGACTATTAACATTAAAGATATTACCGTTTGATGGGTTTTTCACTTCTATTGCTCCATGATCAAATACTTTTTTGACAATGTAAGGTCCAGTCCATCTTGATTTTAACTTACTAGGGAGGAGGCGGAGTCGTGAATTAAACAACAGGATCTTCTCGGAAGGTTCAAAAGATTTTCGTACAATGCTCTTGTCATGGAAAACTTTCATCCTGTTCTTTGCAATTTTAGCATTTTCATTAGCTTCATTTCTCAATTCTTCCAATTCATTTATCTGAAGTTTTCTTGAAAGTCCAGCCTTGTCTAGGTCAAAATTCATTTCTTTAATGGCCCAGTATGTCCTATGTTACAATTCTACAGGTAGGTGACACGATTTTTCATAGACTAATCGATAGGGAGACATGCCCAAAATTATTTTAAAAGAAGTACGATATACCTAGAGTGCATCAGTCAGTCTTGACGACCAATCTTTGCGATCTGGGTTTACCATTTTTTTTAAAATTAATTTAATCTCCTGATAAGCTAATTCGGCCTGTCCACTAGTCTGTGGGTGATAAGGGGTTGCAACTTTGTTAAAAATAAGATATTTTTTCATCAAATTCCAGAAGGGACGATTGAAAAAATGAGAACCCCCATCACTTATGATTGCTTTAGGAATTCCAAATCGAGACAAAATATTTTCTTTTAAAAATCTTATCACCGTTTGGTGATCATAATTTCAGCATGGAATTGCCTCAACCCATTTGGATACATTGTCTACTGCCACTAAAATGTATAGATAGCCAAAGGAAGGTGGGAATGGTCCCATAAAATCGATGCCCCAACAGTCAAAAATTTTAATTACCAGAATTGGGTTTAAGGGCATGATGTTTCTTTTTGAAATATTTCCTAATCTTTGGCATCTATCACATGTTAAACAAAAGGCGTGGACGTCTTTAAAAAGTGTGGGCCAATAAAAAACACACTGCATAATTTTTGTAGCTGTTTTACTTGATGAAAAGTGGCCACCACATGCTTTAGAATGACAAATAATATTACATGTTTGCTTTCATGAACTGGGATGCAACGTCTTATGATCTAATCCTTACAATATTTGAATACATAGGGATCTTCCTAAAAGAAGTTACAAACCTCCCTCAAAATTTTTTTTTTCTCCATGGGAGTGAATGACAGAGGGAGTGTTCCAGTAGCTAGGAAGTTAGCAATGTCTGCATACTATGTGGTTTCATCAATTATGAACAGTTGTTCATCAAGAAATTTCTCATTGATTGGCAGTTCATCCTCATGGAATTCATAAGTTAATCTGGACAGCTTGTCTGCCACCACATTTTCGACCCTTTTCTTATCTTTAATGACAAGATCAAACTCTTGAAGTAAGAGTATCCATTTTAAGAGCCTTGGTTTGACATCTTTCTTTGTGAGCAAGAAGTTTAGGGCGGCATGATTAGTGAAAACAGTAACAGAAGACCCAACCAGATAAGAATGGAACTTTTCCAAAGCAAAAACTACAGCAAGCAATTCTTTTTCAGTTGTTGAATAATTCATTTGAGCATCATTCAAAGTTTTACTTGCATAGTAAATCACATGGGGTATCTTATCTTTTCTTTGCCCCAATACAGCACCTACAGCATAATCACTTGCATCAAACATTAGGTCAAAGTGTAGAGTCCAGTCAGGGGGTTGCATTATTGGGGCATAAATTAACATGCTCTTTAGCTTCTCGAAAGCTTCCTGACAAGCTTCATTCCAGTCAAAGGTTACATCCTGACTTAGGAGATGACACATGGGTTTCGCTATAGTACTGAAGTCTTTTATGAATCTCCTGTAAAAACCTGCATGTCCTAGAAATGATCGGACATCCTTTATAGTCTTGGGTGCTGACAAATTTTCAATGAGATCAATTTTTGCCTTGTCAACTTTAATGCCCTCAGACGACACAATGTGGTCCAAGAAAATGCCTTGTGTTACCATAAAATGACATTTGTCCCAATTAAGCACCAAATTAGCTTCTTCACTCCTTATTAAAACTTTGTCTATGTTTGCCAGGCATAGGTCAAATGAGTCACCATAGACAGAGAAATCGTCCATAAATATTTTCAAAAAATTTTCAACCATGTCACTAAACAAACTTAGCATGCACCTTACAGGAGCGTTACAAAGTCCAAAAGGCATTCTTTTAAATGCCAAGGTGCCAAAGGGACATGTGAATGTGGTTTTCTCCTGATCATCTAAGGCAATCTCAATTTGATTATACCCAGAATATTCATCCAAAAAACAGTAAAATTCATGGCCTGCAATTCTTTTTAGAACTTGGTCAAGGAATGAGAGGGAAAAATTGTATTTTCTAGTTACCAAATTCAATTTTCGGGAATCAATGCATATTCGACATCCTGTGATGACTCGAGTTGGCACTAGTTCATTGGCATCGTTTTTTACCACTGTGACCCCAGAATTTTTGGGTACAACTTGGGTTGGACTTACCCACTTGCTATCCGAGATAGGAAAGATTATTCCTGCATCTAAGAGTTTGAGTACCTCCGTTCTCACGACTTCCTTTATGTAAGGGTTAAGGCGTCTCAGCATTTGGCAGGAGGGTTTTGAGTCCTCTTCAAGATATATTGCATGATTGCAAACTGACGGACTTATACCTTTCAAGTCAGAGATGGTCCACCCAATGGTGCTTTTATGTTTTTTCAGAACTTCAATTAGTTTAGACTCTTGCAAGTCTGTGAGCTTAGATGAGATTACTACTGGGTATGACTTGTTTTCTCCCAAATATGCATACTTGAGATCAGATGGGAGAGGTTTTAATTCAGACTTTAGTGGCTTGTCACTTGATAAGATTGGCTTTGTGCCATTTGATGAAAGTTCCTCGAATTTGGGCACCTATGACTCACTAGTATGAGTAGGGCAACTTTGTGCATTATACTCAGATGAGTCAGAATCAATCAGAGCTTCGCAGAACGTGTTGCTCAGATGTTCTTGTATCAAAGATTAAATGGAGTTCACTTCTCATTCGTCCTCATTCTCTCCTGGGTGTTTAGCAATATTGAAAATATTCAGTTCAAGAGTCAGATCCCTAAAAGTTAATTTCATGACTCCATTCTTGCAATTGATTAGTGCATTAGAAGTTGCTAGGAAGGGTCGAATAAGGATGACAGGAATTTGATTCTCTGAATGTGATGCTGGTTGAGTATCTAGAACAATGAAGTCAACTGGGAAGATAAAATTATCCACGTGGACAAGCACATCTTCAACAATGCCCCTAGGGATTTTAACAAATCTATCCGCTAACTGGAGTGTGACACTAGTGGGTTTGAGTTCACCCTGACCCAATTGTTGGTAGACAGAATAAGGTAGTAGATTCACACTAGCTCCAAGGTCTAACAGTGCTTGTTCTATCTTGAAATCTCTAATGATACATGAGATAGTTGGACATCCAGGGTCCTTGTATTTTGAAGGGGTTTTGCATTGCAGCAAGGCACTGCCTTGTTCTGTTAGAAAGGCTCTTTTTTGAACATTCTGGCTTCTCTTGACTGTGCGCTAGTCTTTTAGAAACGTGGCATAAGATGGTACTTGTTGGATTGTATCCAAAAGTGGGATGTTAATTTTTACTTGTTTGAAAAGCTCATAAATTTTAGGCTGTTAGTACATCTTTTAGATAGCCTTGAGTCTATGCGGGAAAGGAGTGGGAATTGGGCATAAAGGTTCTTTTTTCCTGGAAGGTTCTGGCTCTTGTTCAATCACAGACTCAGGCTCTTTTTCAATCACAAGTTTGGGCTCAATTGATGAGTTGACTGGGATGACATCAAATTTTGATTTTGGAAATAACATATCTCTGACTGTTTTGTCTATCACCTTTCCACTTCTCAGTGTAGTGACAACTTGAGCTTGATCTTGCGGAGGTTTTAGTTGGGCAGGAAACTTGCCCTTTTCTTGTGTGCTCATGGATTGGGTTAATCTTTGGATATGGCTTTTAAGATCTTCAAAGGAGTGGGTGGTCTGTCCTTTGAACTCAGTGAAAGATTGGGTGGAATGTGCTTTGAAGTTTATTTGAGTCTGCATGAACTGGTTCAGTGTATCTTCAAGGTTCCTTTTGTGTGGAGGTTGGTATGGTTGATATGCAGGAGCTCCTTGAGATGGTGGTTGTGCGTTTTGTAGTTGGTTCATGGGAATTGGTTGTGTGTTCTTCCAACTAAAGTTCGGGTGGTTTTGCCACCCTGGATTGTATGTTTCAGAGTACTGGTTGGAGTAAGGCTTGCTAAAGTTGGAGATTGCATTTTTCTGTTACAACAAGACTTCTTTGAACGCAAGGATGGTAGGACATTCCCCAGTAGGATGTCCTGTCAATGCACAGATTCCACACACTTGTTCTATGGAAGGGCCATTATCAATTTAATGAATTTTTTTCATCTCTAAAGTTTCAAGCTTTTGAGACAAAGTGGATATTTTTTCTCTCAAGTCATCATCTTCTCTTAAGAAATATTTTCCCCTTGGGACGTGGATGGTCTAGACTCGACTGTGGGAGGAGCGGTTGAGTCCCACATCTGAGAACTATCAAATATGGTATCAAAGAAATTAAATGTCTCCTCCGGAATTTTACCCATAAACTCTCCTTGCGCCATCATTTCTACAAACTGACGTAGTCTAGTTGGCAAGGAGTCATAGAAAAATCCTACCAAAGTCCAATTTTCAAAAGAGTGGTGGGGGCAGTCTTGGAGTAGATCATTGAATCTCTCCCAACTTTGATAAAAAGTTTCTTCTTCTTTTACAAAAAAATTCATGATTTGTCTTTTGAGTATGTTAGTCTAGTGTAAGAGAAAAAACTTTCTAAAAAATTCATTTTGGAAAGTCTGTCAATTGGGCATGGAAAAAGCTTTTAAAGAATTTAGTCATTGTTTAGCTTTATCCCTTACACAGAAAGGGAAAAGTTTCATTTTGGCTAGTTCAGAATTATCTTGAAATGTTCCACACACTTCTTCGAAATCCTTCATATGTAGGCATGGATTTTTTTGTCTCCAACCCATGAAAAACAGATAATAGCTGTGATGTCCCCGACTTTACAGTAAAGGTGGGAGCATCTAGAGGAAATACAAAATACGAGGGTACACTGTTTCTTGTGGGATTCAAGTAATCCCGCAAAGTTTGAACATTAGGCACTTCTTCATCCCTCGGAGGAACGTCTCTGTTTCTTTCATTGTTTGCCATTATACTCTCACAAGAGTCTGCTATTGGTCTTGGTGAATTTGGTTCAGATTGGTTCACAGACCCAGAAGATTTTGCCAACAAATATTTGTGGTGAGAACCGTTCTCAGACATAAAAAAGAAAAGAAAATTAAAACAAAGTTATTCACAATTATTCACAAAAAAAGTCTTATCTTTTTCCTTAAAAACACATTTTTTAATAAGTTTCCCGGCAACAGCGCTAAAAACTTGACTTGATCCGAAATGCGTACACCCAAGTGCAGACGGTCAAGTTGTAGTAATAATTTGGTTTGAGTCTGGAGTCGAATCCACATGTAACTTGTTGTGTTGGTGTTTCAAAGTAATCAGTAAAGGAGACTAATTGATTGTAACCTTGAGATTTTTGGGATGGTGAGATGTGGGTGATTTCCTGAAAAGAATATTGAATCCTCTTCAAGAAAGTTTACAAGGTAAATGGAAATAAAGTCACTCTTTAGCTCAAGGATTGGGACATGTATTTAATTATCCGATTTATTATAATTATGCTTGATAAATCAACTAACTCCCATGTCAACGGTGAGTTAATCGAAAGATAAATATGGCCTATTAAGGTCATAGTTCCGATGTCTTACTAGAAATTTACAAGAATTATTTGTACCGAGAGTTATCGCGCGTACAAACAAGCAAGTATTTCTTCATGAAATCCAACCAGGGCTTTAATATTCTATCCTTTTAAATGAAGCTTGATAATGGGATGATTAAAGTGTAGTCATGAAGATCTAGTCGGGGTACTTGCCTTGAAACGAGGAGTCTTTCTATGCAATAGTCCTCCGTGTCATAGAAAGACTATCTATTACACAAAGTACCTTAGCTTTGCTAGATGCAATCAATCATCCAATAAACAAGGGGATATGAACGTTAAACATTAGAACAAAACATAATATAACATCTGGATAATCAATACATGCCCTTCACCTCTTACGAAAGAGTGAATGAGAAACTGTTCACTCTTCATAGCTTTGGTAAAGCTAGAAAAGTGAGTGATGCACATCCCTCTAAGTAGAGGACTCCACAAAACAAAAGTACAGGTAACGAGGAGCCAATCTTCAACAAAGAATGAGTGAATCACGTTCCACTCTTCACAGCTTTGGTAAAGCTTTAGAAAAGTGGAAGAGTTTCACTCTTCTAAGCAAGAAAGGAGCTCAAATAATGAAAGTGCCAGACATAGTAAAAAGCGTGTTTGTAAAAGCATAAATGTAAAGACTAGAAGTAAATAAAGACATAAATGTAAAGACTAAATGTAAATCAAGAACATAAACGTAAAGACTAAATGCAAATAAAGGAATTACAATTCTTAAGCAAATATGAATATAAGCATTAACAGAAAGAAAAGGAATAGGGATTTAACTTCCCCACTCTCTAGCATAGAAATAATACTAAGACAAAATAGAAGAACTACAAATGAGAAGTGTTGGCTACCAAGTGTTTAGTGCCAAGTCCTCCTTCTCTTTTTCTATACAAACTAAGGGTATATATAGGCAAGGAGAAGGTAGGGAAGGGGGCAAAAGAATAGAGCTGGGCATCAAAGTCAAAGTGAAAAACCAACTACTCTGTAGGCAGTCTGTCAATACCGTTCGAACGGTTTCTATGTCTTTGCTCTCTACCGTTCAAACGTCAGATGGAATCAGTGCCTGCCAATTATGTCAGACTACAAGTGGTTTTCTGTAAAAATCTTCCTCCAAGTCTTTGTGCAAATCTCTCTCCAGGTCCTTGCAGAATCTTGACTGAACTTTCCAATAATTCCAGGGGCGTTCGAACGGTGGTTTCCATTCGAACGTGGCACTCAAGTGCCTGGGCCTTCTGACTACAAGTCTTCAACACGCCATGTCTTTAGTCAGTCTGATCTTGTCCTTGCTCCAGTGGACGTTCGAACGTTTATAACCGTTCGAACGTAGTACTTGAATCTGCAGGGCCTTGGGTCTTGCCTGCAACACAGATTATAATATCTGGCCTAGTTCATCATGACCATTCGAACGGTATTTAATGTTCGAACGTTGATTCTTTATTCCAAGCTTCTTCAATTTGTTCCTTAAAATGCTGTGATTGCCTTCTAATGTACTTTTTGGTGCTTTTGAAACCTTGTTCACTTTAAGACCTGAAACATCATCACTTAAACTCCACCAAAGCTCAATTAGTCCAAAACGGAGCATAAGAATATGCTATATTTGAGTATTAATCATGAGCCACGCTTAATAGAGTATCTACTTCCCCTAGATGCATATGAAATGTTCACATGCAACAAACAACAATCCATAACATTCCCATCAGGAATATGCATTCAATATTGGAATTTATCATGTCATGCCATGAAATGAGATGAGACTCACTCATACAACTCATCCTGAGCCCTTCCCTGCACCTCAACATAAGCAAGCGCCAGTGTATAAGAATCCATCATCCATGTTACACTTTGAATGACCTTTACAATTCTAGGTCTTTCTTGGTGTGGGTATTCGTGGACTTACACTAAAGATCACCAACCCACACGGAAATTATGAACTTCCACCCAGGGTTCTATGTACACCTACACACTTTCGGGACCGAACTAAGGGAGTGAGTATTCCATCTATCGGGCCTTGCATCCGTGGGATCTTCTAGCCCCTTCTTGCTACCCCAACCCAATTTATGATGCAACCATGTAGCTCAGCTTGGTCTTCGACTCAACTTTTCTAAGCCACATGTCATCTACCAAGTGTGGTGTTGACGAAAACCATGCACATACACCCATATGATGTGATGTACCCATGCATATGCAATATGATGTACCATTACAATAACATTGTCATGTCTCATATGTAATGAATGCCATATGAACTAATTTAACACATAACAACCCAATTCCATGGCAAATTATATCATATACTTATAATTTTCACAAGTTATCACATAACTCAAGCATGTTATCAAAACAACAATTTCAATCACTCAAAAAAATTTATCAAACACCTTCAAGGCACCAATTATGTTAAACACATATCATACCCCAAAATATCACCAAGTTACAAGAAACATGCAAGTAACTTCCCTACATCAATTTCAAGCTAGAATTCAACATAAATCATTTCAATACCAACTTCTTCATTTCCATGACCATAGATATGTCTTAGGTCAATTTTAATATTAAACCATTTTTCTATCAACAACAAATTGTGGAATAAAACCAAACTAGGAAGAATCCTACCTCAACTGAAGTGTAGAGAACTCCAAAAACACCAACCAAACATCAAGGTCTTAACTTCCCAAAAGTCTTCTCTTGGATCTTCAATGAAAGCCCTCGTTCTTCATGTGGTTGTGTAGCTCTCGTCGACGTGATCAACTTTAATTCTTGGCTCGACGAATTCAGACCGACGGAACTCCGAGAATCAAAGAAAGAAATCTTGAATTTTCACTTTTCTCTCATTCTTTCTCTCCAACGTTGAAGACCAGCTGATCATACAAATATTTTGTGCAAAATATATAATTTTAGTCCCTATTTATAATTTCCAAAACTCGGTTCTCGTCGTACCAAGTGTCCCCACTTGTTCATGTCCATTTTCGCACCCAAATGATTTATTTCATCCTAGTTTAGATTCAAATTAATTTTATTTGAAATTTAATTCAATTATAAGAAAATTTTATAATTTTTATTTTTGGGTACCTTTGTGCGGCATTCGCCACCTAATCGTCTCGTAAAACGTAAAAAATATATCAATCTCAGAATTTGACGAAATTAGTCTAGCTGACTAGATTTTGCGATACGAATTCAACGGCGAAGTCCATTACATCATACGAGTTTTACAGAAATAGATATTATAATTCCGCACTATAATGACAAATTACCATTTTGCCATTTTTAGAAAAAATTTAATTTACTCGGATTTTACGGTGAGAATCCAAACATAAACCATGACCAGGCCTATGGAATATCAAAGGCTGACAACTACATCCACCCTCAACCCAGTCAAACTAAACCATTGTACACCAAGAAGAGAAAAGAAAATGAGTTGATATAGCACACCCAAGAGGAAATCTCCCTTGAATTAGCCAACAAAAAAATCTAGCTACTCATGAATAAAGTGAATAATGTAAAGAGACATAATTGAAATGGAGATTAGAACTCAACTTAATGCAGAAAATCTTAAACTATGAAGAAAAATATGCAAAACATGTAGCTAAACTTGAAATAGACTTGAAATAAAAGATATTAAAGACATTAAATGAAGATTACAAGAATCATACCATAATTTACAAGTAAAAGGATGGAAGAAAATGCAAAAACATAAGCTTTCTATTACTATTCATCGTCTTCTTCCTTCGACTACTCCTAAGCTTAGATAGCCACTCTTGAAATGGTTTTTAAATGCTGAATATATGGAGTGTGAGCCTTGCAATCTTCTCCATGGTGGTCCCCCAATTTGTGTGCAGGCCTCCCATCAATGGGAGGTGAGACGATGGCTTGGACAAGTTAGGAGTAGCCAACCCAGCAACTCCACAGGTAGCCCTTTTCTCCCCTATCCTCATTAATGCCTTTGCCTTTAAAGTCTTCAACATGGTTGTAGGAGGCATGTAGATGTGTAAGGGAAGTCAGGGGGTAAATGAGAGAATCAATGGTGGGACCCCCAAGCAAGTGGCACTTCTGGACGACGTATCGGTATGGCATACCGATACGTTTTAGGTACTGGAGTTCGACGTACCGCTACGCTTTGTTTGCTCTGGACCAGTTTTTGTAGAATTGTCATAACTTTTGATCCAACTGTCCGATTGAGCTGAAATGTTGACACAATATAGAAGACATCCAGATCTACAACTTGCTTGTTCAGAAATTTTACAGATTCAAAGTGGATCATGGTCTAAAGGGAGGATATACGAGGCTCAACAACCAAATGGAGTGGGTGCTGGTGCCTTTATTACCAAGCACCATGACCTCCATGATTTCTTCACTTTTAAGCCACCAAATCCCCATTTAATGTGTCCAGGCCATCACCACATATCCATACTTAGTTGCAAGGTTCTAAAATACTTAATTTAAGCTATAATTACGTGCAACATAAAAAATTCAACATTATTCATATTTTGGGCTAACTCTATGTACTTATATACAAAAGTTGAGTTAAAAGGGATGTATTAAAGTTGTTAAATATGCAATATTTTGTTCTCATCACACCCCCAACTTAAGCTTCGCCAGTCCCTAGCAAACAAAATATAAAAATTAATCATACAGAAACAAACATATACTAATTCTGCTATTGCATTTAGAATTGGAAAAAGCTTTTAAACCCCTTGGTTAGAACCTGAAATGAAACAAAAGGTAAATTATTTTTGAATTAAAGCTACGTCTACTTATTTAAATTCAAAATTAAAAAAAAATAAACATAGAATAAAATAATATTCACAAAACACAAGTGAATTTATTTTGTGGGAATATAAGTTAATTCATTTTGAGAAAACTACTAATAGTTTTTTTTTCTTTTGAAAGTTAAAGTTGGTATTGATCCAAAAGATGATTTACAAAACAAAGAAGTGAATCCTTACAATAACACCAGACAACACCCTTTGTAGCATCAAAAACACAAAAAAAGAAACATGAGACCATCCATGCAGGATTCCATTGGAAGTGTAGGCCAGCACTTCCAACAACATATTACTTCAACAAGTAAAGTTCAAAGTGAGAGAGAGAAAGAGAAAGACAAAGGGAACAATGTATCTTACATCACATATTTGAGAACTTTTGTTTCAAGATACCAAGACCCTGGATGTGGCATCATCTCAAGAAACTTAATAATGCACATAGTTAGTTCTTTACAAAGTCAAAACTTGATATTCCGGTCTAAAATCATGTCCCCAATGGCTTACACAATGAGCTTCATCAATAACAATCTTCGCAAGTAATGATACACAAATTGGTTTCGTGCAAGACCAACAGTCGAGTATATAAAGAAATGCAATTAATGAGCAATAAATAAGATAATCAATGGAAAAATAGTAAATATTAGGTTAAAGAGAAGAAATGAAATAAAGGAGGCCAGCACTTCCACATTTCTCCACCTTCTCTATGGGCCCACATCTGCTCATCCAAGCCACGCTCTGACACATTCGAAAACCCAAGATGATCTCCTTGACAAAAAATATTAGGTTGAAGAGAAGAAAGGAAGGAAAGGAAAGAAAGGGAAAATGAGTGGTTGGGGGAAGCAAGGAAGAGGCATGTTGACCTGTGGTTGCTTGTGGTAGTGTCCATACTCCCTCCACACATTACACTTTAGTTCACACAAACCATAGGGGGTTATGGACGAAATTGGAGGCACTATTACAGAATTATTCAACTACACACATAGTTTTAGAGAGAGAAGCTCAAGGAAGAAGATGAAGTAAGAGAGAGAAAGTTAGATTTTTCATAATTCTTCACCATTTTTAGTGTTGTAAGCTTTAAATTACTTTTAATCTTTCCCCTTTTCTCTTAAAACTCATTTATTTAAGTTGTATGAAAGCTTAGCTAGCGTTTTTTAGCATTTCAAGTTCTACATTTAGGTATTCGTTTCAATTCTTTGTATTTTGACTATAAATGCCATTTCTCTTGTTGTTTAACTCTTTTCATGCATTAGTACTAGTCCATGCTCCATTTCTACACCATGTCTACTCACTTTGTGCTGGGTTTTGTTTTCATTATGAGTAGCTAAACATTTAGTTGGCTAATATAAGGGGACTTTTGATTGATGTTAAAACCTCACCTCCGTTAACCCCTCAATACTATCCCTCAAACTATACAAAGTATGTACGAAGGGAAGGATTTCTTCCCCTTGGATTAGTGCCAAAAGAAAGGGCAAGGAGGAAGGGAAAATGGGATGATGTAAATGTGAAGTGTATATGCACAAAAATGCTCCCCAATCGCAAGGAGACTTTTACGGGTCGTGTTTTACTTGGAAGAGTATTCCAAGGTCGTATCCACGAGGAAGGAAGTAAATCAAGATGGAAGTGATTTGGTGGAAATGAAAGTGAAAAATCTTTGTTCTTTTGAGAGTTGTTTGGTGAAGTGTGTGCTAATGAAAATGTAATGAGAAAAAAAAGTGTTGGCAATTCCAAGAGGTCACTCCACTCGGTATACAATCTCAACTCAAACCATTCCTCCGATCGAGCATAAATGAACGATTGATTCGTGGGAAGCCGAGGATGAGGCTGATGAGTATCTAAGCATAAACCGTGACTAGGCCTATGGTTTATCAAAGACTCACTGAATCATCCACCTTCAACCCAGTCAAACCGAACCATTGGTCTTTGAAGAGAGGAATAAAAATGAGTTGAAATCATATACCCAAGTAGAGGTTCCCCTTGGTCTTGCCAACTAAAGGATTTAGCTACTCATACTTGAAATGAAAATAATAAAGAAATGGACGTGCAATCGAATGAAATGAAGAGTCAAAGTAACTAATTTTAATTACTCTTAATTTAGAAATTAAGGAGATGAAAACCCATTTTAGATCTACTAAAAAGTGAAGAACTTCAAAGCATTAATGGTAGAAACTTGAAAAGAGCATTGAACTAAGAAACAACATAAAGGAACTAGCATTAATGACATTGAAATGAAGTTCTAAAGATCCTTACAGGAGATTACAAGCCAATGCAATGGAAAATACATGAAAAACGCAACTTTCTCTCTCTAGAAAATACTATTCACCTTCTTCTACACCTAGAGCTTCTCTCTCTATATTCAATACAATGTAATTCTCTCTTCTTTTCTCTAGTGAATGACCCTTCCATACAGAGTCATCTCCCCCCAAAAACGTGCAACGAGGCCCAGGAAGTGACCTCCAACATCAGCCCATGAATTATGGTGGGCTGGACAGGGGTTGCGTAGGCGGTGTCCATCACCTAGCTGGTTTGTCACTCCGCATTTATGGCTGAAGCTCCCAAGGTCCAAAGAGGAGTGTGAGCATGATGAATAGTCTTGTGGGTGTGTCAAAGGAGGGGGGAGAACCGTTGGTGGAGCCCTCAAAGCAAGTGGAGAAGCACAGCAGAAGATGGGTTTGTCAAGCAAATCGTACCGGTACGACGTACCGATACAGTGTACTGGTACTTCGAAGGCCAGTAGGTTAGGCGTACCGGTACTACGTACTGGTACGGTTTCTACTGCCTTGTCTTATTTCCCTGATTCTTGGTTCCCAAACTCTTCAAAAGCCATCCTTTGACCCCCCATTAGGCCCAAGCAATGTGGGAAAGCTTTAAGGGGCTTCTTTTCGCGCATTTTAATTGCATAAACAAAACATCAATGTTATGACTACAATTAATGCAACACCTCTAAGTTAAGAGTCAAAAAACAATCAAATAAGCATGATTAGCATATAGAAATATGCAATGTTTAGTGCTAATCACACCCCCAACTTGTGTTTTGCTAGTCCCTTAGCAAACTATAATTTAAAACAAAACCAATAAGTATAAAAAACACTCAAATCATTATAACAAGTCAACCATTCATTAAAAACAATCCAAAAATAAAAATCATAATGCAATTACAACATAACATAAGCAAGATTGAATCCGAAACTGTGGTTTGTTCATTCATGAGTTCAGAATTTGGAGTACATAAAGTAGGACAACAAAAGAGACAAAATAGCCTACGACTCCATTCTATCTACCTCCCATTCCAAACAAAGAGAAAGAAAACTAAAAACAAAACACAACCCTAATGCATCCTACTCTTCATCAAAGTCTTCATCCTCCTCCGACTCATCCTCATCATCCTCATCCTCATCCTCATCTCCGTCTCCCTCAACTACTATAGAAGTAGAGGGGCCAATAGGGGCATTCGGGATGGACCTCCCTGGGGAGGTATACATGTACATATCCTTTAGCATGGTCGACATAATCTGAATCGATGTGTCAATCCCCTGGACTGTTCTCTCCAATGCATTAAGATGCTTGGGCGTTGAGCGTGCCGGAATGGGATTAAAAGGTCTAGTGGGAGCAGTCGGTACAAACTCCTCCTCATCAGAATCCACTGGAGCCCTCTCTCCCCGACTTATAGCTTTTCTATTCTAGCTACTGGTCCTGCCTATAGCCCTTGTTTCGGGAGGAGTGATCTTGTCATGAGCATACTCCTTGACATGGAAATGGCTGCACATTCGGGTTACCAAACTCCCATATGGTAAATTAGTCATCGACTTCTCAGTCCCAGCAAAATCTTTCATTACCTCCCATATGATTAATGCGAAGTCAATCGTTATTCTAGACACGACAGCTTCCAAGAGAGCAAGCTTCTCCATATTTGGCTTCTTTTTCGAGGCTTTTGGAAGTAAATTATAATGGAGAAGTTTGTTCAACAGCCCATACACATGCTTTAACCCTCCACTCAAAATTATTCCCCTGAATTTTGATGGATCCTCATACATTAGGTCCCACAACCACCTTGAGTGACTGGTAAAATTCCCTACACAACTTCAAAGTATACCCATCAACCTTATTGAACCAAAAATTCATCCCATGCCCTTCAATGATTCTCACCACCGGATGCATAGGGGTGAGTGAAATGCGATCGAGTTGACGCTCACAGGTTACCCCATTCTCTTCAATCAATTGGAGAAGTGCCAGTCTCCTTGCCTTTTTTATTTCCTTGTTTGGATCCTCACTTGTCCCCTCAACTGCTCTCCTCCGACTACTAGGCTCCTCAGGTGGTGGGGGACTGGATCCAGGCCCCTTGGTGCGGGCCATTCCCAACACTATTGCCCCAATCACAACAAACATCAACAAAGCACAAAGAAAACCTTGAATTGGATCAAACGCATCGGGACTTACCTCAAGAACACGAGCCATTGGAGATTCCTTGGAGTGATTTGAGAATTCCAAGAGAAATGGAGAAATTAGGGGATTCGGCACCTAGGGTTTTTTTTCATGGGGATGGGTTGCACAGATTCGCCGTTTGAAGAGAAGGAGAAAGAGATTAGGGTTGCAAGAGGGGAGAGGAATTGGGGCTTGGATGATTGGGAGGTTTTTCGAGTGAGGGGGAGGCATATTAGGGCTAGAATGAAATGGGAAAAGAAAGGGTCACTGACGGTTTTATATCGCAAAGCCCTAAAAACATTTAATGTCAGGCGAAGCGTACCAGTACTGCATACTGGTACTTTGAACACCAGTAGGTTTGGCGTACTGGTATTGCGTACCGATATGGTATTGTACCGGTATTGCGTACCTGTACGGTTTCTGCTTGAACCATCTTGTCAAGGTTGTACTCCACTCATTAAACCACAATTTGAACCATCAAGCCCAATATTATTATCGGAATTGCAAGGTGATTTATTCCTTGAATGCATTCAGCATATAGGGCATGAGTTTCTAACTCAATAATCAAAATAATCATCCACAATGCACATCATAAAGATTATAAACAAAACATTCCCAAATCATGTCCAATATCATCAACTTGAGCAATATTCCCCCATTCCACAAGAATGGATTGTCTAATACATTTCTCAAATGACTGAACTAAGCAAACATGAGCAAAACCATAGTCTTAGATACTAGTCTAAAATATGCACCTACAAATTAATTTTCAACTTGTGTGCATGTGAATTAAACAAGTAATTTGGGCATTTACAAAACATAATTCACACTCGAAAGGCTAGACAATCTCAGTTTCAATGCAAAACTCACCAAGGGACACTCATAAGCAGTAAATGCACTAAAGTTATCCTAGTATGCACTCCATGTGTACATGTGTTATAGAATCTTGTGTTCAAAATAAAGTGCTCACATGTAATCCAAAAATGAAGTTCATATATGAAAATGAAGTGGCCTTGGCATAGTCTCATGAGTAGAATGCTAGTGCATTAGATAGTAAGACATAACTCATCATTTTCTTTGAAATTATGCACCTCCCATGCTTCTCTAGATCACTTAGGACTTTTAACGGTTATAATGGGGCCTTGGGGTGATATATGGGTAAAAGAAATGAAGGACAAGGGCAGCAAAGAGAGTTGTTCCGAGTGAGAGACTTTTAATATTGGAAAAACACTTCCCCTTAATGGGATTTTGATTCTCATATCATCACCACTCCCTTAGCTTCCTTTCTTTCTTTTTCCCTGACATTTCTTTTTTTCTTTTTCTTCTCTTATTTCACCCATTTTTCTCCTTTTCTTGTATTTTTCATTCTTTTCGGTTCAACTCATTGAGTTTCAATCCTCATTCATCCCTTTTGTTTGCATTTCCACAACACAAGTTCCTTCTTTTATAATCTCTCATATCCGTTTTAGGAACAACCAATGTAAGGTAGGTATTTCTTATTTTCTTTGGGTTGGTTGCATGTGTGGCATAGAAAAGAATTTTAAAATAGGCTCAATCAAGACACTAGGGATAAAATTTACACAAGAAAAAGGCTAAAGCTCAAAATATTCAATGATGGCATAAGATCACTTCCAAGTCTGCATGGGAATGCATTATATGTTCAAGAAAAATTAGTCTACTAACCAATTGCAACTAACCAAAACAAGCATGATGAGACTATTGAACAAATTTGACATTGAAAAATTGTTCTTTGAGTAATTGTAATTTCCCTCGAAAAAGGTTTGGCCCTAAAGCTCTCATGGGTCGTCACTCATCTCCACTACTTATGTCAAGCATAAAACATGAATCTAATCCTACAATGCCGAAATTACAAATTCAAAAATCACATACAGATGAGTTCGAAAATCAATACATATGTGATACTTATGCATAGGATCCACTTCCATAGAATGCTCATGTGCACAAAGTTCAAAACAACGATTAACCTGTCATCCAACCCATTACTTCTTCATGAGGGAATACGGATCAACTTTTAGATAATTTTCAATAGAAAATTTCAAAAATTTCAAAAAAATTTCACTAATGCAAGCAACAATCAAAAATTTTCCAACAATCTTGGTGTATCAAACAAATGGTACACCTCACCCCCCAACTAGAATCATGTATTGTCCTCAATGCAACAGATAACGTATGTAATGAAGGACAGTAAAAGATGAGAAGGGTAAGAGGACACCTCGCATTCGAGCTTTTGACAAAAGCACCAAGATTTGGATCCAAAAGAAATAATGATATACAACCATAGAAAGTGAGTAACATGAAAATAAAAATGACATATGTAAATAACACAAACTATACATTAGAAAAGGTAACCAATTTCTACTCCTCAACCAACTCCGGATACACTGGGTCGATTAAATCCTCCTCCACCATTTGCTCTTCAAAACCCTCAAAAAATTGCTTAAGTCTTTGGCCATTGACCTTGAATGTTTGGCCATCTTTGGGGTTTGTGATTTTCACCGCTTCGTTGGGATAGGCCACCTTGACAAGATAGGGGCCATCCCACTGGGATCTTAACTTCCATTAGAAGATGGAGAGACAAGAGTTATATAAGAGCACTTTTTGCCAGGGCTCAAACGACTTCCTCGTGATGGAATTGTCATGAAAAACTTTAGCCCGTTCCTTGGAAATTTTAGAGCTCTCATACGCATCTCTTCGGATCTCATCCAATTCATTCATTTCCAATTTTCTCTGCTCCCCAGCCATTCTCATGTTAAAGTTCAAAGTCTTTATGGCCCAGTAGTCCTTATGCTCCAATTCAACTGGCAGATGGCAAGCTTTTTCATAAATTAGCCAGTAGGGAGACATGCCTAAAACAGTCTTATAGGCAGTACGATATGCCCATAAGGCATCGGTCAACCTATCTGACGATTCCTTCCTACTTGGGTTAACCATTTTTTCCAGAATATTTTTAATCTCCCTGTTGGCTAGCTCAACTTGGCCATTGGTTTGCAAGTGGTATGCAGTGAACACTTTGTGTGTAACACCATATTTAAACATTAACGATGCAAACAGCCTGTTACAAAAGTGGGATCCACCATCACTAATCATTGCACGAGGCATCCCAAACCTCGAAAAAATATTTTCTTTTAAGAACTTGACTACGACCCGGTGGTCATTAGTCTTGGTTGGGATAACCTCTACCCATTTGGTCACGCAGTCCACTCCCTGAAGAATATACAAGTAGCCAAAAGACATGGGGAATGGACCCATGAAATCGATGCCCCAACAGGCAAATATTTCAATGACAAGCATGGGGGAAAGGGGCATCATGTTTTGACGGGTCACACTACCCGATCGTTGGCATCTGTCGCATGCCTTGCAATATGAATTACAGTCCTTAATAAGAGAGGGCCAATAAAAATCTGATTGGAGAATTTTGGCTGAAGTTTTCTTTGTCGAGAAATGTCCACCACAGGCTTGGGAATGACAGAAGCAAGGGCGTTCCGCTGTTCATTTTCAGGCACGCATCTCCTCATGATCTGGTCTGGGCAATACTTGAACAAGTACGGATTATCGAAGTAAAAATACTTCACGTCTACCATAAATCTCCTTTTATCTTCAGGGCTCCACTATGACAGTATTTGGCCTATTGCAAGATAATTTCAAATGTCAGCATACCAAGGACAAATAGAATGAATTGACAATAAATGCTCACCAGGAAAAGAATCAGGGATGGGAATGTGCTCATCGGCCTCTTGCACCACCAATCGAGATAAATGGTCTGCCACCACGTTCTCCACTCCTTTCTTGTCCATGATTATCAGATTAAATTCTTGAAGTAGGAGGATCCACCGAATAAGTCTTTGTTTTGGCATCTTGCTTAGACAATATACTTTAAAGTAGAATGATCAGTATAAACAACTATCAATGAACCAATGATGTAAGACCGAAATTTATCTAATGCAAATACTACTACTAGCAGCTCTTTTTTCGTGGTGGTGTAATTCATTTTAGCTTCATTAAGAGTTTTGCTAGCATAGTATATTACATGTGGTCTATTATCTTCCCTTTGACAGAGCACTGCGCCGACCGCGTAATCACTCACGTCGCACATCGGCTCAAAAGGTAAATCCCACTTGGGTGGTCGTATAATTGGAGGTGTGACAAGCATACTTTTGAGTTTTGAAAAAGATGCATCGCAACTATCCGACCATTCAAATGGGACATCTTCAGATAACAAATTGGTCAAAAGTCGGGCCAATGCACTAATTTGTCTAATGAAATGACGGTAAAAACCCGCATGGCCCCGAAATGACCTGATATCCTTGACGACTTTCAGCGTAGGAAGGTTGGAGATGGCCTCCACCTTTGATTTGTCAACTTCTATTCCTTTCGCCGAAATGATGTGCCCGAGAATAATTCCCTGTGTCACCATGAAGGGACATTTCTCCAAATTCAAAACCAGACTATTCTCTTCACATCTCTCCAAAGTCTTCTCTAAATTCTCCAAACACCCATTGAAAGAATCCCCAAAGACTGAGAAGTCATCCATGAATACCTCAACAATCTTCTCCACTATGTCACTAAAGATCCCCATCATGCAACTTTGGAAAGTTTCGGGGGTATTACATAGCCCAAAAGGCATGCGACGATACGCAAAGGTACCGTAGGGACAAGTGAAGGTGGTTTTCTCTTGGTCTTCCAGGGCAATCTCTATCTGATTGTAGACAGAGTATCCATCCAAAAAGTAATAGAAAAGATGCCCCGCTACTCGTTCTAGCACTTAATCAAGGAATGGGATTGAAAAGTGGCCTTTTCTTGTACACAGGTTGAGCTTCCGATAATCAATATAAACTCTCCACCTTGTGATCACCCTTGTTGGGATAAGCTCGTTCTCTTTATTCTCCACAACAGTGACTCCCGACTTCTTGGGTACTACTTGCGTGGGACTAACCAACTTACTATCGGCAATTGGAAAAATAATGCCCACATCAAGTAGTTTCAACACCTCATCCCTCACCACGTCTTTTATGATCGGATTCAACCTCCTTTGTGGCTGGCATGATGGTTTTGCATCCTCCTCAAGATAGATCTGGTGTGTGAAAATGGTGGGATTTATCCCCTTTATGTGTACAATTGTCCAACCAATTGCCCCTTTATGTCTCCTCAACACCTCCAAGAGCTCTTCTTCTTGGCTTGCATCCAACGTTGAACTAATCACCATCGAAAATGATTCATCTTCCTCAAGATATGTATACTTCAAATAGGAAGGTAATGACTTCAATTCCAAGTTAGGTTTTTGTACATCGGATGGGAATATCTTTTTGTCTTGGTGTGGGAGTTTTTCAAATGTAGGGATCCACTTTTCTATCCCTTTCAAACTTTTCAATTCTTTTTGCTTATCCACTTCCTCCATATCAACAACTTCCTCTTCTCTCAAATTGAAAGTGCTCATTAACTCCATGTGCTCCTCTACCA
This sequence comes from Ilex asprella, assembly GCA_023539305.1. Lineage (NCBI taxonomy): Eukaryota > Viridiplantae > Streptophyta > Magnoliopsida > Aquifoliales > Aquifoliaceae > Ilex > Ilex asprella. The sequence goes on from CM042187.1 coordinate 32,206,870, forward strand.
AAGTGTCTATCCGATAAATCTCATGTGCTTCCTCATCATCCCCCGGTTGCTTGCACAAGTTGAACACATTAAGCTCTATTGTCATATTCCCAAATTCTAGCTTCATAAGACCATTCCTGTAGTTAATCACAACATTAGATGTGGCAAGAAAAGATCTACCAAGTATTACAGGAATTTGGGAGCTAAGATTATCAACAGGGTGAGTGCCAAGCACAATAAAATCAGCAGGAAAATAAAATTTATCCACTTGTACTAAAACATCCTCAACTACTCCCGTTGGTGTTCGAACACTATGGTCCGCCAGTTGAAGCGTGATTGGAGTAGGTTTCAATTCCTCAAGCTTGAGTTGTTGGTACACGGAGAAGGGGAGGAGGTTGACACTTACTCCCAAATCAAGCAATGCTTGTTCAACTCGGCAATTTTCAATGGTTATGGCAATGGTGGGGTAGCCGGGGTCCTTAAAATTTGGAGGAGTGTTTGTCCTCAAAATTGAGCTTACTTGCTCGGTGAGTAAATCTTTCTTGTGAACATTGAGCCACCTTTTCACTGTGAACAAGTCTTTCAAGATCTTTGCACATGATAAAATTTGCTTTATAACATCGAAGAGTGGGATGTTTATCTTCACCTGCTTAAAAATCTCAAGAATATCACCATAATTAGCCACCTTGACCGGTGGCTTCAAACGATTAGGAAAAGGGACAGGGATAGGAGAAACAATCACACTTTCATCAATCACCTTTTCACTCTCAACCGCCTCACTCTCTTTCTTCTCACTTGCCCCACCCCCATTGGCGTTACCCTTAGTCTCTTTTTCTAATGGCAATGTGGCCTTGGGTGAGACCTTTGGCACAATAGTTTTATCAATTGAGTTGAGTTGCCACTCTAAAGGGTAGTAACCGCCTTGAGTTGCTTACAACTCTCTTGGGTGGGTTTGACCAACTCAACCACATGTTGACCCTTGGGTTTTTCTTGGGATTGAGTGGGGAATTTCCCCTTCTCTTGTTGAGACAACCCGATGTGAATTGTGATCTTTGTGAGTTGAGCCGAGATGTTGTTGTTGAAAGTGGTTTGGTTTTGGATGAAATTATAATGCACATCCTCCAAGTTCCTCTTATGAGGAGGTTGGTAGGTGGGAGGATTTGATGGTGCTTGTTGGGGAGGACCTTGGGGAGATGGATTGGATTGGTACCCTTGTAGATTGGACCGGTGGTATTGGAAGCTAGATGCTTGCCCTTGACCTTGGGATTGAAATTGAGTTTGCCTAGGAGGTGCAGGCGATGTGTATGTGTTTGAGCCATAAGGGATAGGGTTCTCATTCCTCCAATTAAAATTAGGGTGATCACGCCACCCCACATTATTAGTGTTGGAATTCGGAGAAAATGATTGCCTAGGTTGGTGGAAGGCATTGACTTGTTCATGATATGCTTCTTTAAGTGTCGGGATGTTCGGGCACTCCAATGTGGAATGGTCGACACCACCACAAATAGAACAAGACTCCTTGGCTCTTGACACATGAGACACCTCTCGTCTCCTATCCACCTCATGGCTATCTACTTTCTTAGATAATTTGGAAATTTGTGAAAGTAGATCCTCCTAGTCTTTCAAGTCATATATCCCCCCCTTTGTGATTGACTACTACCCGGCAATGTCCTAGGTACATCATTTGGGTCCCTAACATCCCAAGATTGTGCATTTTTGGCCAAGGTAGCAAAGTAGTCAAGGGCCTCATCAGGATCTTTGTTCAAAAATTCACCATTACACATCATATCAATAAATTGCCTATGGTTTGGTGTAATTCCTTCGTAGAAGAAACTCACCAATTGCCATGATTTAAACCCATGATGTGGAATGGATTGGATTAAATCCTTGTAATAATCCCAGCACTGGTAGAATTACTCATTTGGGTTTTCAGAAAAATTTTAAATTTCCTTTTTTAAAGAAGTGGTTCTATGAACCGAAAATTTTTTTTTCAAAAAAATGAAACTATTTGGTGCTAAGATAACATGGTCCGGGACGCCAAGGAATCAATCCAAATCCTTGCCTTACCATTCAAGGAGAAAGGGAACAATTTCATCCTCCCTATTTCCTCCATGTTATAATTTTGGATAAAGGTTGCAACCATCTCCTCATAGGACCTTATATGATTATACGGGTTTTCATTCTCGATCCCGCAAAATTTGGGGAGTAGTTGCAACATCCAAGGTTTGACTACAAAGAGATGAGCTTGGACGGGAAGAAGGATGCATGTTGGTGTGGTGCTACGGGTTGGTTGAAGGAACTCCCGCATTGTCCTAGATGGAGGGTCAAGTTGGATGTTCCCCTCATTCATAGGTGGGGGAAATGAACACGTGGGTTGGGCATCCTAGGTGGTTGCAATCCCCCACCCCCTTGCATATTTGGGTTGGCATTCACATTATCAAATTGATCGGGAGGGGGATAGTGCATTCTTGGGTTAGGCATCCTAGGTTCGGGCAATCCCCTACCCCTTTGGTCATTTAGGTTTGCACCAATATTATCAAAATTCCCACCCCCATGCATGCTTGGGTGGACACTCGCATTTTCAAAATTGTCACCCGCATCCTCAGGTGAATCTTGGTCAACGTTCATGTTGTGGCCTAAAGGTTGTCTAACTAATCGGTGATGGCCGTCCTTTCCCCACATGCAACAAAATAAATACAAATGAAATTATACACAAACAAGAATATATAATCGAGACAACGTACCTCAGCCCGTGATGAGCATCACGGTACTTACCTTCGTTGTTCGGAAACCACCTCCTTGATTTGACTCTTGCCATTCCCTGGCAACGGCACCAAAAATTATTGATGTTAAAACCTCACCTCCGTTAACCCCTCAATACTATCCCTCAAACTATGCAATGTATGTGTGAAGGGAAGGATTTCTTCCCCTTGGTATAGTGCCAAAAGAAAGGGCAAGGAGAAAGGAAAATGGGATGATGTAAATGTGGAGTGTATACGCACCAAAATGCTCCCCAATCGCAAGGAGACTTTTGCGGGTCGTGCTTTACTTAGAAGAGTATTCCAAGGTCGTATCCACGAGGAAGGAAGTAAATCAAGATGGAAGTGATTTGGAGGAAATGAAAGTGAAAAATCTTTGTTCTTTTGAGAGTTGTTTGGTGAAGTGTGTGCTAATGAAAATGTAATGAGAAAAATAAATGTTGGCAATTCCAAGAGGTCACTCCACTCGGTATACAATCTCAACTCAAACCATTCCTCCGATCGAGCATAAATGAACGATTGATTCGTGGGAAGCTGAGGATGAGGCCGGTGAGTATCTAAGCATAAACCGTGACTAAAGGATTTAGCTACTCATACTTGAAATGAAAATAACAATGAAATGGACGTGCATTCTAATGAAATGAAGATTCAAAGTAACTAATTTCAATAACTCTTAATCTAGAAATTAAGGAGATGAAAACCCATTTTAGATCTATGAAAAAGTGAAGAACTTCAAAGCATTAATGGTAAAAACTTGAAAAGAGCATTAGACTAAGAAACAACATAAAGGAACTAGCATTAATGACATTGAAATGAAGTTTTAAAGATCCTTACAAGAGATTACAAGCCAATGCAATGGAAAATACATGAAAAACGTAACTTTCTCTCTCTAAAAAACACTATTCACCTTCTTCTACACCTAGAGCTTCTCTCTTTATATTCAATACAATGTAATTCTCTCTTCTTTTCTCCAGTGAATGACCCTTCCGCACAGAGTCATCTCCCCCCAAAAACGTGCAAAGAGGCCTAGGAAGTGACCTCCAACATCAGCCCATGAATTAGGGTGGGCTGGACGGGGGTTGCGCTGGTGGTGCAGGTGGTGTCCATCACCCAACTGGTTTGTCACTCCTCATTTATGGCTGAAGCTCCCAAGGTCTAAAGAGGAGTGTGAACATGATGAATAGTCTTGTGGGCGTGTCAGAGGAGTGGGGGAGAACCGTTGATGGGGCCCTCAAAGTAAGTGGAGAAGCACAGCAGAAGATAGGTCTGTCAGGCAAATTGTACCGGTACGGCGTGCCGGTACAACGTACCGGTACTTCGAACGCCAGTAGGTTGGGCGTATCGATACTGCATACTGGTACGGTTTTTGCTGCCTTGTCTTATTTGACTGTTTCTTGGTTCCAAAACTCTTCACAAGACATCCTTTGACCCCCATTAGGCCCAAGCAATGTGGGAAAGCTTTAAGGGGCTTCTTTTCGCACATTTTAACTGCATAAACAAAACATCAATGTCATGACTTCAATTAATGAAACACCTCTAAGTTAAGAGTCAAAAAACAATCAAATAAGCATGATTAGCTTATAGAAATATGCAATGCTTAGTGCTAATCAACTTTCCTATTGGGTATGTGAAATCGACTTTCTTTCGTTCTTCCTCATACTGTAAAGTGTTTGGTTTGACTAGGTAGAGTATGAATGTGATTGTGGGTTCTTGATACACCGTAGACTTGTCACAAGGTATAGTTGGGTCTAACACATGCACATTAGTCCCTCACTTCCAACCAATCAATCTAACACCAAGACACCATTGGTGGTATGAATTGAGTCAATTGGGCTTTCACATTAGAATGACCTCTATGGATTAGCCAACCCTATGTTCCTTGCATTTTTCATCAAAACACAACTTTTCAAAACACAAATCTCACAATTTTCTAATTTTTATTTGTTCACCAATCACCTTTCAAAGCAATTTGACCTACCTTTCCTGAGGAGACGAAATTTGAATACTCATTGCAAGTAAAACATGACATTTGCAAGTCTCTCTTCGTTGGGGAGCACTTTTGCGCACACATATTTTTTTTTCACACGCTGGTTTTGCCCATTTCTTGCATGATACCTGAGGGACAGTGATACTCACCTACTCACATAAGCCATATACACATATCACGAGTTCATGTTTGGAGATTAAGGTGAACCAATTCAAGCATTTTTTGTGACGTTTCCAGGGAAGGCAAAGCGTTGGAATAGAAGGTGATTTCGAACAACGGAAGTAAGTTCCATGATTCTCATCACGGGCTGTGGTACATTATTCCTTTGTATATATTTGTGTATACTTTTCCTTTCAATTATAGATAATGTTTGGGTATGTGTGGTTGGGAAAACCAAATTAGATTAGTGAGACATGCCATAGGACCAAACATGAATCTAGACGAAGACCCACCCGAGGACGCTGGAGACAACATCCGAGATGATGGTGTTAATATTCCAAGTGGCAGGGAATGCAAGACCCTAGAATGCCAAACCCCAAAATGTAATTTCCCCCTCCTAGAAATGAGGGAAACAATATCCCAATTGATCCTCTCGCGAGGTCAATGAGGGATTATCTCCAACCAATCGGAAGCACCACCCCCTCGTGCATAATTCTACTTGTCCAAGCTCATGCCTTCCTACTGGATTGCGTTTCACCCTAATATCTAAACACAAACTCTTAATATGTGTATATGACTTATATAAGTATGTGAGCATCACTCTTCTTCGGATTCGATGCTAGAAATGGTAAAAACATGTGTGTGATGAAAATGCGTGCGTGTGTGTGTGCAAAAGTGCTCCCCAACCGTAGAGAGACTTACAATATCGTGTTCTACTTCAAATTGAGTATTCTAGGATCGTCTCCTCAATGAAAGAAGGTCAAATGGTGATGAAAGTGGTTTTGTAAAGAAATGACAAGTTTAAAACTCTTGTGAGTTTTGTGTTTTGGTAAGTGGGGTTTTTGATAAAAATTGCAATGAAAAGAAGGTTGGCTAATCCAAAGAGGTCATTTCAATAGGAATGCCAAATCAACTCAATTTACTCTACCATTGGTTTCTTGGCGCTTGATTGATTCGTAGGAAGAGAGAGACTAATGTGGAGATGTAGGCTCAAACATGCCCTGTGACAAGTCTATGGTGTAACAAGAGCTTACAATGACGTCCGCACTCAACCTAGTCAAACCAAACACTTTACACTACAAGGAGGAATGAAGGAGAGTTGATTTAGCATACCTAAGAGGAAATATCCCTTGGATTATCCAACTAATTACTCACATGCATAATGTAAAGAGACATGATGAAGAAATGGAACATAGAACTTGTTTTAATGCAAGAAAAGAGTTAAACTACAATAGAAATAGCATTTATAGACAAAATACAAAGATTGGACTTAAATAACTAAATGTAGAACTTGAAATTCTAGAAAACTGTAGCTAAACATGTATACAACTTGAATAAAAGAGTTTTAAGTGAAAAGGGAAAAAGATTACAAGTAATTTAAAGCTTACAACATTGAAAATGGTGAAGAAAATTGAAAAACCCATCTTTCTCTCTCTAACTTCATCTTATTCCTTAAGCTTCTCTCTCTAAAACTATGTGTGTAGCTGAATAATTATTGTAGAAAGCCTCCCAGTTTAGTCCATAACCATCCCCAAGGTCTGTGTGACTGACTTCCTAACATTGGAAGGTCATTGGGGGACTGCCACAAGCAACTACAGGTCCACATTCTCCTTCCATTTTTCCCCCTAACTACGCTCTTTTTGTCTCTTCCTCTTCTATGCTTTTTCTTCCAAAGTAAGATTTTAGGTGTAAGAAAGCATGTTTGTATGTAGAATGTGTCAGGGCATGTGTGGGAGAAGCAGAGATAGGCCCTCGAAGCAGTTGGAGTTGAGATTGTAGCTTTCTGGCGTTTCTGGGCAAAACCTATCGTTAGATTTTTTCCAGTAGGCAAAATCTATCGGTAGATTTTGGCAAGGGCAGCGGTAGAAGAATTCCAGTACACTAAACCTATCGGTAGGTTTTGATGAACATACTAGTAGGTTTTCACCTGTATTGGCTTTTTCTTGATTTCTTGATATCCCGAGCCACCGGTTAGGCCCCTTCTTCTTCTCCATTTCCTTTAAGCACTTGATGGAAGTTTAACCCACGCCATTTACTACTCTTTACCTACAATCACACAACAACTTCATTAATTGTTAGATTAAACTCATTTTTCCCTATTCTCTCCATAAAATCAAGAATAAAATGGGTGCAAAGAGATAAATGATGTGCAATATTCTTTGCTCTTCACACCCCCAACTTGAGGTTTACTAGTCCCCACCAAACTTTATTTCCAAACCATAAAGCATAAAAGTAAAACAATCCACCAAAGCAAGGTAATTCACCAAACAATCAAAATGCAAAAATCATAATGGAATTAAACAAATGAACTTGGATAAGATGAAACAAAACAAATGTGATTCTTTTAATCTTTTCCCCAAAAAGTTAGGTAGAATGAGTAAAAGTCAAAAGTGAAAAGGCCTAAAATCCTAGAGACTTTTCTATTAGGCTGACAATTCTAATCCTATATGTGCAACAACTAAAAGCAACAAGAACAAAATAGATCACCCTACTCATTATCCTCATATCCAATCCCCTCCTCATCACTCTCACACTCATTGCCTTCCTCGTCACCGAAGTCATCATCATCGGAACCCTCTACCTCAACAACAGTAGAAGCCATGGGGGCAGAGGTAGAAGGTCCAGCAAAAGGGGGTGGAGGTCCACTAGGGATGGGCTCTCTAGGGAAGTTGTGGTAAAAAATCCTCGTAACCATCAAGGAGAGTCGATGCATAAACTCTTCCATGACGTCTAAGTGTTGAGCAACTGTGCGAGGCGGGACAGTGGTGGAAAGCTGGGTAGTGGATGGCTCCGGTCTTGGTGCTTTGGCTTTCTCACTCTGACTCCCAATCATTGTTGTCCTCTTACTGCTACTTGACTTACCAATAGCTCCAAACTCTTGGGGTAGCAACACATCGGAGATGTTGGCCTTAACTACATGGTTCGTTCTCCCTAATCTTTGAACATGCACCCAATAGTGTGTTTATGGCTTATATAAGTAGGTGAGTGACACTCTCCCTAAGGTTCGATGCTAGAAATGGGGCGAATCGTGTGTGTGAACAAAAACAAGTGTGTGTGGGTGTGCAAAATTGCATAGAGAGACTTGCAATATCGTGTTTTACTTGAAATGAGTATTTCAAGGTCGTATCCTTAGATAAAATCGGTCGAATTGTGGTGAATGTGATTTTGTAAAGAAATGAAAATTGTAAGATCTTGTGAGTTTGTGTTTTGGTGAATGGAGTTTTTGATAGAAATGCAAGAAAACAAGGTTGGCTAATCTGAAGAGATCATTCCAATCAGAATGCCAAATCAACTCAATTTATTCAACCAACGGTGACTAGGTGTTTCATAGATTCTTAGGAAGTGAGGGACTAAAGTGGAGGTGTAGGCTCAAGCATATCCTATGACAAGTCTACGGTCTATCAAGAGCTCACATCCATGTCCGCACTCAACCTAGTTAAACCAAACACTTTACACTATGAGGAAGAATGGAGGAGAGTTGATTTACCATACCCAAAAGAAAATCTCCCTCGGATTAGCCAACTAAAAACTTAGCTATCCATAGTCAAAGCAAAAACATGCATAATGTAAAGAGACATGATGAAGAAATGAAACATGGAACTAGTATTAATGCAAGAAAAGATTTAAACTACAAGGAAATGACATTCATAGTCAAAATACAAAGATTAGAAATAAATACCCAAATGTAGAACTTGAAATGCTGGAAATACTGAGTTAAGCTTGCAAACTACTTGAATGAAAGAGTTTAAATTCAAAAGGGAAAATATTACAAGTAATTTAAAGCTTACAACACTGAAAATGGTGAAGAAATAATGAAAACCCAACTTTCTCTCTCTTACTTCATCTTTTTCCTTGAGCATCTCTCTCTAAAATGTATGGGGGTAGCAGAATAAAATAAATTGTGTAAGAATGTCCCAATTTCATCCATAACCCCCTAAGGACTATGAGAGCTGACTTTCCATCATTGGGAAGGGATTGGACACCTTTTCACAACAAGGACAGGCCATGCCTAGCCTTTTGCATCCTTCCCAACTACTCTCTTTCTCTCTATTCATCTTCCATGATTTTTCTTCCAAAGTCAAACCGTAGGTGTAAGAGAGCATGTTTGTACGTAGAATATGTCAGTTTATATGTGGGAGAAGCAGAGGTGGGCCCATAAGTAGTTGGAGTTGAGATTGCAGCTTTCTGGCGTTTATGGGAAAAACCTATTGGTAGAACGTCAAAAAAACCTAAAGGTAGGTTTTCCCCTGTTTTGGCTTTTCTTGATTTCTTGATATCCCGAGCCACCCATTAAGCCTGCCCTCCTTCTTCATTGTCTTTAAGCACTTGATGGCAGGCTTAATATATGCCATTACCTACTCTTTACCTACAATCACACAAAACTCCATTAATTGACAGATTAAATGCAATTTCTCCCATTTTCTCCACAAAAGCAAGTATAAAATGGGTGAAAATAGACAAATGATGCACAATATTCTATGCTCATCACACCCCCCAACTTGAGTTTTGCTAGTCCCTAGCAAACTTTATTTCCAAAACTTAAAGCATAAAACCAAAACTACAAACAATCCATTCATGCAATTCAAGTCACCCAACATTCAAAATGCAAAAATCACATTGCAATTAAACAACTGAACTTAGCACGATGGAACAAAAACAATTGTGGTTCTTTCATTCATAACTTCAAAGAGTTAAGTATAAGGAGTAGAGGCCAATACCAAAATGGCCTAAGATCCTAGATAAACTCTTAAACTATTTCATCTATTATACTCTTATATGTGTAACTACAAAAATAAATAAAACAAAAGGTCACTCTACTTATCATCATCATCATCTCTAAACCCGTCTTCATCTTTGCATCATTAGAGTCGTCATCATCGGAGCCCTCCACGTCAACAACCGTAGAAGCTATAGGGACAGAGGTGGAGGGTCCAGGAGTAGGAGGTGGAGGCACATCGGGGATCCCCTCTCCCGAGAAGGTGTGCTAATATATCCTCATCATCATCAGGGATAGCTGATGCATACTCCTGTCTAGGTCATCCATCCTACTCTCCATAGCATCCAAGCATTGAGAAATGGTGTGAGGTAAGGCAGTGGTGGATGACCAGCAGTAGACGACCCGACAGTGGATGGCTCAGGTCCCAGTGTTTTGGCTCTCTCACCCCTATTCATTGTTGTCTTCTTGCTGTTACTGGACTTCTTAATAACTCTAAACTATGAGGGTAGCAACACATTGGAGGCATAGACCATTACCTTAGAGTGATAGCACAACCTCGTAACCAAGTTGGCGAAAGGGAGATTCGCCTTCGGCTTGCTAGCTTTTTCCCTGTCATGAAGGCTTGAAGGAGGGCAAGATTATATTCCCTTTGGGTCTTCTCCACACCCCAGGGTAGTTGGTTGTAAAGTAGGACTTTGTTCATTACCACGTATACAGCTTGAGGCCCCCAGATTGAATTTTTCCCTTGAATTGTGTCGGGTCCTCATACATCAATTGCATGTACTCTGGGAGTAATTTCCCCCTTGGATATTGTGTGGATAAACTGGGGTATTGGTGGGATGCCTCTGGTACTTCATCAAAGTGGTTATCACGTACTGGGTAGCCTAAAAGACTTTTCTCTCACATTGGTCTTGAGTATACAAAGTCCTCGTCCACAACATTCAACCTCTTCTAAAATTCCCTACCAATTGGGAGGTTGTTCCTTGCAACTGGCTCAAACCATATCCGAATCCCATGCCCCTCTATCGCTCTCAGAACCTTGTCATTTGGCCCGAGGGTGGGCATGTCCACAAGACGTTCGCACGTCACATTCTTCTCGTCAATCCTCTTCATGCGAGCATCATACTTTTGATTTTGTTGTCTCTCCTCACTCTGTCCACTAGGGCGTGCCTTCGTCCTCTTATGGGAACTCGTGCTCGCGAATTGTGGAGAACTCGGTAGTTTATTTGGTACAGGCTCTGTAAATCAAAAATGCCCAAAGGGCCACAAAGGGTGGAAACCACATCCAAAGTCCCTCAAAGAGATCAAGGGGATCATGATCTTGCTTACGTAGACGAGCCATTGTACTAGATTCCAAGATTTTGAGAAAAACTAATGCAAAGTGGATTTGGGGAAATTTTTTGAGAGAACTAGGGTTTTGTGAGAAATCCAAGCAATTTGCAATGAAATTCAAGTAAAAAAATAAACTTAATGAGGCTTTGAGAGAGATTAGATGGATGAGTGAGGAATCTTTGAAGGATAGGGGAGCTTTGAGAGAGAAGAGATAGGAGAGAGCTTGAGAGATTGAATGTAGAGGAGAAAATGAAAGGTTTTCCTATAAATTCAGACTTAAAACCCTCATTTCCTGGTTTTCTGGGCAAAACCTACCAGTAGAATGATCAAAACCTACCAGTAGGTTTTGTGCACTAGAAAATTCCTACTGGCATGTTTTGATAGACATCTACCGGTAGGTTTTATCTTTTTTCCAAAAATTCTCTGTGCTCCCATTTTTATTTCTAGTCCAATTTCACTCACCCTCTACACATTCTAACGACCTATTTACAACCTCTACTCCACCAAAAACCTAAACTACAATTGTGAACCCCACTTGAGTGATCATGCCCAAAGTCATTTACGAAATTGCAATATGATTTAAAATTGTGATGCTTTTAAAAACACAAGACATGGATTTCTAAATCTAACAACTAAAATGAATTACCAAAATGTAAAGCACATATTTAAATGTTAAAGGCATTCCTAATCTTTCATAATATCTAAAGTTTGAGCAATATTTCCCAATCTCGCAAGCATAGGGTGCTTGATTATTCCGTTGTATTCCCTAATCTCCGCACATCACCCTCAATTGTGTGTATGACTTATACGGATAGAGGAGTGTCACTCTCCCTATGAATGGTTTGAGAAATGGGGCAACAGAATATCGAAGAATGAAATGTGTGTGTGTGTGTGTGTGTGAACAAAAGTGATCTCCAAGGGCAGGGAGACTTTCGAGTGTCATGTTTTACTTGGAAATCGTATTTCAAGGTTGTCTCCTCAGGGAAGGAGGTGAATCGTGTTGAAGATGATTTTGTTGAAAAAAGAAAAGTGTAAAAATATTTTGATGTTTGAATTTAGTTTGTGATTGTGTTCTTGGTGAAATTGAAATGGAACAAGTGTTGGCTAATCCGAAGAAGTCTTTACGATGGGAATGTCAAATTAACTCAAGACCTTCCTCCAATGGTGCCTAGATGTTCGATTGATTCACAGGAAGTGCGGCACCAAAATGGAGGTGAGGATTCAATCACACCCCGTGACAATGCCTACGGTGTATCAAGAACTCACAATCACGTCCACACTCAACCTAGTCAAACCGAGTCATCGTACACTACGAGGAGGAATGAAAATGAGTTGAAGTAGCATATCCAAGGAGAATTTTCCATTGGATTAGCTAAGTATAAACTTAGCTACTCATGTCTAAAACAAAGTCATAAATGAAATGAAGAGACACTGCAAGAAAATGAAGATTGGAGTTTAAGTTAGTGCATGAAAACATCAACTACAAGAAAGTGCATTTAATACCCATTTGAAGAACTGGAAATGAAAACTTAAATGCAACAATGTTAAAAGATAAGATGCCCAACTAAACTTGCAATGCACTTAAAGTAAATGACATTAAATATAATAAATGAATCTTACAAGAGTCTTGAGCTAGATTACAAGTGAAATGGATGGTAGAAATGTAAAAATCTAAGCTTTTTCTCTCTAACTATGTCTTCTACCTAGAGCTTCATCTCTACAATGCAATACATTGAGAATAATACATAATGAATGATACAAAATTTCCATGGAGAACCCCATAGCCTATATGGTAGATCTCTCATCCATAGGAGGCGGATTGGATGCCTTGTTGTAGGCTATGACAAGCATAGCCTTCCTCTCTCTTGCCTTGCTTTTCTCTCTCCTCCTCATTAATGCTCCAGCCTTCAAAGTCCAAGCTATGGTGATGTGAGACATGTAGATGTGTAAGGGATGTCTAGAGACTTGTTGGAGAAGGGTAGGTGGGACCCCTAAATGACAGAGCTTGAGTTATAGGCTGTCTATGCAATCTAGGCAAAACCTTTTGGAAAGTTTGTGCAGAAACAGTTAAATGAGGAAATCAGTAGGAAAAACCTTCCAGAAGGTTCATTCCAGTATGAAAAACCTTCCAGAAGGTTTTGGCAGTGAAAAGGAAAACAAAGGCAAAACCTTCTGGAAGGTTTTCATCAAATATGCATTTTTCTTGTTTTCTTTAGTTTCCAAATCTTCCTTTATGTAAAGAGACATGTAAAGGTAATGGAGCATGAAACTTAACTTAAATCAAGAAAACTTATACTAAGAAGAAAAATATTCAATACCAAATGTAAAAGCTTGAAATGAAGAAAACTTAAACAACAATGGTGAAATCTAGAATACTCAACTAAACTTGCAAAACACTTGAAGTAAATGACATTAAAAGTAAATAATGAATCTTACAAGAGTATTCAAGAAGATTACAAGTGAAAATGGAAGAAGGAAATGCCAAAACTCTAGGTTTTCTATCTACTATTCAACATCTTTTTCCTAATCCTAGGTAGCCACCCCTTGAAATGTCTTGTGAATGTCGAACATATGAAGTGTGAGCCTTCATTTTTGTCCATAGGAGTCCCCAGGTCTGTATGAAAGGCCACCCATCCATAGGATGCTGATTTGATACCTTGAACAGGCTAGGACAAGCTAAGCCTACAACACACCAGGCAGCCCCCTTCTCTTCCATCCACATTAATGTCTTTGCCTTTGAAGTCTTCAACTAGGGGGTAGGAGGCATGTAGACGTGTAAGGAAAGTCTGGGGACCAGTGGGAGAATCAATGGTGGGACTCCCAAACAAGTGGAACATGATTTGTATGCGTTATGGGCACTTTAGGCATGGCGTACCGGTACACGTACCAGTACACCTTGTCTGCTGCGGATCAGTTTTCATAGAATTTTCATAAATTAATATCCAACCGTCTTATTGAGCTAAAATTTTCACACAACATAGAATACATCTAGATCTACAACTTTCATGTTTTGTACTTTTTTAGATTCTAAGCGGATCATGTTCAAAAAGGAGGAAAACCGTGTACTATAAGCAAATGGTGTGGGTGCTAGTGCCTTGGTTCCAAAACACCAATACCTCCTTGATTTCTTAACTTTTAAGCCTCCAAATCCTAATGTAATGTTTCCATGCCTTCACCACACATCCAAAACTAGTTGCAAGGTTCTAATATAATTTACGATATGATTACCTACAACATTGAAAATTCAAATTTATTCATAATTTCGACTAACTCTAAGTACTTATATGCAAAAGTTGAGTTAAATATGTATATAATGAGGCCATTAAATATGCAATATTTTGTGCTTATCACCGGTGTTCTTGGTGTGACCCCCCTAAAATCAGGGGTCCCTTTTTTCCCGTTCATCAACCGTCAACCCACGAAAATATCCGTGAATGCTGCGCAACCCGACATCACGTCAATAGTACCATTTTTCTTACCGGAATCATAACTCATGCGTGCTATCTGTGATTTCCTTTAGTCATTTAATTCAACTGAGGTCCTATGTGCCTCAATATACCTCATTTAATGTCATGTTATATCATTTGAACTAAAAAGATCAAAGTCCAATCGCATAACGAAACAATTTTAAAATATCAGATTTTTAGAAAATCTTTCGAAAGGTTTTGATCGACCTTCCAAAAGGTTCTGCCTACAAGAAAAGTTCTTCCAGAAGGTTTTCACAAACCTTCCGACAGGTTTTACCTTCTGGAATATAATTACATTAACCTACAAGTTCTTCCAGAAGGTTTTGTTCGACCTTCCGGAAGGTTTTGCCTATTGGAAAGAATTTTACCTTAACTTTCAAGATCTTCCGGAAGGTTTTGTTCGACCTTTCGGAAGATTTTGCCTACTAGAAAGAATTTTACCAAAATTTTTCCTTAACCTTCTGGAAGGTTTTTATCGACCTTCTAGAAGGTTTTGTCTGTATTTTCTACAAATCTTTCGTTTTTTATTTCCAATTCATTCCAACCAATTTCACAGCCATCCCGATCCTTACATAACATGTATTTGAGCAACCAACATGGTTTATACAAGGTCTATTTCAACATTGGCAAAAGATCTCATTTAATTAGATGCCAAACTAAACATTCTTCATAATATTACAAATTACACAAAATAAGCCACATTTCAGCTTCATCCACGAGACTCGAAGTGAAAACATTCCACCGGCGTAAACCCCGTACCTGAAATTTTTTTCCATAAAGGGTGAGCCACGCTCAGTAGAGTATTTCCTAAATAGACTACTCCGCAACCAAAATGCACATGAAAATGCTCATATGCAACAAATTCTCCATTCATACAATCCAAGCATAGATATTCTATTGATGTTGGGAATTTATAATGCAACGCTATGGAATGAGATGAGACTCACTCTCACAAGCCAACTTGAGCCTTCTCCGGCTCTTCGACACATGCAATTGCTAATGTGCATTTGCCCGTCATCTGTGATTCCAAGCCCTTCCCGGCTCTCCAACACATGCAATTTTCCATGTGCATAATTCCGTCATTTATTTTACACATCAAATAACATTACCATTCTAGGGTCTTGTATGGGATGGGTATTTATGGATTTACACCAACGGCACCCAACAGACACGGGATTTATAGACTTCCACAACAGTCTCGGGTACACCGAGACACTTTATGGACTAATACCAACGGAAGTGCGTATCAAAATCACCGGGTCTTGCACCCGAGGGATCTTCTAGCCCTTCTTGCTAACCCCGACCTACCTTACTCGAGTCCACTTGTCATCCACGAACTATGGTGTTGACTATTTCATGCACACACACCCACTCAATCGCAATGTTTCCGTGCATATGCAATGTAATGTCTCAATGCAACCACAATATGATGTTTAATATGCTATGTGTACCATATGAACCATTTCCAACCCAATTCACCTAATCTATGACAAATTATATCAAAAACATATAATTTTCATCACTCACAATGTCAATAAACTAATATGCATTTATCAACATTTTGTCCAAAACTCAAGTCCAAGCATGTCATCTCATATTAAGCAACAACATACTTCCAAATCATGGCATAATATAAGCACACAATATGCCCATAATTTCACATAATTCCAGAATTCACATTAGGCAATTTCTACGTACCCGTTTCAACAAAGTCACTTCTATAGGCAAGTCATATATATCTATATTAACCTACCCATTTCATCACAGCATTTAAAGTTGTGAATAGAACTAAGAAGGAGAATCTCCTACCTCTTGTAGCTTGAGGAATGCCCTTGGGAAGCTCCCAAAACCCAAAAACGAGCTAGAACTCCACTTTTCCCAAATCCTCTTTCTTGGACTTTGGTGGAAACCCTTGTTTTTGCCGTAGCCGTGTAGCCCTCAACAAGGAGAATGAATGTTCCTCTTGGCACGAATGGATCTGAGCACTAGAATCCCGAAGATCTTAGAGAGAAGGTGGAGAAATTCTCTGTTTTCCCTCTCTTCTCTATCAGTTAACGGCTAAACAAAGAAAAAATGGGGCAAAATCAGATTTCCTCCTTTATTTATATTTCTCAATACTTGGCCCACAACGCGCCATACGACCTTCTATTTTACGGGTCTATTTTTACCTCGAAACGATTAAATTTGGTTCCGCCTCAAGTTCAAAATTTTTTTACTTTGTCTTGACTTCATTTATTTTCAAAACTCATAATATTCCTAAAAAATTTCGTATTTGGGTCTCCTGGGTCCGACCACCTCGTAAAGCGCAAAAAATTCGTCTATCTTGAAATTCGATGAAAATTGATATGATGACTAGATTTCGCGAGATGAATCCAACCGTGAGTTTTGTTTCATCATCCGAGTTCTAGAAAAACTGTGATTTGTGACCCGTATCGTAATGATAAATTACTATTTTGCCCTTTATTCATAAAAGTTTAAATTTACCCGAATTTTACATTCTTCCCCCCTCAAAAGAATTTCGTCCCTAAAATTCATACACACATGCACACTTAACCACATGCACGTGCAACAAGTAATCTTCTACCTAAAATTATAGACATGTACCTCCATCCTTGAATAAGAACAGATGACTAGCACGAATGGTGTCCTCATGCTCCCATGTCGCCTCCTCCACTCCCCAGTGCTGCCAAAACACCTTCACTAGCCTCACAGTCTTGCCTCGCAAACCTTGCTCTCAGCCATCCATGATATGCACCGGTCCCTCCTCGAAAGTCCCATCCGCATTAACCATCAACTCACCCCAATCCACCACATATATCGGATCTAGAGTATACTTCCGGAGCATAGAGACATAGAATACCGCATGAACACCCGACTAATTTGGCGACAATGCCAACTTGTAAGCCATTGTGCCCACCCTCTCGAGTACCTCGAAGGGGCCGATAAACCTCGGTGACAGTTTTCCTTGCTTGTCGAATCTGACCACTCCCCTCTTAGGCGTCACCTTTAAGAAGACGTGATCCCCTACCTCAAACTCCAAAGGTCGTCGCCGTCTGCCGGCGTAGCTCTTCTGCCGGCTTTGAGCCATGAGAAGACATTTTCGTATCAAATTCACCTTCTCTAAGGTGTCTCTAATCAAGTCAAGACCCGTAGAGGGTCTCTCTCCCACCGCTGTCCAACAAATCAGAGAACGACAATGCCTCCCATACAGTGCCTCATAGGGTGTCATCTGTATGCTGGCCTAGTAACTGTTATTATAGGCGAACTCCACTAAGGGTAAATGCTCTTCCCAACTACCTTTAAGATCTAGGACGTATGTCCGCAGCATGTTCTCTAAAATCTGGATGGTCCTCTCCGACTGACCGTCCGTCTGGGGATGAAAGGATGTACTCATCATCAGCAGTGTCCCCATGGCTTGTTGAAAACTCACCCAAAAATGAGCCGTAAATCTGGGATCTCGATCTGATACTATAGATACAAGCACCCAATGTAACCGGACTATCTCCCGAATATATAACTTGCAAAACTTCTCCGGCCTGAAGGTCATCCGTACTACCAAAAAGTTTGCTGACTTAGTAAGCCAGTCCACTATCACCCATAACGCATCATGTCCCCAAGATGTCCGTGGCAAGTGAGTCACAAAAACCATCGTGACACGTTTCCACTTCCACTTAGCTGCCTCCAATGGCTGGAGTAACCTTGCTTGTCTTTGGTTTTCAACCTTCAATTGCTGACACGTGAGACATCGGCTAACAAAATCTCCAACATCTTTCTTCATCCCGCTCAAATAATACTGGCGACGAAGATCATAGTACATCTTTGTGCCACCTGGATACACAGCAAAACGGGAACAATGAAACTCTCTAAGGATTTCCTCTCTCAAATCTGCCAACTGAGGAACCACGACCCTTCCTTGATACCGAAAACTGCCATCAGTGTGAATGGCCCATCCTTTGTCACCTATACCTGCATGTATGCGATCTCGAATGGACACTAGCTCCGTGTCCTGACTCTGGGACTCAATCACCCTGCTTAGTAGAGAATGCGTAGCCACCAAACTCCCGAATATACCCTAAGTCTGATCTATATAATGTAGCGTGAACTGTCCCACAGTCTCAAGCATCCGCCATTCTCGGGAAGTCACATTAGCCAAGACTCCCCGTGACTTCTGAAGGATTGCATCAGCCTCCATATTTTCCTTATCTGGATGGTAATGTAAAGTGAAGTCATAGTCTTCCAAGTACTCTATCCACCTCCATTGTCTCATGTTGAGGTCACGTTGTGTAAAGATGTATTTCAAACTCTTATGGTCTAAAAACACCTCAAATTGCTCACCATACAAATAGTGGCGCCAAGTCTTTAAGGCAAAGACAATGGCCGCCAACTCCATGTCATGCGTAGGGTAGTTCCGCTCGTGGTTCTTTAACTGTCGGAAACCATAAGCCACCACCCTTCCGGACTGCATCAAAACACAACTGAGTCTGTCCTTGGAGGCATTACAGTACACTGTATACATTTGTTCCCTCTCTGGACTATCAAGATAAGAGCCGAAGTAAGTATCCTCTTTAACTCCTGGAATGCTTCCTCACATGAATCATTCCACTCAAACTTGACCTCATTCCGGGTCAATCTCGTCATTGGGGCAACTAGTCGAGTGAAGTCCTCGATGAATCTCGGGTAATAACCTACTAATCCCATGAAACTACGTATCTCGAAGACTGAATTTGGCCTATCCCAACTCATAACTACCTCGACCTTCTCCGGGTCGACAGATACACCTGAATCCGAAACTACGTGTCCCAAAAATTTTACCTCTATGAGCCAAAATTCACACTTGTTAAACTTGGCGTACTACTGATGGTCCCTCAAGGTCTGGAGAACAATCCTCAAGTGACCCTCATGCTCCTCCTCGGTCTTGGAGTATATTAGGATGTCGTCAACAAAAACCATGATGAACTGATTTAAATAGGGTTGGAACACCCTATGTATGAGATCTATGAATGCCACCGGGGCATTTGTCAATCCAAAAGGCATCACGGTGAACTCGAAATGTCCATACCGCATTCTAAATGCCGTTTTAGGGATATCTGCCTCTCTAATCCTCAACTGATGGTAACCCATTCGGAGATCTATTTTGGAGTAGATCCAAGCTCCTCTCAGTTGATCAAACAGATCGCCAATCCTCAGAAAAGGGTACCTATTTTTTATGGTAACCCTGTTCAATTGTCGATAGTCTATACAGAACCGAAGAGTCTTATCCTTCTTATTGGCAAACAACACTGGAGCACCCCAAGGCGAAGTGCTCTATTTAATGAATCCCCTGTCCAACAATTCTTTCAATTGGACCTTTTGTTCTTGCAACTCAGCAGGTGTCATCCTATGTAGAGTCATAGAAATAGGCAAAGTACTAGGGTGCAACTCCATGCTAAAGTCTACATCCCTATGGGGAGGTAATCCTGATAGTTCGTCAAGAAAAACATCCTCATACTCACAAACAACCCGAGGTAAGCCCAACTCATGTCTCACCTCATCCTCCAGAGTAAGGCTTGCAAGCCAACCCATTAACTGCCCGTGCCACTAAGAGTCGTACACGGCTTAGAGCAAAGCATCGTGTTTTTTCCCTTGAAACTTGAAACAAACACCCTTCGGCATATAGGCAGTGACCCACTTTCGTTCGCAGTCCATCCCTAGGGTGACATCGAATTCTAACATGTCCATGACCCTAAGGTCTACGGTGAGTAGGGTTCCCAAGATCTCTTACTTACAACCCTGACATATCCGATCCACACTCGCCTTAGCTCCTAGGGGAGAACTCACATATAATGGCTCTTCCAAGGTATCAACCTTTAAGCCTAGATCTCTAACACACGATGCAAAAATCAATGAATGTGATGCACCAGAGTCAAATAACACCCTAGCTTGTAAGCAAGAGAGTAGAAATGTACCCTGGATGATTGGCTGATCCACTGGCTTAGTCTGTGGTGTGATAGCATAAACACGCCCCTGGGTCACCGAAGTCCCGGCCTGCATGCCTTGCCCTTGGCCTCGACCTATGCCCTGGCCCATCTAACCTGACTACGGAGTCCCTGCTCAAAAAGTGGTAAGGGCCAATGTAATGCCCTAGAACTAGTTCTGACTTCCCAGGCCCGTGACGGGGTAGGGAGGAATGTAGTGTGTCTGTGGTCGTCCCACTGATGATTGGGACTGAGAAGTCCCATAACTTTGGGATCCTTGCCTCTGAGGACAATCCCTCTTCATGTGTCCTAGTTGGTGGCAATAGAAACATGTCCGTGAGCCTGCCTGACTGGATGCTCTGAAGTGTCCCCCCAATCTAGGAGGATTGACCTTGGCCTTGGCATTGGTAGCCACGGCCCTATCCTTGATGTCCATGTGGGGTAGAAGTCCTCTGCCTCTTTCCCGAACTGGAAGGAGAGGATTGACCCCCCTTCTTCTTATCCTTAGCACCTGCCTCTCGGATGCTTCGTGCATTTTCAACTTCTCTCTCAATGGTTATGGTTGTCTCGACCATTGTGCCCATGTCTTATAAGCGGAGGCCCATAATCTTTCCCCTGATGGATAACTTCAAACCATCCTCACCATTGGTTGGCCACCATCGCATCCGGCCCTCCCTTAAAAACTGGAGGTTTTTGTGCTTTAAAATGTTGGAGGTTACTCATGCCTCCTTGATATGCACTTACGCTAGCTTGTTCAACCGTAGCTGCCATTATGCCCATTGTTTCCATAAAAGCCTATTGGTCAAAGGCTGGTGGGGGCTGATTATTGTTCCGCCCACTGCCTCGGCGTCCTCTCCTTCCACTTGCCATCTACACACATGTTAAATGAAAATAACACACTAACTTAGTATCCCGAACTAGGGATCAAGTGCAAGCTTTGAGAATTTTCTCGTTGTCCCCCTAGTAGAATGTAGGTTTTGTACTAGCAGACATTTAAATCCCAGAACTATCCCGTTCCTTCACTTTTTCCACTCCCAATATTATGTTCTCTAACCCTAGTGTGTCCCCTTTTTCATACACATTTCATCATGCATATAATCCACATAGCACAAAACAAGTAGCAATTTCTAAGCACATAACTTGAGATGAATAATGAATGCAATGGTCTAGGCCCATGCCCATGAAGCTTATGTATACCATTTACCTAGGGCTTACATCTCTTTCTCTCTTGCAATGGAAGATGATAGACTCATTTCCTACAAGACCTATATAAGATCTATGACCTTTACACTGTTACCAAGCTGTGATGCCCCTAAAACGGGGGGGTCCCTTTTTCCCCGTTGATCAACCATCAACACGCGGAAATACCTGTGAAAGCCGCACAACCCGGCATCACATCAATAGTACCCTTTTTCTTACCGAAATCATAACTCAAGCATGCTACCCGTGATTTCCTTTAGTCATTTAATTCAACGGAGGTCCTATGTGCCTTAATATACCTCATTTAATGTCATGTTGTATCATTTGAACTAAGATCAAAGTCCAATTGCATAACGAAACAATTTTAAAATATCAAATTTTTGGAAAATCTTCCGGAAGGTTTTGATCGACCTTCCGAAAGGTTCTGCCTACTAGAAAAGTTCTTCCGGAAGGATTTCACCAACCTTCCAGAAGGTTTTACCTTCTAGAATATATTTACATTAACCTACAAGATCTTACAGAAGGTTTTGTTCGACCTTCCATAAGGTTTTGCCTACTGGAAAGAATGTTACCTTAACTTTCAAGATCTTTCGGAAGGTTTTGTTTAACCTTACGAAAGGTTTTGCCTACTGAAAAAAAATTTACCAAAATTTTCCCTTAACCTTCCGGAAGGTTTTTATCGACCTTCCGTAAGGTTTTGTCTGTATTTCCCACAAATCCTTCCTTTTTCATTTCAAATTCATTCCAACCAATTTCACAACCATCCCGATCCTTACATAACATGTATTTCAGCATCCAACATGGTTTATACAAGGTCTATTGCAACATTGGCAAAAGATCTCATTTAATTACATGTCAAACTAAACATTCTTCATAATTTTACACATTACACAAAATAAGCAACATTTCGGCTTCTTCAACCACGAGACTCAAGGTGAGAACCATCCACAGGCGTAAACCCGTACCTGAAATATTTTTTCATAAAGGGTGAGCCACGCTCAGTAGAGTATTTCCTAAATAGGCTACTCCCCAACCCAAATGCACATGAAATGCTCATATACAACAAACTCACCATTCATACAATCAAAGCATAAATATTCTATCGATGTTGGGAATTTACAATGCAATGTTATGAAATGAGACGAGACTCACTCTCACAACCCAACTCGAGCCGTCCCCAACTCTTCAAAACATGCAATTGCTAATGTGCATTTGCCCGTCATCCATGATTCTGAGCCCTTCCCGGCTCTCCAACACTTATAATTTTCCATGTGCATAATTCTGTCATTTATGTTACACATCAAATGGCATTACCAATCCGGGGTCTTGTATGGGATGGAGATTTATGAACTTACACCAACAGCACCCAACCGACCCGGGATTTATGGACTTTCACCAACGGTCCTGCATATACCGACACACTTTATGGACTAATACCAACGAAAGTGTGTATCCAAATCACTAGGCCTTGTACCCAAGCGATCTTCTAGCCCTTCTTGCTAACCCCGACCCTCAACACCATGTAAACCGTGTGACTCGGCCAAGTCATCGACCTAGCTTACTCGAGCCCACTAGTCATCCACCAATTGTGTGGTTGATTATTTCATGCACACACACCCACTCAATCGCGATGTTTTTGTGCATATGCAATGTAATGTCTCATTGCAACCACAATATGAAGTTCAATATGCTATGTGTGCCATATGAACCATTTCAAAACCAGTTCACCTAATCCATGACAAATTATATCAAAACATATAATTCTCATCACTCACAATGTCAATAAACCAGTATGTATTCATCAACATTTTATCCAAAACTCAAGTCCAAGCATGTCATCTCATATTAAGCAATAACATACTTCCAAATCATGGCATAATGTAAACACACAACATGCCCACAATGTCACATAATTTAAGAATTCTCATTAGGCTATTTTTACATACCCATTTCATTAAAATCACTTCTACAGGCAAGTCATATATATCTATATTAACCTACCCATTTCATCACAACATTTAAAGTTGTGAATAGACCTAAGTAGGAGAATCTCCTACGTCTTGAGTCGTGAGGAATGCCCTTAGGAAGCTCCCAAAACACGAAAATGAGCTAGAACTCCACTTTTCCCAAATCCCATTTCTTGGACTTCGATGGAAACCCTCGTTTTTGGCGTTTCCGCGTAGCCCTCGACAAGGAGAATGACTTTTCCTCTTGGCCTGAACGGATCCGAGCGCTAGAATCCCGTAGATCTTAGAGAGAAGGTGGAGAAATGATCTCTTTTCCCTCTCTTCTCTATCGGCTAACGACTGAACAAAGAAAAAATGAAGCAAAATCAAAATTTTCCCTTTATTTATATTTCTCAATACTTGGTCCACAATGCGCCATACGACCCTCTATTTTTCAGGTCTATTTTTACCTCGAAACGATTAAATTTCATTCCAGCTCAAGTTTAAAATATTTTTTACTTTGTCTTCACTTCATTTACTTTCAAAACTCATAATATTCCTAAAAAAATTTGTATTTGGGTCTCCCAGGTCTGACCGTCTCGTAAAACGTAAAAAATTTGTCTATCTCAAAATTCGATAAAAATTGACATAGTGACTAGATTTCGCAAGACGAATCCAACAGTGAGTTCTATTTCATCATCTGAGTTCTAAAAAACTCCGATTTGTGACCCGTAGTATAGTTTTGCCCATTATTCATAAAAGTTTAAATTTACCCGGGTTTTACACTTGGTTCGGGCCATGATCATCAACAGTGCTCCCAAACCAAGAACCAACAAAAACATCCTCCTCAAACTCTCAAATGGCTTAAACACCTCCATAGACATTCCATTCACATGAGCCATCACACTAGAGTAGGTGGAATTGTAGAAGATCAAAGAAGCACTGAGGAATTTGAGCAAGAATGGGGAACTAGGGTGTGTGTTGAAAACTTGATATTTTCAGCTAAAACCCATCAAATTCTAGCCTAAATTAAGAGAAAGTAAGAGAATTTGAGGTTTGGAGGAAGTAATTTTAGGGTTAGAAGGGAGTAAGAGGAGAGGAGAGGAGATGAGAGGGTTTGAGTGCAAGAGATGGATTGGAAATGTGAAGGGTTGTTCAAACTTTTTGACTTTAAAACCCTCATTTTTTATTTTCTGGGCAAAACCTTCTGGAAGGTCGACAGAAACCTTTCGGAAGGTTTTGGTTATTGCCTAGGTCCAAAATTTCAGTGGGAAAATCCTTCCAGAAGGTAGATCAAAACCTTCCAGAAGGTTTTGATCGACCTTCCGAAAGGTTTTACCTTTGCTGCAAAACCAATCCTTTGTTCAGAAATTCTCATCCAATCCAAATCTCATCAACTCCAAAATATTTAAACACATTTCCAAAAACCTATAACCTAATAGAAACTTGAACCACGCTTACAAGCCCCAATTGGTTGATCATGCCCAAAGTCATTTCCGAAATTGTAACATGATTAAAGATTTTAATGTTTTCAAAGCATAAAATATGGATTTAAAATTAAAATTACCAAAAGGAATACCCAAAATGCAGAACATAACTTCAAACCACATAAGTATTCTTAATTCTTATCAAATATTGAAAGTTGAGCAATATTCCCCTATTCTACATGCAAGGAGCTATTCAACACATTACTCAGAAAGTCAAACTAAGCACACATGAGCGTTACTATAGCCTTAAATAAGAGTCAAACTATACACCTAAACATTCATTTTCAACATCTGTGTGTGGATTGGACAAGTAATTTGAGCATTTACACAACAAAATTCAAATTCGAATGGATTTCCAATTTCAGGTTCAACGCAAAATTTACCAAAGGTCACTCTCAACAATAAAATACACAAAAGTTATCCTGACATGCACTCCATGTGTACATATGTGATATAATCTTGTGTACAAAACAAAGTGTGCTCACATGTAATCCAAAAATGAAGTTCATGTAAGAGAATGAAACGACTTTGGCATAATCTCATGAAAAGACTGCTAGGGCATTGGGTAGCAAAACTAACTCATATTTTTCTTTGATGTATTGCATCTCCTATTCTTCCCTAATTTTATTAGGACTTCAAGGGTTATAATGAGGCCTTGGCGTGAAATTGAAGTCAGTCTATAAATTGCAAAAATTACACATTCAATGAGCACATACAGTTGAGTTCAAAAACAGATACATATGTGATACTAATGCATATGATTAACTTCTATAATACGCTCATGTGCTCAAAGTTCAAAACAGAGATCAACATATCAAAAAATTGAAACACTTTTAATAAGGGAATACATATCAACTTTTAGATATTTTTCACAAAAAGTTTCAAATTATTCACATAATTCGCACTAAAGTAAACAAAAATCTGTGAAAGGGGAATTTTCACTCCAAAAATTGGTTATATCCACAAAAATTCCACCAAACATTGTTGTATCATGCAACTGGTGCACCTTTCCCTCCAACTTGATTCATGAATTGTCCTCAATGTAACAAAAAGATATGATATGCAATGAAAGACAGTAAAAAGATGAGTAGGGTTAGAGAACACCTCACACTTGAGCTTTGACAAAAGCACCAATATCTGAAATTAAGAAAAAAATGATATACGACAAAAGAAAGTAAGTAACACGAAATAAAATAACGTAAGTAAATAAAATCAACTTTACACTAAAAAGCAGAAAAAATAATTACTAATCCACCAAGTTCGGATACACCGGATCCGTCAAGTCCTCCTCCACCACTTGTCCTTCAAAACCCTAGAAAAATGGCTTGAGTCTTTGGCCATTGACCTTGAATGTCTGGCCATTCTCGAGGTTTGTTACTTCCCCAGCTCTATTTGGTTAGGCCACCTTTACAAGATAAGGGTCATCCCAATGGGATCAGATTTTTCCTTGGAAAATCGAGAGACAAGAGTTGTATAAGAGCACTTTTTGGTCGGGCTCAAATAATTTTTGTACAATAGATTTATCATGAAAGATCTTAGCCCGTTCTTTTAAAAATTTTGAGCTCTAATACGCCTCTCTTCTAATCTCTTCCAAATCATTTAGTTCTAGCTTTCTATGCTCTCCGACCATCCTCAAATTGAAATTTAGAGTTTTTATGGCTCAATAGGCCTTGTGTTCCATCTCAACCGACAAATGGTAAGCCTTTCCATAGACAAGCTGGTAGGGAGACATGTCAAAGACAATTTTTTAGGCAGTGCAATAAGCCCATAGGGCATCAATCAGTCTATATGACCAATCTTTCCTATTGGGGTTCACCGTCTTCTCTAAAATGTTTTTGATCTCCCTATTGTCCAATTTGGCTTGGCCATTGGTTTGTGGGTGGTATATGGTGGATACCTTATGTGTAATGTCATATTTAAGCATTAAAGATGTAAATGGCCTATTGCAGAAATGTGATCCACCGTCATTTATCATTGCACGAGGCATCCCAAACCTCAAAAAAATATTCTCTTGGAGAAACTTGACTACAACCTAGTGGTCATTATTCTTAGTTGGGATGGCCTCCACCCAGTTGGGCATGTAGTCCACTGCTAGTAGAATGTATATGTAGTCAAACGACATATGGAAGGGACCCATGAAGTCGATGCCCCAATAATCAAATATTTTTTTAACAAGTACAGGGGAGAGGGGAATCATGTTCCTTAGGGTCACAATACCCAAACTTTGACATCTATCACATTTCTTACAAAATGAAAAACAATCATTTATAAGAGAGAAGCAGTAAAAACATGATTGTAGGAATTTTGCCAAAGTTTTCTTCGCAGAGAAGTGGCCACTGCATGCCTCTGAATGACAGAATGCAAGGGCATCCCGCAGTTCATTCTCTGGTACACATCTCCGCATGACTTGGTCAGGACAGTACTTGAACAAGTACATGTTGTCAAAGTAAAAGTACTTCACATTCGCTCTAAATCTTCTTCGATCATCTAGGCTCCACGACGGAGGTATCTGTCCATTGCTAGATAATTACATATGTCAGCATACCAAGGACACACAAAATAAATTGAAAGCAATTGCCTATCAGGGAAGAAATATGGAATTGGAACGTACTCATTGGCCTGTTGCACCACTAGTCGAGATAAATATTCTATCACCACATTCTCCACTCCCCTCTTGTCTTTGATTGTCATATTGAATTCTTGGAGTAGAAAGATCCACCTCATAAGTCTCGATTTGGCGTCCAGCTTAGACAATAAATACTTTAAAGCATAATGATCAGTATAGACTATTATCGGTGAACCAATGATATAAGAACGAAATTTATCTAATGCAAATGCTACCACTAACAGTTCCTTTTCTGGCGTAGTGTAGTTCATTTGGGCCTCATTGAGTGTTTTCTGGCGTAGTATATTACATAAGGCCTAATATCCTCCCTTTGACCAAGCACTACGTCGACCGCGTAATCACTTGCATCGCACATAAGCTCAAAAAGTAACTCCCACTGAGGTGGTCGCATAATTGGAGGTCTAACAAGCATGCTTATGAGTTTTATAAAAGATGTCTCACAATCATCCGACCACTCGAATGGGATGTCCTTAGACAATAAATTGGTCAAATGTCGAGCTAATGCACTAAAATTTCTAATGAAACGCCAGTAAAATCTAGCATGGCCTAGAAACGACCTAATATCATTAACGACTCTCGGCGTAAGGAGGTTCGAGATGGCCTCCACTTTTGATTTGTTCACTTCAATCCCTGTCACCGAGATGATGTGCCCGAGAATAATTCCTTGTGTCACCATGAAGTGACACTTCTCCTAATTCAAGACTAAACTCTTCTCTTCACATCTCTCCAAAATTTTCTCCAAAATTTTCAAGCACCTACTGAAAGAATCCCCAAAGACCGAGAATTCATCGATATACACCTCAACAATTTTCTCCACCATATCACTAAAGATCCCTATCATACAACATTGAAAGGTTCCAGGATCATTAGATAGCCCAAAAGTCATGCGACGGGAAGCAAAGTTACCATAGGGACAAGTGAAGGTGGTCTTCTCCTGGTCCTCTAAAGTAATCTCGATTTGATTGTAGCCTAATTATCCATCTAGGAAGCAATAGAATATATGCCCCATTACTCGTTCCAACACTTGATTGAGGAATGGCATTGGGAAATGGTCATTTCTTATGCAAAGGTTAAGCTTCCGGTAATCAATACAAACTTTTCAACTTGTGATCACCCTTGTTGGAATATGCTCATTCTCTTCATTCTCCACAACCGTAACTCCCGACTTTTTGGGTCCTACTTCCATGGGGCTAACCCACTTACTATCAGCAATCAGAAAAATAATGCCCACGTCAAGTAGTTTTAGCACCTTGTCCCTCACCACCTCCTTCATAATTGGATTTAACCTTTTTTGTGGTAGTCGAGATAATTTGGAATCCTCTTCAAGATAAATTTGGAGTGTGCAAATGAGGGGGCTTATCCCTTTAATGTCAGCAATTGTCCAACCAAGATGTGCATAAAGTCAAAATGTCTCACCACCCAAAATGTCACATCTTCCCCAAAACTAATCACCACCCAAAATGTCTCATCTCCCCAAAGATGTGCATACTTCAAGTGAGATGGTGGCGGTTTCAACTCCAAATTGGGATTTTGTACATCCAATGGAAAGATCTTCTTGTCTTGGTGAGGGAGCTTCTCAAATGTAGAGATCCACTTTTCTTCTTGTTCCACAACTTTATTTAGATCAACATTCTTCTCTTATTTCCACTTTAACATACCCAAAAGTTCCAAGTGTTTTTTTTGCCAAGGTGTCAATTCTACTGACTTCATGCACCTCCTCATCATCCCTCGGTTGCTTGGACAAGTTGAACACATTGACATCCATAGTCATGTTTCCAAATGCTAGCTTTATGAGACCATTCAAGCAATTAATCACAGCATTAGATGTGGCAAGGAAAGGTCTACCGTGTATTACAAGAATTTAGAAGCTAAGATTTGCAATCAAGTGAGTGTTAAGAACAATAAAATCAACAGGAAAGTAAAATTTATCGACTTGCACTTTATTACTTCACACAAATTTCTATGGTTCCAACATCAATAATAAAGGAAAAATTTAAGAATAAAATCCATCACTCTCCAAAAACTAGGGTTTTGAAATACAAAAAAGAGATTTCATGGTAATGCAACCCTAACTTTGTCAAAAACATGTCATCTTTGCCCAAAAGACTAAGAGAGGAAGATTTCATATCATATATATAACATTTAGAGCAAAACATACATATATACATAAGCTCTAACTTCAATGTAAGAGAAATAGAATAAATCCCCTACTTGTGTTCTTAGATTTGAGTGAAGGAGAGAAGGGTTTGATCTTCTCCAACTTGAGTCACCCTTGAATCTCTTACTTTTCCTCTTCTCTCTTCCTTTCTAATGTTTCCTAGGGTTATAATGCCTGAAATGAAGACTAAGGAGGCATCATTATGTATTTATAGTGGAAGGGGAACCGGCTGGTTCGCAACTTAAAATTTTAGATTTTTACAGCGACTACTAGTAGGTACTACCGGTAACTTAGGTACGCTAGATAGTCGACTACCGGTAGTTCGGGTATACTGGTCCATTTTCTACCGGTAGTCACTGCCCATATTTGCCTATATTTTCTGTTTTTCATTTTCAAACCATTCCAAACTCTTCCAAAACCAACACATACATGTTTAACAAGGTTTTTCACATAAATCTAGATACCTACAAGTTCTATTAAAAAAATTTTCAATTCTTTACAAGTTAAAACTAAATTTTAGCTAAACATTTACTATTTTCAACTTTAACATCTACACAATATTAACCCACACCAATGTTTTGCCTCACTCGCATTTCTTTCTACTTTTCAAATCTATAGGATTTACGCATACCTCAACACCTATACTTTCATTTAAAAAATAATTAATAAACAATTATATCACTATATGAATATAAACATGTGGGGGTTTACACATACATACATTGAGGGATGATGTTAGGAGGTTGGGAACAACAAGAAAAAAAACAACAAGCATTTTAGGTGACAGCCTTGAGTTGCTTGACTTGATTCGAAATGTGTACACCCAAGTGCAGGCGGTCAAGCTGTAGCAATAATCTAGTTTGAGTTCGGATTTGAATCTACAGGGAACTTGTCGTGTTGAAGTTTCAAAGTAAGCAGTGGTGAATATCAATTGATTGTAATCTTTGGGATTTATAGTTATGAGATTGGGAGGTTTTTCCTAGATTGAATATGAAATTCTTTCCAGGAAGGTTTGCTAGACAAATTATAAGATGAAATAAAAGTCACTCATTAGTTCGAGGATCAGGACATGTAGTCAATTATCTGGTTTATTATAATTATGGTTGATAACTCAATTAACTGCCATGTCAATAGCAAGTTAATTAGAAGATAAAGATGGACTGTGAGAATTAAGACCATGGTTCCAATGTCTTACTAGAAGTTTACTAGAATTGCCTATTCTGAGACTTAACCCGTTTATACACAAGCAAGTGTTTCTACAAGACATCCAACCACGATTTTATCATTCCATTCTTTTAAATGAAGCACAATAATGGGTAGTCATGAAGATCTAGTCGGGATACTTGCCTTGAAACGAGGAGTCTTTCTATGCAAGAGTCATTCGTGTCATAGAAAGACTCTCAATTATACAAAGTACCTTAGTTTTGCTAGATGCAATCAATCATCCGTTAAGCAAGGGAATATAAACATTAAGCATTAGAACAAAGCACAAATATAACTTTCGGATAATTTGTACATGCCCTTCACCTCTTACTAAAGAGTGAATGAGAAATTACTCACTCTTCATAGCTTTGGTAAAGCTAGAAAATTGAGTGATGCTCATCCCTCTAAGTAGAGGACTCTACAAAATAAAAGCACAATAAACAAGGAGCCAATCTTCAACAAAAAAAAGTGTGAATCACATTCCACCCTTCATGGCTTTGGTAAAGCTCTAGAAAAGTGGAAGACTTTCACTCCTTTGAGAAAGAAGGAAGCTCAAGCAATGGAAGTAAAAGACATTAACAAAGAAATGTATGTAATGGCATGTATGTAAAGATCAAACATAAGTAGAGAAATGAAATTCTTAATACAAGCAAATGTGAACATGAATGTAGAGACTAAAAGTAAATAGAGAAACTAAAACTCTTAAGTATATGTGAACATGAATGTAAAGAAATGAGTGGGAGTCTAAGCTTCCCAACTCAACAACAAAGAGGAAAACTAAGACAAAGAAGAAGTAGAATTGATGTCGCTTTCTCTCCAAAAATGGTTGTATTTATAGGTAATGAGAAGGCAAGGGGGTGAAGAAATAATGCTTGCCACCTAAGTCAAAGTGAAAAGCCAACCACTCTGTAGTCTTTCTATCGAGGTCGGTTGAACGTGAGTTGGCGTTCGAACGTTGTTGCTGCTTCTGCGTTATGGACGTTCGAATGGTGGACATCATTCAAACGTTTCTTCTTTCTTTGCTCTAAGGGCGTTCGAACACTAGATGAGATCTGTACTTATCACTCAAATGTCAAACGGCCTGTGGTCCTCTGTGAAAATCTCCTGCCACACTCCATGTAGATCTTGGTGTTCATTTGTTGCAACACGTCATATCTTCAGTCAGTCTGGTCTTGCAAGTACTCCAGAGAACGTTCGAACAGTGTATGGCATTCGAATGTAATACCCAAGTCTCTAGGGCCTTGGTTCTTGCCTGCAATACTCTGTCTCAGCAGTCAAGTTGTAGCCTAGTTCAAATGGACGCTCAAACGTGAGTTGGCCTTCGAACATTACTATTTTGTTCTGAGCTTCTCCAATTTTGTTCCCTAATGTGTTGGTGTTACATTCAAATGTAATTTTTGTTGCCCTTGAACCCTTTTTTCACTTTAGAACCTGAAATTTCATCATTTAAACTCCATCAAAGTATAATTAGTCTAAAAAGTGCTTGATACATTTGAGTACTAATCACACCCCGCAACCTAGATATTGCTAGTCCCCAGTGATACAACAAGTAAATGTGAATCTATTTTTAATGCCTTTTTCGTAGGTCATATGGTTACATTTAGCTTATGCATCAAGCCGTTAAATCACTAGGTTTACCTTAGTAGATGAGTGGTGTCTCGTGAGGGTTTTCAGTGAAGCTACCCACAAACTTCGATCAAACAAATCTGTATGTGAGGTTACTAATCAAAGTAAATTAACATCATGGTCTTTGAGACACCCAACCCTTAATTTTGACTTTTTATTTCACATGCTCCTTTTCCTCGGTACTTACTCTATGCAAAAATTAGCACCGATTACATTAGCATTTTGATTTCCCTGAGTAGTAGGATGGTCATTTTAAAAACAAGAATTGATATATAACAAATATTCCAATGTACCACCCTCCATGAATAGCTTTGATTTCACAAACCTTTCTCATAACACTCTCAGCAAAACAAATCCCTCTGATTTAGTGACTTATCTCTCATAAGGGCACATGATTAGAAGATGGCCAATAAAAAAATCTCATGCATTATTAAAACAAGAGTGAAGTTTTTGAAGAAAACTGACTTTTACTTTGACATAATCTCATGGAAGAATATTGATGCAATTAAATAAATGCTATTTTAACGTACCCCAACTTCTGATTGACAACACACAGTGTAACACCCCGTATTTTCTTTTTCTATATTTGTATAGATATATCCATAATAAAATATTATTGTGAATGTGTGGATATGTATAATAAGGGAAGGATAAACCATATAAATTTTTAATACTAGGATAAATACTAGAGACGCACATTGATTGGCAAGTTTGAGCTTTAGAGACGTTGAAACATGAAAATGGGGATTAGATGAATTTCTAAATACTTTTAGGTCAAGATAAGGTTTCCATTGAATCCAGAAGGTCGAAAAACCTTGGGAAAGGTAATAGGAAGTGCATTGGAAACTTGGTAGACGGAGGAAGAATCTGTCTGCTGATTAGTACCGGTACCAAATGGTACCAGTACCGGGTACCGGTACCCCGTTTACAGAAGGTTTGTAGTACCGGTACTGGGTACCGGTACCGGGTACCAGTACACCCGATAAAAATCTGTACGTCTCAACACGCGACGTGGTCCGACTTTTGGGCCTATAAATACTTTAGGCCGCCTCCTTAGTCGTCCATTACTCATTCTAAACCCTAGATAACTTGAGAGAGAGGGAGAGAACACAAGATCAAAGAGAAAAACAAGAGATTAAGGGTAGATTCAAGAATCAAAATCCTAGTTCTTCAAGATTCAAGGTAGGGGGTTTTCTCTCATTCACTTACATTGAGGCTAGAGCTTATATATATGTAATCTTTTCACCTTAGATTATACATGTATGTTATATAATCATTGTTTCTCAACATCTTGTGACTATTACTATGATTTAAACAAAATTATTGCTTGATCAAACCTTGAATCCATTTTCTTGCTTAAAAACCCTAGATTTCAAGATAGATGAACTTTTCTCTAAATTGTTCTTAATTATTGATTTCCAACATTTAGTGTTTGATATTACATAACCAAATGATGCTATAATGATCTCTTGTGCATTTTCTTTAATTATCCTATGGTATGTTACATGAGAAAATGTGGAATTTTT
>CM042187.1:32241095-32253535 GCA_023539305.1 Ilex asprella
ACCTATGTGATTCATTCTTACATCATTGTACATATCCTCATTTTCACAAAATATTTTATTATATATATATCTATACATTATATAAAAGAAAATACGGGGTGTTACAATAAAATATCATTGAAGAAAAGTCATGGAGCTCAACCGGAAGCACAACCAGATGCTCAACTAGCAGGCCAACAAGAAGCAGCACCTGAACCTCAAGAACAACCATTCCAACCTCCTGAAGCATTCATTCCACCAGAACAACAACTACCAGAAGATCAACCATATATTCCAATGGACGATAGGACAGACAGACAGATTCTGATAAGTATGGAAAACACTATCACCCAGCTCGAAACTAGCATCAATCAAATGGGCCAGCAGATGAAGAACTATGAAGACAACTAAGCAGAAATGATAAAGCTTCTGAGACAACACTTTGGAGGAGGACCATCCACTTCATGAAATCTGGAAATTCTACATAAGAACTCTACTATCTTTCACTCAGCTCTTTAAAGTATGTACTTTCCTTTATGCCATTAGAATTTAGAGTACTGTTGCACTTGTTTATTTATTTGCTTGCTTTAAACCTATATGTAAACTTATAAAGTAAACTCAGATATGTTTGCACTTAGGTATGTTTAAATTTGTTTGTTCCCAATTAGAACTAATATTAAGTGAGGAAAATATTTCATATAAGTTGCAGTTAAATTAGATTAATATTTCTATATTTTGTGAAAATAACCTTAATCTGATCATACAAGATTTTCATATTATAGTTATAAATTATCTTAATATTTTTGTTAAAACTTATTCTTATAAAGCACGAATAGATTTCTTTTATTTCTAGAAACCTTGTGAAAATATTACACTCTTTGTATAAATAGTGGAGATGTATAACCAATTGAAGAATTTGAGCCAATCTTTCTTGGAGAGAAATTC
Organism: Ilex asprella; assembly: GCA_023539305.1. NCBI lineage: Eukaryota > Viridiplantae > Streptophyta > Magnoliopsida > Aquifoliales > Aquifoliaceae > Ilex > Ilex asprella. The sequence continues at coordinate 32,242,020 of CM042187.1, forward strand.
TACATCTACTCAAATAAACATCTTCGCTTCTACGGTAAATTTCCTTTGAATAATCTCATTAATTTTGTTTTGATTAACGCTTGTTTGATTATGTTAGCAACATTTCCCTTGAAAATCTTTTATAGGAATTATACCGATATATGATTTCTGAAAAATGATCTTAGGCCATGTTTTATTAATCTTGAGCTTTGACAATTTCTTTTACAAAATTATATCCTTAGTCAACCATGTTTGAGCCTAAAAGAATATATATTCTTTTTATGAAACCAAACAAATACACGAGCCATATGAAAATATATCAAACCTACCTTTGCTACATAATTTTCTTGCATCCTCTTTTATATCAGCAGGATACAGAAATCCAGAGAGAGAAAAGAAAAAGAAAGAAGATAAAGGTATGGGTTATTCAAAGAAAAGAAAAACCCATGACAAGGCTATAGATATTTATTTAAAAAAAATAGCCAAGAAAGTGAAAAATGGAAAGAATAAATATAAACTTTTGGAAAAATAAAAAGAGGTGTGCCACAACATAAAGGGTAGCTCTTGAATCCGATAGACGTCATTTCTTAAACCCTAACCCAATGGCCATATTACATCCTAAAGAAAGTTCTTTTTGATTCTAGAAATTATATATCTGTGTTTGTCCTATCTATCTATAAAAGGAATATGTTAATAATATATCTAATATAGTGTTGATATTTAGTCATGAGATTATGTCAAAATTCAATTTTTTTCCAAATACCTGTTCATTCTGATATTACATGTGATATAATTTGTTTTGTTTAGAATATTCAAAACACATGTAATCACTGAGAAAGTAGTCACTATAACGTATAGAGATTCTTTGCTGAGTGCATTCCAGGGAAGGATTGACATCAAGACTACCATGAAAGATGGTAATATTTCTTGAGTGATTTTTGAAACAAAAGAAACCAACACACACACACAAAGTTTTTTTAAAAATATATAGATAATAATATAACTATCATGTGTTACTCTTGTAGTGATCCGAAAAAGGAAGACCTTCAACAAAACGAAAGGAATATTAATTTAATTTTACTTGTGAAAATTATGACTTATAAACTCTTAATTATTGAAGTTTGCAGATAGCTGCACTGAAAACCTTCATGAGACACAACTCGTCCACTAGGAATCACCTAGGGGTTTAACGACTTATTGCATATGCGAAATGCAATCGTGAAAAAATCAACACAAATGATTTTACCTCTATCATTTTATTAATAATTTACTAGGGACTAGTAAAGTTTTAGTTGAGGAGTGTGATTAACCTTAAATAATATATAAATTAGAATTTAGAATAAAGTCGAATTAGTATAATCAACGCACCTAAAAAATAGTAATTAGTCTAAATTAGGGTTTGTGCGGTAATTGATTATTTTTACAATTTTTATCTAAAATTTTGTGTTCAAATGTAGGAATACTACAAAATGCAAGGAACAAAGTATCAAGGCTCAAAAGGATCAAGGATAAAAGTGTAATTCTACCAAACCGGATCAACATGAGTGCAAGTTGCAAGCTCTAACAAGGTGCCACCGTCCAGAAGGTGCATTGACGTCCGGACGGTCACCCTTAGTCATCACATGCAGACCTCCACCTCCTGCTTCCCTTCTGTCTATAAATACCCCCTCCTTCACTCCAGTAGGCCGGAAGTTTTAGACCACTCCACAAAAGAAAAACCAAGAGAACTCCCGAGTGAAATCCAACAAGAGAAAAAGAAAAGAAAAAGAAAGAAGAAAGTGCAAGCACGATCCGGTCCGTGATACACTTTCAGCTTCAATATTGTGCTTGTACATTTCTGTTGTAGCTTTCCATTCGGATAGTTGAAGTGCTACCACTTTTTCGTCTTAATTGATAATAAGAGTGGTTGTATTTCAATCGTTCCCTACGAAAGCCTTTTAAATTTTGTACTGTAATTCTGTTAGCATGGCAATTACCCGCACTCCGTGCTTGTCTATAGCAATGAAGCGTGAGTAGTTACTTATACCCTCCAGTGCGAGGGGAACATCTGTATATGGAATCGCTGATGTTTTATTTATATGTTTAATATATATATAAGACATGTCAGCTAGAATAACCCCAGCGTTTGTACCGGTATGCCTAGTCCTCCACCGGAGTGCTGAGAAAGTTCCACTGACGCATGATATTACTATTACCAGTTAGAATATCCCCGGTGATCCTATTGGGATGGCTCGACCTCCACTGGAACACTGAGAAAGTTTTGCTGGTATATATATCTATATATAGACATATATACATTACAGATAGTCAATTGAATAATTCAAGTATTTCGTCTGCATAGCTTGAGTTTCTGGTTGATATATCTAAATACAACTAATCTGACAAGTTGTTGTGTTATGATTTACTACAACCGGCTGATCTGAAAAATCGCTGAAAGATAGTCTATATAACCTGCGGGTTTATTTAAATTAATCAAATGGCACATCTATACCCAGTGTAGCTTGAAAAGCTGTTGTGCTCTAATATATTACCACTAATTTAGCCTGAGAAGTAGTTGTGTTATGGTTTAATATGTATGCATTAACAAAAAGAGATCAAATGAATAACTCATGTATTCCTCCTGAACCGCTCATCCTTCTGGTTTACCTTAGCTTATCATTTGACATCGATATCACCAATGTAGCTTAAGAAGCAGTTGTGTTATGGTTTATATACATCAGACCTGCCGGTTAGCTTTCCAATAAAATGGAAGTTAACTGATGTGAGGTAGCGTTTCTAGAGAGTAACCAATATAAAGCATATGGGATTCTTAAACTGAAGGGTATCTTTTATACTCCTGTTAATTATCTGTTTTATTTACGCACCATTTTTATTTAATTGTTTAGACTAGTTATCAAACTAAGCTCACATTACAAGCTATAAAACGATATTCTGCTTCAAACAAACACCTTTATTATTTTTTTATTTTATTTTAAGTTATAATTACTAAAACTCTTCGTTGGATCGATACTTGGACTTAAAACCGAGAAAACTACAATTTGACCACTTATACTTGGGTGTATAATATAATATAATTCAGACACACTAAAAAGTGCGAATCAAGTTGCCGTTCGAATGGAACTTGGCGTTCGAACGTTGAATCAAAAATAAAAATTTTCTACACTACAATATATACAATCAGAGAAAGCTTATTAACATAAGTTAAAACAAAAATTCATAGCGTCTCAGGATAAGTCCCTATCCACGCTTGAGGCTGGTATTTTGGAAGATTCCTTACTCGGCCCATGTTTTCATTTTGGTTAAAAAAAGAGTATGTACAAAACAAAGAAAATTTTTCACACAATTTGCAAGTAATTCAGACCGTTGGCTTTCATTCCCAAGACAAATTTTTTCACAGTTTTAAAAGCAGTCTAATCCGAGTCATCCTCTGTCTCTGTGTCTTTTGATGTACCAGCGACTCTTCTAATTTTCTGTCGCACAGACCGGTTAAACAAAGTATCGAAATAGAATGGCGTGTCAAGATAATCCTTACTTTGCACATTCACTATCCAGTCTAATTAGTCGAGTGGACGACCAAAAATTGGTTTAGAATACTAATTGTATCTCTTCTCGTGAAAGACTCTACCACACTGTTTACAGGCACCAAGTCTCTTGGCACAATTGCGTTTAGCAAAAGTGCTTCTGCCACAGAGGGGTTTTGCTTGCTGTTCCTGGATCTCATATTTCCTTACCCATCTTGGTTTTCTCATGATCACAGTATACACATCTGATAGAAAAGTTCGTAGAACTGCTAGACTAAACCAAAAAAGTTTAACATCCATGCTTCATATGCTTTAAAACTCACTATCTGGTTCTTTAACATCTGTCAGTCACAAAGACGATTTAAACTGACCCACAAACACACAGTAAACAAGACAGTGCACAATATAATCGGAACAACAACAACAACAACACAAATAACAACAACAAAATTTAAAAATTTATGGTACGGGTACAACTGCAAAAACAGAATACGAAGGTTCTCTCACCCCAACCTAAAATAAACATTGTCTCCAATGTTTTAAATTTACCAGTATAGATCTTGGAACTGAGGTAGAAAGGTAGAAATCCATGTTTTTGTCGATACCTTGGGGTCTTATCAATTGTGAACAGTTGTTCATCAGGGAATTTCTCATTGATTGGCAATCCATCCTCGTGAAATTTATAAGTCAATCTGGACAGATGGTCTGCCACCACATTTTCAACACCTTTCTTATCTTTAATGATAAGATCAAACTCTTGGAGTAAGAGTATCCATCTTAAGAGCCTCGGTTTGGCATCTTTCTTTGTGAGCAGAAATTTTAGGGCTGCATGGTCAGTAAATACAGTAACAGAAGAACCAACAAGATAGGAACAAAATTTTTCCAAAGCAAAAACTACAACAAGCAATTATTTTTTATTTGTTGAACAATTCATTTGAGCATCATTCAAAGTTTTGCTTGCATAGTAAATTACATGTGGTTTCTTATCCTTTCGTTGTCCCAAAACAGCACCTACAACATAATCACTCGCATCACACATTAGTTCAAAGAGAAGAGTCCACTCAGGGATTACATTATTGAAGTAGAAATTAACATGCCCTTCAGCTTTTTAAAAACTTTCTGGCATGCTTCATTCCAGTCAAAGATTACGTCTTGACTCAGGAGATAACACATGAGTTTTGCTATGGTACTGAAGTCTTTTATGAATCTCCTGTAAAAACCTACATGTCTTAAGAATGATCGGACATCCTTTGTAGTCTTGGGTGCTGAAAATGGCATTTTTAATTAGGTCAATTTTTGTCTTGTCAACTTTCATGCCCTCAGACGACCCAATGTGACCTAAGACAATGCCTTGTATTACCATGTGATTAACCCTAAATTATGTGTAAATTAAAATGATAAGTACTCACTTTTGTAAAAATGAAATAATTAAATATTATGAATTATATTTAGGGTGTGAATTAAAGTTTTTAATAGTTTATTTTCAAGATTGCAGGGTCAAAAGTAGAAATACTGAAAAATACAAGACAATTTTGCAAAGCTGAAAATGATGAAGGACTAAAGAGCAATAAAGAAATGTGGACCAATAGAACCACGACACTTGGACCAATAAGGAGACAACATGTGGACCAATGGAAGCAAGACACCTAACCCTTCCTAAAGGTTGTAAAGACCTTCCCAAAGGTTGCGAAGTGGCAGCTCCGGACGACGACACCTAACCCTTCCTAAAGGTTGTAAAGGCCTCCTAAAGGTTGTAATGACCTTCCTAAAGGTTGTAAAGACCTTCCTAAACCCCCCCCTATAAATAGGGGTTGATTTCCTTCTTTTCAAATCAATTTCTCTTCCAAGCCTTTCTCCTCCACACTACAACATACCCTTTACAATGCCTAACCTTTCCACCTAACTTTCTTATATTCTCCAACATACAAAATCAGCCCCTTATCCTCCAAAATTCAGCCGGCCTCCAAGCTCCAAAGATAAGAAGAAAAGAGAGAAAAGAGAGAGAAATAGCCGGCGTGTGTGATACATTTTCCATATTTCTACATTTCTGTTGTAATCTTTCTATTCGGATAATTGAACTGCCGCCACTTTTGTGTCTTGAATGATAATAAAAGTGGTTGTGTTTCAAGTGTTCCTTGTGAAAGAAGCTATATTTTGATTTATGTTGTAATAAATACTATCCGCACTTCTAGCTTTTCTATAGCAATGGAGCGTGAGTAGTCGTTTATACCCTTCAAACTAGGGTAAACATATGTATAATATTGCTTGAGTTCTGGAAATGCTGATGTTTTATTTATATATTTATACTAATATATGTATATATACTAGACTGACAGTTTATACTGGCGGTTATATACGCAGTCTAACAACCACGGTATTCCTATTGGTATGGCTCTGCTTCCACTGGAATACTGAGGCTGTTTAACTGGCGGTTATGTAACCAGCTTTCTTAAGAAGTTGCTGGGTTATGTTATATAGTACCACCAACATAGCTTAATAAGCGATTGGGTTATGGCTTATTTATACGCATTTGCAATCATGAGAACCTATTGAATAATTCCAGTATTCTGTCTGGTTGACATATCTAAACACCGCTAACCTGACAAGTTGCTGTGTTATGATTTCTTACTTCCAGTTGACCTGATAAGTTGCTAGGAGATAATTTACACAACCTGCGAATTTACTTGGATTAATCAATTGGCATATTTATAACCAGTGTGGCCTAAGAAGCAGCTGTGTTACAAAATATTATAACCAGTGTGGCCTACGAAGCAGCTGTGTTACAAAATATTACCACCAGTGTAGCTTGAGAAACAGCTGTGTTATGGTTTATATACATTAGACCTGCCGGTTAACTTTCCAGTAAAATGGAAGTTAATTGTTGTGAGGTAGCATTTCCAGTAATTTAAGCAATACAAAGCATATGGATCCCTAAACTGAAGGGTATCTTTTAATTTCTTGTTAGTTATCTGCTTTATTTCCGTACTTTATTATATCTGCACTTTACTTTTGCCTGCCTTTTATTTTAAAATCAGTTAATTGAACTAAGCTCACACCACAAGCAATCAAACATCAAACTACTCCAAATAAATCACTTTACTGTTTTTGATATTTTATTTATTTAGTTTTTTTTTAGAATTACTTAACTCTTCGTGGGATCGATACTTGGACTTAAAACCGAGAAAACTACAATTCGACCACTTATACTTGGGTGTAATATAATAATATAATTCAGACACACTAAAAAGTGTGAATCACCATGAAATGACATTTTTCCCAATTAAGCACCAAATTGGCTTTTTTACATCTTATTAATACCTTTTCTAAGTTGGCCAGACACAAATCAAATGAGTCACCATAAACAGAAAAGTCATCCATGAATACTTCCAAAAAAATTTCAATCATGTCACTAAACAAGCTTAGAATGCATCTTTGGAATATTGCAGAAGCGTTACAAAGTCCAAATGGCATCCTTTTGAATTCAAAAGTGCCAAAGGGGCATGTGAATGTGATTTTCTCCTGATCATTTAAGGCTATCTCAATTTGATTATACCCAAAATATCCATCAAGGAAACAGTAAAATTCATGACCTGCAATTCTTTCTAGAACCTGATCAAAAATGGGAGAGGAAAATGGTCTTTTCTAGTTATCAAATTTAATTTTTGGTAATCAATGCACATTCGTCATCGTGTGATGACTCGAGTTGGTACTAGTTCATTGGCCTCATTTTTTACCATTGTGACCCCAGACTTTTTGGGTACAACTTGGGTTGAACTCACCCATTTTCTATCTGAGATAGGAAAGATTATTCTTGCATCTAAGAGTTTGAGTTCCTCAGTTCTCACAACTTCCTTTATGTAAGGATTCAATCATCTTTGTATTTGACAAGAGAGTTTTGAGTCCTCTTCAAGTATATTGCATGATTACAGATCAACGGGCTTATACCTTTTAAGTCAGCGATGGTCCACCCAATGGTGCTTTTATGACTATTAAGAACTTCAATCAGTTTAGACTCTTGAAAGTCTGTGAGCTTAAAGGAAATTACCACTAGGTATGACTCATCATCTCCTAAAAATGCATACTTGAGATCAGATGGGAGAGGCTTTAATTCAGGCTTTGGTGGCATGTCAATTAATGAGAATGGCATTGTGTCATTTGGTGAAATTTCTTAAAATTTTGGGGCCCATGTCTTAACAACATGAATAGGGCAAATTTTTGTTTTTGGGTCATTATTTGAGTCAGATGAGATGGACTCTAGCAGAGATGATGGTGTCAGTGTTTCAATGACAAGATGAGATCATTTGAATGTGTCACTCAGGTGTTTTTGTATCAGTGATTCAATGGAGTTTACTTCCCCTTCTTCTTCATCTTCTCCTGGGTGTTTAGCAATATTAAAAATATTCAGGTCAAGAGTCATATTCCCAAAAGTTAATTTCGTGACTCCATTCTTGCAATTGATTAGTGCAGTGGAAGTTGCTAGGAAGGTTCAACCAAGAATGACATGAATTTGGTTCTCTGAATATAATGCTAGTTGAGTATCTAGAACAATGAAGTCAACAGGGAAAAAAAGTTATCAATGTGGACAAGCACATCTTCCACAATGCCCCTAGGAATTTTGACAGATTTTTCTACTAACTGGAGTGTGACACAAGTGGGTTTGAGTTCACCTATAACCAACTACTGGCAGACGGAGTAAGGTAGTAGATTAACACTAGCTCCAAGGTCTAACAGTGCTTGTTCTATCTTGAAATCTTCGATGATACGTGATACAGTTGGACATCCAGGGTCCTTGTATTTTGAAGGGGTTTTGTATTGTAACAAGGTACTGGCTTGTTCTGTCAGGAATGCTCTTTTTTGGACATTCTGGCTTTTCTTGGTTGTGCACCAGTCTTTTAGAAACTTGGCATAAGATGGTACTTGTTGGATTACATCTAGAAGTGGGAAGTTGATTTTTACTTGCTTGAAAAGCTCGTAAATTTTAGGCTGATGATTCAGCTTTTGTGTGGCTTTGAATCTATGCGGAAAAGGAGCGAGAATTGAACAAGCAGGTACTCCTCCCTCAGAAGGTTCTGGCTCTTGTTCTATCATAGGCTTAGGCTCTTTTTCAATTACAAGTTCAAGCTTAAGTGACGAGTTGATTGGTTTGACTCAGATTTTGACCTTGGAATTAGCATATCTCTGACGGTCTTGTCAATCACCTAGCCACTTCTTAGTGTAATGACAACTTGGGATTGGTCTTGTGGAGGTTTTGGTTGGGCAAAAAACTTGCCCTTTTCTTGTGTACTCATAGATTGAGTCTACTTTTGAATGTGGCTTTTAAGATCTTCGAAGGAATGGGTGGTACGCGCTTTGAATTCTGTGAAAGATTGGGTGAAATGGGTATTGAAGTTCATTTGGATTTGCATGAACTAGTTCAGCGTATCCTCAAGGTTTATCTTGTGTGGTGGTTGGTATGATTGATATCCAGGAGGTCCTTGAGGTGGTGGATGTGAATTTTGTGGCTAGTTCATGAGAATTGGTAGTGTATTCCTCCAACTGAAGTTCGGGTGGTTTCGCCACTCTGGATTGTATGTTTCAAAGTATGGGTTGGAGTAAGGCTTGTTGAAATTGGAGATTCCATTTATTTGTTCCAACATGACTTTTTTGAAAGCAAGGATGGTAGGACATTCCCTAGTAGGATGTTCTATCAATGCACAGATTCCACACACTTGTTCTGTGCAAGGGCCCATATCGACTTGATGAAATTTTTTCATCTCTAAAGATTCAAGCTTTCGAGACGAAGTAGATATTTTTGCTCTCAGATCTTCATCTTCTCTCAAAACATACTTTCTCCCTTGGGAAGTGGATGGTCTGGCTTCACTAGTGGTAGGGGAGGCTAAGACCCACATTTGAGAACTGTCAAATATGGTGTCAAAGAAATAGAATGCCTCCTCTAGACTTTTACCCATAAATTCTCCTTGGGCCATCATTTCGACAAACTAACGCATTCTAATGGACAAGGAGTCATAAAAAATTCCTACTAAAGTCCAATTCTCAAAAGAATGGTGTAGGCAGGCATGGAGTCCCAACTTTGGTAAAATGTTTCCCCTTCTTTAACCGAAAAATTCATGATTTTCCTTTTGAGTGTGTTGGTCTGATGTAAGGAAATTTTTTTTTTTGAAAAAATCATTTTGAAAGATCTGCCAGGTCGGCATGGAAATAGATGTTAAAGAATTTAGCATTTGTTTAGCTATGTCCTTAAGAGAGAAAGAAAAAAGTTTCATCTTGGCAAGTTCCAAATTGTCTTAAAATGTTTCACACACTTCTTCAAAATCTTTCATATGCAAATTGTAAAACCCCCACATGTTTATATTCATATAGTGATATAATTGTTTATTAATTGGTTTTCACATAATAGTATAGGTGATGAGATAGGTATAAATCCTATAGAGTCGAAAAGTAGAAATAAATACAAGTGAGGCGAATCGTTGGTGTGATGTAATATTTGGTAGGTGTTAAGGTTGATAATAGTAAATATTTAGCTAAAATTTAGTTTCAACTTGTAAAGAGTTGAAAACATTTTCAATAGAACTTGCAGGTATCAAGGTTTATGCAAAAAACCTTGTTAAACATATATGGGATGGTTTTGGAAGGGTTAGGAATGGATTGGAAATGAAAAATGGGTGATGTGGGCAAATATGGGCAGTAACTACCAGTAGTCAACAGGTAGTTGAGTGCCCAGTGTACCCGAACTACCGGTAGTCAACAGGTAGTTAACCACCTAGTGTTCCTAACTACTAGTAGTCAACAAATAGTCGAGTGCCCAGTGTACCCGAACTACTGGTAGTCAACAAGTAGTTAATCATCCAATGTACCCGATCTACCGGTAGTGCCTACCGCTAATCGCTGTAAAAATTCAAATTTTTTATGTCGTGAACAGCCGGTTTCCCTTCCATTATAAATATTTAATGATGCCTCATTAGCCTTATTTCATCCATTCTATCCCTAGGAAACATTAGGGAGGAAGAGAGAAGAGGAAAAGGAAGAGATTCAAGGGTGATTCAAGTTGGAGAAGATCAAACCCTTCTCTCCTTCACTCAAATCTAAGAACACAAGTAGGGAATTTCTTCTCTTTCTCTTACATTGAAGTTAGGGCTAATGTATATAAGTATGTTTTGCTCTAAATGTTCTATATATGATATGAAATCATCATCTCTTAGTCTTTTGGGCTAAGATTACATATTTTTAACAAAGTTAGGGTTGAATACCCATGAAATCTCTTTTTGTATTTCAAAATCCTAGTTTTTGGAGAGTCATCGATTTTTCTTCTTAAATTCTTCCTTTATTACTGAAACTTTGTGTGGAGTAATAAAATGATGTAGTTGTGATCTCTTTGTAACCCCCCAAATGTTAAAGTAATATAATAATAAATTGTTTAGTAATTTAATATATGTAATGGTGTAGAAATAAACCCTATGAGTTATAACCATAGAAAATGCTATTATTATAAACATTAGTCAAAACTTGGTTTTAGCTCGTGAATATACGAAATAATTTGTAATAGAACTTATATCAACTATGTTTGATGTGCAAAATGTATGTTGTATAAGTTTGGGTTAGTTTTGGAAGGGTTTAGAATGGATTGGAAATAAAAAACGGAGGAAATAGGCAACATTGGGCAAAACCCTACTGGTACTGGTAATGAACCGTACCGGTACTGTGTTCAAAAACAATTTGGTCTAGAGAGTTAGACGTACCGGTACGGCCGAAAGTGGTCTGACAATTTATTGTTGCAATTTATGGTTCATATTTGCCTTATAAATACCTAGAGACGCCTCCTTAGCCTTTATTCGGCCGCTCTAATCCTAGAAACACTTAGAGAGGAAGAGAGAAGGTGAAAGCTCAAGTTCTAAAGTGAGAAACAAAAGGTTTAAGAGTGATTCATGATTCAAGCCCTAGTTATTCAAGAGCTAAGGTAGGGGATTTCTTCTCTTTCTCTTACATTGAAGTTAGGGCTTATATATATATGTATGTTTT
>CM042187.1:32253635-32273938 GCA_023539305.1 Ilex asprella
GTATGAGACAATGTAACGGCAGGCGCTCTTCCTAACCATTTGGAAATGGTTTCTGGTTAAGAAATATTTTTTACTATTTTCATTTAATTATCACTGTTGTTTAAACTTGAGATCTGTTTAAATGTCTCGGTTTTATTTCAAAAACTATATATGTTATTTATGAATGAGACCGACCTGTTTTACATTTTTCTAAACCTTGTTTGAGTTTGTGAGGATTTTGCTACAAAGCTTCGTGCTCACCCCTTACAGTTAAACATTTTTCAGATTTGGTGCTAGAGGAAAATCTTAGAGTTGATGAGCAGGGGTATTGGGAGGCCCCATCCAAGGGAAATCTAGATCCCGAGGTGGACATGTAGAGATATAGCTTCTTTTGTACTAGACTTGAGAATTTATTTTAAGACTATGTGAAGTCTAGTTTTCTTTTGTTTTTTCCACTGCGTTACATTAGTTGATTTTGAGAATGTAAAGGTTTAGATGTGTCTATTCTTTTGGGAACATGTTGTAGACATTATATATATATATATATATATATATGATGAATGTAATTTATTTATTGATGGATTATCTTAGTGCTCTCATTATGTAAATGGTTTTAGAATCTAATGCCGTCCAGGGTGGTTTTGGGGGCATTACACAGATATGGATTTTCGGTATCCAATCCAAGGAAAACAGGTAACAACTGTGCAGTCCCCGGCTTTACAGTAAAGGGGGTGCATCTGGAGGGAATACAAAACATGAGGAGACACTATTTCTTGTGGGATTTAAATAATCCCTCAAAGTTCGAATGTTAGGCATTTCATCTTCCCTCATGGTAACTTCTCCATATCTATCATTATTCATCATATTACTTTCACAAGAGTCTGCTATTGATCTAGGTGAATTTGGTTCAGACGGGTTCACATACCTAGAAGATTCTACCGACAAATTTTTATAGTAATGAGCGTTCTCAGACATAAAATAAATGGAAACAACATAATATATTTACAGTGAACTAAAGAATATATACAAAAAAGAAAGATCTTTTTACCTTTTACCTTAAAACACTTTTATCAAGGTTTCTCGGTAACGGCGCCAAAAACTTAAATTGATTCGAAATGTGTACACCGAAGTGCAAGCGGTCAAGCTGTAATAATAATCCGATTTGAGTCCGGAGTCGAATCCACAAGGAACTTGTCGTGGTGGTGTTTCAAAGTAAGCAGTGGTGAAGATCAATCAATTGTAATCTTTGGGATTTGTAGTTGTGATTTTGGGAGCTTTTTCCTGGATTAAATATTAAATTCAATCCAAGAAGGTTTTCTAGACAAAATATAAGATGAAATAAAAGTCACACCTTAGCTCGAGGATCAGGACATGTAGTAAATTATCCGGTTTATTATGTTTATGCTTGATAACTCAATAAACTCCCATGTCAACAGGAAGTTAATCAAAAGATAAAGATGGACAGTGAGAATTAAAACCATGATTCCGATGTCTTACTAGAAGTTTACAAGAATTGCCTGTGCCGAGACTTAACCCGTCTATATACAAGCAAGTGTTTATATAAGACATCCAACCATGATTTTATTATTCCATTCTTTCAAATGAAGCACAATAATGGGTGGTCATGAAGATCAAGTTGGGGTACTTGCCTTGAAACGAGGAGTCTTTTCAGGTAAGAGTCATTCGTGCCATAGAAAGACTCTCTGTTATACAAAGTACCTTAGCTATGCTAGATGAACTCAATCATCCTTTAAGCAAGGGAATATAAATGTTAAGCATTAGAACAAAGCACAAATATAACTTTCGAATAATTTATACATGCCATTCACCTCTTATTAAAGAGTGAATGAGAAACTACTCACTCTTCATAGCTTTGGTAAAGCTAGAAAAGTGAGTGATGCTCATCCCTCTAAGTAGAGGACTCTACAAAATAAAAGCTCAATAAACAAGGAGCCAATCTTCAATGAAGAATGAGTGAATCACATTCCACCCTTTACGGCTTTGGTAAAGCTCTAGTAAAGTGGAAGACTTTCACTCCTCTAATAAAAAAGGAAGCTCAAGCAATGGAAGTAAAAGACATTAACAAAGAAATGTATGTAATGGCATGTATGTAAAGATCAAACATAAATAGAGAAATGATATTCTTAATACAAGAAAATGTAAACATGAATGTAAAGACTAAAAGTAAATAGAGAAACTAAAACTCTTAAGTAAATGTGATCATGAATGTAAAGAAATGAGTGGGAGTCTAAGCTTCCCCACTCAACAACAAAGAGGAAAACTAAGACAAAGAAGAAGTAAAAATGCTGCCCCTTTTCTCCAAAAATGGTTGTATTTATAGGCAAGGAGAAGGCAAGTGGGTGAAGAAATAGTGCTTGCAGCCTAAGTCAAAGTGAAAATCCAACCACTATGCAGTCTGTCTGTCAAGGTCGTTCGAACGTGAGTTGGCGTTCGAACGTTGTTGCTGCTTCTGCGTTATGGACGTTCGAACGGTGGACGTCGTTCGAACTTTTCTTCTGTCTTTGCTCTAAAGGCGTTCGAACACCAGATGGGATCTTTACTTATGACTCAAACGTCAAATGGCCTGTGGTCCACTATAAAAATCTCTTGCCACACTCTATGCAAATCTTGGTGTTCATTTGCTACAACGCGTCATATCTTCAGTCAGTCTAGTCTTGCAAGTACTCCAGAGAATGTTCGAATGGTGCATGGCGTTTAAATGTAATTCTCAAGTCTCCAAGGCCTTGGTTCTTGCCTGCAACACTCTGTCTCAGCAGTCAGGTTGTAGCCATGTTCAAATGGATGTTCGAACGTGAGTTGGTGTTTGAATGTGACTCCTTTGTTTCAAGCTTATCCAATTTTGTCCCCTAATGTATTGGTGTTACATTCAAATGTAATTTTTGTTGCCCTTGAACCCTTTTTTTCATTTTAGAACATAAAATGTCATCATTTAAACTCCTTCAAAGTATAATTAGTCCAAAAAAGGGCATGCTATTATGCTACATTTGAGTGCTAATCATTGCTCACAACTCTCTTTGGTGGGCTCGGACGACTCAATGAGATGTTGCCCCTTTGGGTTCTCTTGGGGTTGAGCAGGGAATTTCCCTTTCTCCTATTGTGATAACCCTATGGCATTGGTAATTTTCGTGATTTGAGCTGAAATGTTGTTGTTAAAGGTGGTATGGCTTTGAATGAAATTATAAAGCACATCCTCCAAGTTCATCTTATAGAGAGGTTGTAGGTGGAAGGATTGGATGGTCCTTGTAGGGAGAAGCTTTGGAGAGGTGGACTTTGGGAGAAATTTTGTGGGGGTGGATTTGATGAATATCCTTGCAGATTGGATCAGGGGTATTAGAAGTTAGACACATGCCCTTGACCTTGGGATTGAAATTGATTTTGCCTATGAGGCACGGGAGGTGAATATGCATTTGAACCATGAGAATAAGCTTCTCATTTCTCCAACTAAAGTTCGGGTGATTGCTCCACCCTGAATTGTAAGTGTTAGAATAAGGGGAGAATGATTGCCTCGTATGATTGAATGTATGGACTTACTTGTGATACACTTCTTTAAGTGCCAAAATGTTAGGACATTCCTATATGGAATGATCTACACTTTCACAAATTGAGCAGCCCTACTCCACAATCTTTGAAACATTAGACACCTCGTGTCTCCTATTGAATCCAAGACTATCGAAATTCCTTGACAATTTAGAAATTTTGGAAAAAAAGACTTCCCGATCTCTCAAGTCATAAATCCCAAGCGAAATGTGTGAGTGAACAAAAATGATTCTCAAGCGCAAGAAGACTTTTGGAAAGATGTGAATCATGTTGAAGGTGGTTTTGGTAAAAACAAAGTGTAAAATCTTTTGTTGTTGAAGTTTGGTTTGTGAATTGTATTGTGATGAAAATAAAATGGGAAACAAGTGTTGGCTAATCCAAAAGGTTCACTCCAATGGGAATGCCAAGTCAACTCGAAACCTTCCCTAATAGTGCTTAGATGAACGATTGATTCGTGGGAAAACCTAAAGACTAGATGGAGGTAAGGATCCAAGCATAACTAGTGACCAGACCTACGAGATATCAAAGACTCACAATCACATCCACTCTCAACCCAGTTAAACCAAACCATCGTATACCAAGAGGAGGAAAGAAAAGGAGTTGAAAGGAAAAACCCAAGAGGTCTCCCTTGGATTAGTCAACTAAAAAGCTTATCTACTCATGCTTAAAGTAAAGACAACAATGTAATGAGAATAAATTATTAAGAAATGAAGATTGTAGCTAAGTTAATGCAAGGGAACATAAACTAAAAGAGAATGCATTGAATACCCATTTTCAAACTAAGAAAATGAAGAACTTGAATGCATTAATTGTGAAAGCTAGAATGGAAGATTAAACTTAAAAGAAACTTGAAATAAAATGGCATTATAGACTTTAAGCAAAGCTTAGAAGATTCTTACATGAAATTACAAGACAATGTGTGGAAGAAAATGCAAAAATTTCAACTTCTCTCTCTAATACTATTCATCTTCTTCCTACACACTCTCTCTCTATATTACAATGTATATTGCATAATACAATAATCGTCTAAAAGCTTGCCCAAAAATGTCCAGGGAGTCCCCCCAGCCTAGGTGATGTGATTCCAATCGTAAGGGGATCCAATGGATGTGAAGGTGCAAGCTAGGACAAGCCTAGCCTTTTTCTCTTGTCATGCTTCTTCTCTCTCCTCCTGATCATAGAAAGGCCTTCCAATTCCAAGTAGAGGTAAGGGGAGGCTCCTAGACATGTAGGGGATGTCAGAGGATCTATTGGAGAAGTGTAAGTGAGACCCCCAAATGGCACAGCTTAAGTTGTAGGATGTCTGGGCAATCAGGCAAAAACCTTATGGAAGGTTGACAGAAACCTTCCAAAAGGTTTGTGCAGGAACAATTAAATGAAGAAGTCATCAGGAAAAACCTTCCGGAAGGTTTTGGTAGTGAATAGGAAATCCAAGGCTAAACCTTCCGGAAGATTTTCAACCAGTTTGAATTTTCTTGATTTTTTCTCCCTCCAAACCTTCCTCTAAGCTACCCCTTCCTCTTCATTGACCTCAAACATTGATTCACACTTTTTAGTAATCTGAATTATATTAATTATACACCCAAGTATAAGAGGTCAAATTGTTATTTTCTCATTTTAAGTCCAAGTATCGATCCCACGAAGAGTTTTAGTAATTAGAATTTAAAATAAATAAAACAAACATTAAAGTTATTGTTTGAAGCAGTATAACATTTGATAGCTTTTGATGTGAGCTTAGATTGATAACTAATTTAAATAAAGTATGGAGATAAGCTTGTTAATGACAATAATATAAAAGATACCCTTCAGTTTAAGAATCTTATATGCTTTATATTGGTTAAATACTAAAAATACTACTTTACCACAATTAACTTCCATGCTACTGGCAAGTCAACCGGTAGGTCTGATGTATATAAATCATTACATAGCAACTTCTTAGGTTAGCTGTTGGCATTCATGACAATTGATTAATCCAAGCACACTAGAAAGACAAATCATTCATGAGGACTACTTGAATTATTCAATTGATCTCGTGATTGTAAGTGCATACATAATATACCATAACACAACAAAGTTTCAGGCTAGCTGGTAGTATTAAGTCATTACACATCAACTTCTTAGGTTAGCTGGTTATAGATGTGCCAATTGACTAGTCCAAGTGAACCAGAAGGACAAGTCATTCATGAGGAATACTTGAATTACTCAATATGTCATCTGTGATATATATATATATATATATATATATATACATACTAGTTGAACATCCTCAGCGTTCCAGTGGAGGACAAGCCATATCAGTAAGAACACCGTAGATATTCGACTGGTATTACAGTTATATATAGTAGTTAAACAACCCTAATAACCAAGAAAGATAAGTCATTCATGCGGATCATTTAGGTTTTGTACCATACATTAGTAGAACATCCTCAGCGTTCCGATGGAGGACAAGTCATACCGGTAAGAACATCATAGATATTTAACCGGTAGGTTGATGATGCACCGATAACATAATTCCTGGCACAGCACCAAAATTACATATATCATTGTATAATGCATGAAGCGTATAATACGTATATATATAACTTGACGACCTGGATAAGTTACCCATGCAATTATATTTGAGTCCACTTACTTGTTTTAAATCTCTATGGCTTCTATCAGTAAATCATTGATAAGCTTTTTATCTACCCTGATCACCCAGCCTTTGTTGCCCGATAGGGAGTAAGTTACCTCATCCCGTTTGTAAGTCCTAGTGAGAAGCAATCTTAGGGATATAGACGAGAATCCGAGGGATATATGTTAGGGGTATGCATCATGGAGTAAAAACCTTATTTGTAATTTACAAAATTGAAAAAATTTAGATTTAAATATGAGTAGATTATTCAGATCTAATTCTATGGCTAGCTCATCTAGATCTTCATTTAATACTATACCAAATATAGTAAATAAAGAAGAACATGAGTTTGAAGAACCTAGTCCTAGTACAGATTGGAGAAAATAGAATATTCCAAAAGTCCCCCATAGGGAAATTTACAAAACTAATTGGATTCCAACTGCTTTTACACTTGAATTCAGAGTAAAAATAGTAGAACAAGTTTATGCTCTATCTAAGGAGGAAGAAACTTGCAGATTACTTAGTAAAGAATCATTAAAAAAACACAGATCAAACGGATATACTTTATCCACATTGGTCTAGTTCAAGTTGCCATTAAACCATTAATCCAAACTAGTAAAAATGCAACAGCTCTATTATCTCTAAGAGATACTAGATTCCTGGATTATGAAGCTAGTATTTTAGGGTTAATGGAGGCTAGTCTTCATAATGGACCATTTTATTTTAACTGTTACCCTGATTTCACTCTAAGTTTAGAATGCCCTAACACTACTATGGCACTAACCTTAAGAATCAAACTTAATGGAGTCCTTACCAGATTGGTAATGGAAACAAGATCAATAATACTCATATATAGGATTTACAACAAATGCATTACCACAAACCTGAATGTGCATGCATTAAAGAAAAGTCCTAAAGACAATACTTTATTGATCCAAGCCAGTACTAGTGATTACAACGTACAAGTCCCTAAAAGATATATGTGGAAAGATGTTCAACTTCCACATTCCTGGATTGTTGAAAATGAAAATATAACAAAGATAGTGAAAACACTACTTCAAAAATAGATAACATCCAAAAGTTTTCTGATGGATCAATAAGAATTTCCTTTGACAATGCTAGATCCAATAGATCAAGCAGGTCATTTAATAAACTTATCCAAATCAATAAGATTAGAAAATTTGAATCATACTCTAGCATATCTAAAAGAGATAAGGATTTAGCTACTGAAATTGAAAGAAGACTTAAGTTAAAAGGAATCGATAATTCCTCGCCGCAAATTAGTAGACCTTGATACACTCCCTTTAGAGCACCACAATCTAGGTTTAAAGAAGAAGATAGCGAAGAAGAAGAAGATTTCACCTCATCTCCTATTGTTAGTGACCTAGAAAGTAATCCTCCAATTAATAAACAACTCTTAACAATTTGTAAAGAAGATGGTAGCGTCTTTTACCTGATTTTCCAAAGTTGCATAAAGAATTCAAGTCTAAGGAAAATAAATCCAAAAGACTAGACTATAATTAAAAATACACTGCTAAACAACAACAAGAAATAGTTAAACAATGTGCTAAACTCATGCTTAAATTAAGATATGAGATTAGTTTCTTTGACTATTTAGAAAACTTCCACAAAGAAGTAAAAGTTGTTACAAAGCAGAAATGGAAAGTAGAAGACGCCCCTTTAGTATCTTCTAGTCATCCTTCTACTAAAACTATAATTTTTAGTCATAAGGATGTTGAAGTAAAAGCTTCACCTTTCAAGATTCCCACTATTTAATCTGAAAGAAAGATAGTAGAACAGGTTAATTTTTCTAATCAAAGTCTCAAACAGTCTATATAGATTACATCCTCATCTTCTCCAGATCTATAGAAGAACATTGGAAACACCTCAATGCATTCCTAGAGATAGTCAGGCACGATGGTCTAGTCATCTCTTCCAACAAAATTAAGTTGTTTCAAGTTTCAGTTTAATTTCTTAGATATAATATCCAATAGTCAACTATTGTCCCCATCAGCAGATCTATCCAATTTGCAGATAAATTCACTAATGAAATAACAGATAAAACCCAGTTGTAAAAGTTCCTAGGTTGCCTAAACTATGTTTCTGACTTCTATCAGAATCTTTGGACAACCGTTAAACCTCGGTATGACAGACTCAAAGAAAATCCTTCTCCTTGGACTTCTGTTCATACTTCTATTGTTCAGAAAGTAAAGAAGTCAATCACTACTTTACCTTTCCTTGGTATTCCATCAGTAAATTCTTTCAAAATTATCCAAACTGATTCCTCTAACATTGGCTATGGCGGTATCCTCCTATAAAGAGAGTTTTCTAATTCTCTTGAGCAAATTGTTCGTTTTCACTCAGGAATTTGGAACAAAGCATAAGCTAATTTCAGTACTATTAAAAAAGAAATTTTATCTGTTGACCTGTGTATCTCCAAATTCCAGGTTGATATTTTAAACCAAAAATTCCTAGTAAGAGTAGATTATAAATCAGCAAAATATGTTTTGGAAAAAGATGTACAAAACATTGCTAGTAAGCAGATTTTTTCCATATGGCAATCTATTTTAAGTATTTTTCGATTTTGATATTGAATATATTAAAGGCAGTAATAATTGCATTCTTGATTTCCTAACTAGAGAATTTCTGTAGAAACCCCATGGTAAACAAGAAAAATAAACCCAGCTCCTCTTCCAACCCGGGAGGGATACTGGAAAACAAAAACTTAGTTAGATATTTGCCACTAAAGTTACCAACCAAGAGTTTGGCAAACAGCTAGTATTACCTAGCCCAAATCCAAAACCATCCAAATTGCCTAGCCAATCTGCTGCAATTACTATTACAAATAGATTCCAACCACTTGGTAGACCAGTTGGCCCACTAGTTCAACCAACAATTGTAAACCCAAGTACTTTCCTTCAAATGGCCCAACAAGGCCAAATTAGTTCGTCTAGCCCATATATTGTGACGCCCAAAAATCTAGGGGTCCGTTGATCACCCATCAACTTGTAGAATACCCGTGAATATTGTGTAACTCGATATCACGTCATTATGCCCCATTCATTGGGATCCATAATTTAATGAAATTTGCGCAGAATCTCATTTGTACAGGAAGCTCTACCCAAAACACAATCTATGCAATCATATAACATTAACCATTCGGGGTCTATTTATCCAGACTCCCATGACAATATTTAATTATATGACCCATCTGAGGTCTAACATACGTCAATTCATAGTTTATACAAGTTTTATTGCAGACTTTTGCATACGATTACATGTCCAAACTGAGTTTACATAGTTGTTGTACAAAAAACCCAAGGAAAAGCCACACAACGACCTCTCTTCATCCTTGGGGCCCTAAGTGGGTGTCATCCACCGGTGTTTATCCCGCACCTGAAATATTTTCTCGTATAGGGTGAGTCACGCTCAATAGAGTATCTCCTACAAAAGTTACTCCCCACCCTAAATGCATATGAAATGTGCACATAAAATAATTTATAAACAACATTCTTTTCAATCAAGAAAATGCAATCCCGTGTTGGGGGATTTTACCATGTCATACTGTAAAACTCGGGTAAATTTAAAATTTTTCTGAAAAAGGACAAAATGGTAATTTATCACTATAATGTGTATTTAAAATACTCATGTTCTAGAGCTCGGATGACACAACGGACATTGCTTTTAGATTCGTATCACAAAATCTAATTGCTCTGCCAAATTTTATCGAATTCTAAGATAGTTGAACTTTTGCACGTGGTTTGAGGCGGCTTGGTGGTGGATGACCTCACGAACGTCCTCATAAATGAATTTTATAAAATTTTCTCAAAACTGAATAAAAGTTAAAATAAAATTAATTTGAACTTAAACCGGGATGAAATAAATCATTTCAGGGCGAAACGGACCCAAAAAAGTGGGGGACACTTAGCTCGACTCGGGCCAAGCCTTAGAAATTATAAATAGGGGCTTAAATCAGATATTTTGCAGAATATCTCTGCATTTCTGCTGGGATGAACGTGTTAGAGAAAGAGAGAGAGAAAAGAGAGAAATTCAAATTTTCTTCTTCCGATCTACCAAGTTCCGTCGGTCGGAATCACTCAGGCCAAGAGTTAAAGTTTGTCTATGTGATGAGGGCTACGTCTACGTACTAAAAACAAGGGATTTCACCAAAGATCCAAGAGTGGACTTTGGAGAAATCAAAGGTTTTGGGGTTTAAATCGTGTTTTTGGAAGTTCTGTCATTTTCTTCACGCTACAAGAGGTATTGGCATACAAATTGTGATAACATGTTTGGAATTATGTTACAAAAAATGTCGATGTATATACATGATTGTGTTATATTGACATTGTGGGGAATTATGAAAATTTTATGCTTATGACATAATTTTGTCATGAGATATGTGAAATGTATTGATATTGTTCATATGTCTTTCATAGCATATTGAATATGTTATCATTATGCAAAGGGACATCATATTGCATATGCACAGTAGCATGTTGGTGTATGTATGGTTGTCGTCAACACCACACTTAGTGGATGAAGAGTGGGCTCGATTAAGCTTGGTCGAAGGCCTAGCCAAGTCGCATGGGTTGCATGGTGATTAGGGTTGGGGTTAGCAAGAAGGGACTACAAGATCCCTCGGGTGCAAGGCCCAGTGGTTGGGATACGCACTCTCTTGGCTTAGTCCATGAAGTGTGTGGGTGTACACGGAGTCCTTAGTGGAAGTCTATAAATTCCGATTAGGTTGGAGACCCTTGGTGTAATCCCATGAACATCCACCCCATACAAAGACCCTAGATTGGTAAAGTCCTTTAATGTGCAACCTAAATGACGCTTCCATACACATTGGCACTTGCATTGTGTTGTTAGAGTCGGTGAGGACTTGGGTTAAAGTTGCATGAGTGAGTCTCGTCTCATTTCATAGCAAGACATGGTATAATCCCTAACATGGGATTGCATTTTCCTGATTAAAAATAATGTTGTTTGTAAATTATTGCATGTGCACATTTCATATGCATCTAGGGTGGGGAGTAGCCTCTGTAGGAAATACTTTACTGGGCGTGGCTCACCCTATACGGGAAAACATTTCAGGTACGGGATACACACCGGTGGACGGCTCTCATTCGGGGCTGCAAGGCTGAAGAGAGGCCGACTTGTGGCCTTTAACCTTGGTTTATGTAAAACTTTTGTTAAAACTATATTTTCGGCATGTTATGTGTACAAGAATTGTAATCGAACTTATATGGACTGTTTTTAATATAAGCTTACATGTTTTCATATGAGTATGGATAAATGGACCGGATGTGGTCAATATTATATATTCGACCCAGTGAGGTCATGTGATTGTATAATGCACAAGTTGTGTTTTGGGTAGAGCTCCTCGTACAAAGAAGACTCTGCCCGAATTTTGTTAAATTATGGATCTCGATAAAAGTGACATAACAGTGTGATATTGAATTACTTGGTGTCTACAGGTATTCTACATTTTGGGACTCTCGGGTTAACGGGTTGTCAATGGACTCTCGGACTTAGCGACGTCACACATACTATGAAATGAGACGAGACTCCCTCATCATTTTGACCCGAGTCCTCACCGACTCCCACAACACAATGCTCTGCACTTGTATAATGAATCTGTCAACTGACGAAAATACATCCAATGACTGTTTGAAATAAAGTTGTGTTTTTATAAAATCAAATCATCGATGGATGTTACCCATTGAATGGGTATTTTATAAAATAAAATCTTGTGTCTTTGTTGGGCAACCGATTTTTGGAATCACACCGCCGGCTCCATACGCCTATCTACACTTTTTGAACTTGAACCGTCAGAGTGTATGAACCAAGTAACCGGGTTTTGCACCCGAGAGAGAATCTAGTCTTGCTTGCTATACCCGACACAAGTTTTTCATGCAACCATGCAACTCAATCAGATTTTCAACCTAACTTTATCGAGCCCACCCATCAATCACCAAGTGTGGTGTTGATCACACCATGCATACACACCCACCTAATACGATGTCTTCGTGCAAATGCAATGTAATGAACCATTGCAAAACAATGTCGAATCCCATATGTAATGAATGTCATATGGATAAATTTAACCACATACTTCAACATATGCCATGTTAATTTATATCTAATGCATATACTTACCATAATTTATCATGATGCTAATTTATTAACAACTTATATCAACTCATTCCTTCAATCACCATTTTCTCAAGCATGTCATACATAAATTATGCCACAACAAACTTAATTCTCACATAGGCACTTAGCAAAACACCTTCAAGGCACCAATCATGTTAGCACATAATTCACTCACATTCATCATATAGCTCAAGAAATCATATTAGTTGATTTCAACACAACCATTTCAAAATAGAAATTATTCTACCCATTTCTTAATATCCATCTATCATAATCTTCCAAGAAATCATAAAGTAGCAACTTATAAATGCCAATTCAACCTAGAATTTACTTTTCCCAATTTTCATTTCCATTTTCTACCCTTCAAGTACCCATAGTTTTTCATGAAATTTACCAAACAAGTAAATTTTACAACCCATTTCTTACAAGATTTGTTTAGCACCTTTAGGTACCCATTTCTCACACTTAATATACAATAGTGGTGCATTAAACAAGAGAATTTATCTCAAGTCATGCTATCCATTCTCAATACCCATTTCACTAAACCCTCAATTTCAAACTAGAAATTTATCAAATCATTTCTACACCTACTCCATAACCATATGCAAGTGAATTACATTGTTCCATATATCTACCCTTTTCCATTTAAACCATCTATAATAGAAAAGTTTTAAAATACATAAAACAGCCCACATAAACCCAATTTCTAAGAGTCTACACCAATAGCTTGCACATATCAAATTTAAGCTAGAAGTTGGTTTTTCTTCCTTCTCTTTTATTCTCCCCCACTCTCAGTTTCCAACAAGCAAGAACACACAAACACACACTAATTTATGAATTAAACACACTCACTTTACTACATATTTAAGCACACATAATTTTCATCACCACAAAATTACACAAGTACTTCCACATATCGAATTCAAAGTAGAACTTGAATCAAACCAATTAAACAACTATTTCCTCATTTTCATAACCATAGACTCAATATCATAACAAGAGGCAAGACATAGTAGTTTGGAAATAAGCCAAAGATGAAGAAACCCAACCTCTTGAAGAGTAAAACACTCGTAGGAAGCTTCAATTACACGATTCAAGCTCAAACCTTTGATTACACCAAAATTTTGTCTTTGGATCTTTGGTGAAATCAGCTCTTTTTGGTACGGTTGTGTAGCCCCCGTCGAGGTGATCGACTTTAAATCTTGATCCGAAAGATTCCGACCGACAGAACTCTGTGAATTGAAAGGAGAAAATTTGAAATCTCACTTTTTTTTTTCTTCTCTCCAATGTTCATACCAACAGAGAACCCAGCAGAAATATCTCCCAAAATCAGATTTTTGACCCCTATTTATAAATTTTAAAGCTTTGCCCACATCGCGCCACACGCCTCCTTTTTCTCGGGTCCGTTTTCGCCATAAAACGATTAAATTTTACTCCGGTTTAAGCTCAAATATTTTTATAAGAACTTTATTTAAATTATTTTTTTAATTTTAAAATTTTAATAAAAATTCGCTTTTGAGGGGGTCTTTGGACACCCGTCGCCTTGAAAAACATGAAAATCTGACTATATGAGAATTCAAAAAAATTTGACAAGATAATTAGATTTCACGAGACAAATCCAACGGTGAAGTCCATTTCGTCATCTGAGCTCTAGAAAAATAAGGGTTCTCAACCTGCACCGTATTGTCAATTTACCGTTTTGCTCTGTTTTATAAAAAGTTTAAATTTACCAGGGTTTTCACTTATATGGCCTAACCCATATCTCAAGCTAAACCTATTCAACTAGTTAACTCATATTACCATTCACAACCAGCCCACAAAGGCCCAAAAACAGAATACATCAAGGGTTACACCCAAAAGGTATTTGTCATTGAACCAGTTCTTGCTCACCTAACCTTGAACCTAGATGGACCTTCATTCCATCAAACCCTAAGAAGACTTTTGCCTTCTACCATGACATACTATTCTTTACTCAGTCTTTTTTTATCAAACACATATTTGATAAAAATGACCCTAGTAAAGTTATTTACCATTCGATGTATATCCACAAATTCATTTCTCTAAAAGATTGAGGATCTCACCCTTCATTGCTCCGAGATCTTCTGGATATAGCAGACAATTTAATTACTATGACTACAAAGATTCATGGTTTAAAATTATCCTCTATCAAGATGAATCTTTCACTCATTCATGGTTCATACAATTCGATAAAGGTTTCAAAAGTCAGATTCCATCCTAGATTTTACAGTGGTGGTTTAATCATGGCCCCATTAATGAAATCTTTCCAACTGATCTTCAAGATCAGCTAACTTACTTCTCAGCCGCTTTTAAACTTAGCAAAAATGAGAGTCAGTTTTCGGTCTTAATATTATTTATTATTAAATATAAAATTCCCTGGATCTTGAAATAACAATGGAAAACTATTTCTAAAAATGTTACCAGACAATACTATGGTAAGTGGTGGCCTAGGTTCCAACATAATCAGATTATTGATCAGGTTAAACAGGAGTTTCCAGTCAAGGTTCCAACCCCCAGTAGTGGTTCTCGCAACCTTACCACCTGCAACTCCAGCAAATAAGGTCATGCCTACTCTAAGGGTTTCTACTCCAGAAAAACCCAAAGAGCTTGCTCAACCTTCTACAGTCCAATAGAAGCATAAAAAATCCTCCCCTAAGGATTTCAGTAAGCAAACAAAGTCAAAAAAGAAGACATCTAAGCTCCTTGAATTAACACAGAAGCGTCTTCAACAAGCAGCATGCCAGAGTTCATCATTAGCCTCCTCCCAAGCGTTTGTTAATGTGTAAACCCCTACATGTCTACGCTTTCAACAATTGTCTAATTAGCTTCGTTTTGTATTTAACGTCTCCATTTACATCCTAAATCAAATTATAAGAATAATAAGCACAAAAGTATAAATAATAAACGAGAAAAATATGAAATTTTGCTTTCTCATCAATGAGCTAGCTTAGAGGAATTGAAGAAAAATTTTGATGGATATACTAGTTCTACATCATGTTGTTATAGATGATTCTAGGAGACGGATGGTAATTTGGTTTTGGTTAATGAATGATGCTAGACATGGATATTTATGCAAGTCATACTACCTATATTGGAGATGGGTATGAGATAGGATTTGTGACAAAAGACACCTAAACTCAAGTTAGAAAAGTATAGAAGAACCAAGCAGTTCGGTAGACTATCTTTCACCAATTTGATCATAACTCTTTGTTGGAAAGTTCAAATTGTGCACCGTTATTTTTGTTAGAACCCTAACTCGTATATCTTTCCAACCATATAGGTCACACATACTAGAAATACCTGAGCCAAATCAGTTTATTCTCCAAAGTTAACTAAAAACCTACACTGTGGTGTTCCTTGGATAGTAAAGTGTTGTGCTTTCTTCTTAGACTTTGAAGGTGTAAACCCCCATATGTTTATATTAATATAGTAATGTACTTGTTTAGAGACTCTTATATATGTAATGACTTAAGAATAAATCATATATATATATTGAAACCGTAAGAATAGCACTTATAGCGATTCGAAAGAATAACATAGTAATTTAGTGTTTCGAGTATAAATTTACTTTAATTTTGAGATAAATCATAAAACTAAATATTTTAAGGTTAAAATAACATTAAAAATGAATCCAGAACGTTGAAAAACCTTAGGATAGGCATATAAATCAAATTGGAGATTCTTAGTGGCAAAATCATAATTTTGAAAAAGACCAAAACAGTTCATGAACAGTAAATTTCGAGGCTGATGTGTTTTAAACCCCATTTTCATCTCATTTTCCCTCATTTATTTCAGTCTAATCTCACCCCACACCTCTTGGAACCCTAGAGATCATTAGAGAGGAAGAAAAGAAGAGAAAAATAAAAGATTTAAGGCTAGATTCAATATCAAAGCTCAAGTTCTTCATACAAACTAAGGATTTAAGGTAGGGGTTTCTCTCACTCTTCTTCATTGAGGTTAGGGCTATATATATATATATATATATATATATATGTTTTTGACTCTAAATCTTAGATATGTGTTAGGAAATCTTTGGTTCTTGATATTCTTGCAAATATTATCATGTTTAAAATAAAGCCATGGTTAGATTGTCATGAAACCTATATTTCTTGTTTTGAAAACCCTTGTTCTCATGAGAGGTGAATTTTTCTCTAAATATTCATTTGTTCTTGATTTTTAAAACTTTAGTACTTTGTGATGAGTAATAAATGATGTTGTTGTGATCTCTTCTATTTTTCATTAATTGGTTATTGGAATTGTTACATGATAAATCTTGGGATTCTTAAGATATGCTTGTAAAATGAGAAATTATGGATATTGATAATTCTTTGAAATGTTTTGTTAATGGAGAATATTCGTGGTTTTCTCATTTGTATGGCTGTTGTGATGGACTTGGATTGCCATCGAGAGATGTCGTAGAGTGTTAGAGGTTAGTCTATCTCAATGCGGGTCAGATGGTTTCCTAACACTTGTGGATTGTCATTTGGTAATGCGACCACTATCATTCACTGGAATTCGAACAAGGGATGGTATACTTTTTCTAGGGAGGGACTCGTCACTACTATTGGGATGGTAGACGCCCTTTCCTAAAATGCTTGTGATTGTGATTGTGATTGTGATTGGTGGACTAGGTATAATCGTTGGGCAGATTTATGAGAAGCAATCAACATACATGATACGGGGATGAACTAGTAGGCAAAGGATGATGGATTGGATCGTCTTGGCCGGTGCATTGGTATGGGACAATGCATTGGAAGGCGTCCTTCCTAAATGGCTTAAGGTTAGAAATGGTTTATTGATGTCAAATTTACTTTATCCTTTCACTTGATTATTCTTACGGCTTAAACTTGAGATCTATTTAAAATGTCCTATTTTTCATTCAAAATTGATAATTGTTATTTACGAAATGAGATCGGCCAGTTTTTATCTATTTTTTTAAACCTTGTTCAAGTTTGGAAGGATTTTTCTACAGAGCTTCGTGCTCACCCCCTCCAGTTAAATATTTTACAGATTATGGGACAGAGAAGAAGCTCAGTGCTAACAAGTCGAGCCATGGATAAGCTTTATTATAGGGGTACTTGGATCCCGAGTGGGACATCTAGAGATGTCATTTATTTTTGTGCTAGACTGGAAACAATTATGTACAATCATGTAAAGTCTAGTATTTTGTTTATTCCGCTGCTAAGTTTAAATGTAAATCTTTTGAGGAAGTAGTCATGGTTTGGGCTTATTCTTTTGGATAATGTTGTAAATCTTTATGGATGATGAATAAAGTCTCATTTCTTAATGGATTATATTAGTTCTCTCATGATATAAATGGTTTTCAACGGTAAAGTGGTCAATGTTTATTTATAAATGGACCCCGTGTGGTTAATGTAGTCTAATTGCACAGGTTGTGTTTTGGGTAGAGCTCCCCGTACAAATGAGACTTAGCCCGAATTTTGTTAAATTAAGGACCCCCAATTTTGGGGAGTTACATAATGCATCAATGGATCCCTTCCAAGATGCCAATACCCATATGTAGGATATGATGATCTCACACCAGATTTGGCTTCTTCATGATACTTACCTTTATGTATGATAGCTTCAATCACTACTTTCTTCCCAAAAGAATGAAAAGTCGTTTGTCATACATAATGATAAGAAATCATATAGTAAGCCTGGCTCTTTGTGACGCCCCTAAAATTGGGGGTCCTTTTTAAACTGTTGACCAACCGTCAACCGACGGAAATAACCTTTTTTGCCTCAATTTCAGACCTTATGTCCATACAAATTCCCTTAATCAGGATTTTAACCCACATATATACCCCATGTTCTTTTTATTATTTAATTCTCTGAGGTACAACATGCCTCAAAATAGTTCATTTAAAATTCATTTGTATCTTTTGAACCAAAGAAAACAAAGTCCAAAAGCATAGGAGAACAGTATAAAAATTTCAAAAAATTTTGCAGACAGTACCAATATACAGTACCGGTACATCGAACCCTCTGGACCAAACGTACTGGTACAGTCTTCCCAGATTTTTCTTGTTTATCTTGTTTTTCATTTCCAATTCAATTTAAACCTTACTAAAACCAACCCAATATTTACATAGCATGTATTTGGGCATCCAACATGGTTTATATAAGATCTATTATAACATTTGCATGCGAATTCATTTAATTACATGCCAAAATAAATATTCATTGTAATATCTTTACAATTTATTCAAAATAAAAGCCCACATTCTAGCTTCTTCATCTATGACACTCAAAGTGAGAGCCATCCACCGGCACGAACCCCGCACCTGAAATATTTTCCCATAAAGGGTGAGCCAAGCTCAATAGAGTATTCCCTAAATAGGCTACTCCCCAACCCAAATGCACATGAAATGTTTACATGCAACCAATTCACCATGCGCACATTCCAAGCATGAATATGTTATCAATGTTGGAAATTTACAATACAATGCTATGGAATGAGATGAGACTCACTCTCAGCAACCAACTCGAGCCCTTCTCTGCTCTTCGACACATGCAATTGCTAATGTACAATCACCAATAATCCATGATCTCGAGCCCTCCGTGGCTCGCCAACACATGCAATTTTCCATGTGTACAATTCTGTCATTTATGTTATATATCAAATGACATTATCAATCCAGGGTCTTGTATGGGGTGAGTATTTATGGACTTACATCAACGACACTTAACCGACACGGAATTTATGGACTTCTACCAACGGTCCCGCGTACACCGACACACTTTATGGACTAATACCAACGGAAGTGCGTATCCAAATCACCGGGTCTTACACCTGAGGGATCTTCTAGCCCTTCTTGCTAACCTCAACCCTAAACACCATGCAAACTGTGCGACTCGGCCAAGTCATCGACTTAGCTCACTCGAGCCTACTCGTCATCTACCCATGTGGTGCTGACTACTTCCATGCACAACTACCCATTTATGCAATGTTCCCATGCATATGCAATGTAATGCCTCATTGCAACTCTACAACAATGTTCAATATGCAATATGTGCTATATGAACCATTTCAAACCCAATTCATATAAACCATGACAAATTATATCAAAAGCATATAATTTTCATAACTCAAAATGTCCATAAATCAGTATGCCTTTATCAACATTTTATCCAAAACTCAAGTCCAAGCATGTTATCTCATATCAAGCAATAACACACTTATAAAAATCAAGACATTATGTGAACACATAACAAGCCCACATTTCACATAATTCAAAAAATTACATTAAGCAATTTCTACATACCCATTTCAAGATAGAAGATATTCTACCTAATTTTAATACTCATTTTATCAAAATTAATTCCATAGGCAAGGATCAAAAAGTCGTGTCGATACGTCCAAAATGTTTCAAAATTTTAACACACCGACACGAAACATGGGTTGAATCCCAAAATTTCAAAGTTTTTGTAACGCCCCAAAATACACCCTGGACGGCATTACATTCAATAACCATTCATACCATGAGAGCACTAAGATAAACCATCAATAAAGAAGACTTCATAACAATGATTCATAACATTTACATCAATATCCCAAAAGAATATGCCATCTTGGGCCTTTCCATTCCCAATGAAAATTTACTATTATAGCGCAGCGGGAATTACAAAAGAAACTAGACTACACAATGTCCAAAAGAATTTTATAGTCTAGTACAAAAGAAACTACAACTCTAAATATCAACCTCGGGATCTAGGTTCCCCTCGAGTGGAGCCTCCCAATGTCCCGGCTCGTCGATGCCGAGATCCTCCTCTAGCCCCAAATCTGAAAAATGTAATTGTAGGGGATGAGCACGAAGCTCTGTAGCAAAATCTTCCCAAACTCAAACAAGGTTTGTAAAAACATATAAAATGGGTGGTCTCATTTCACAAATAGCATACATAATGTTTGAAGTAAAACAAGGACATTTAACAACGGATCTCAAGTTTAAATAACAATACTAATAGAAATATACCATAACAA
>CM042187.1:32278938-32293766 GCA_023539305.1 Ilex asprella
TATATATATATATATAACATTAGCATTTCCATAATCTAACAAATACTTTACATATGTTCACCCTTCACTGAAGGGTATGAGTGACTACTCACACTCCATTGCTATAGACAAGCAAGGAGAACGGGTAGTCTTCATTAAAACTAAAATTTAAATATAAACTCTAAAACTTCTTTCATAAGGAACAACTGAAACATAACCACCTTTAGTATTAATCAAAATACAAAGTGGCGGTAGTTCAACTATCTAAATAGAAAGATACAACAAAAATGTAGAAATATAGAGTACCGGTTGGAGAGTAGGACGGACCGAATTGTATATGAATTACTTATTTCTCTCTTTCTTTTTCTCTTTTTTTTCTTCCTTTGGATTTGTCTCTGAAGCTCTTGGAAGGCTGCTCATCCAAATGAAGGAGGCAACCCCTATTTATAGGCAAAAGGCAAGCACGAGGTGGATGGATGAAGATGAACCCCCAAGGGTGGCCGTCCGGACGCCACCAGCGCTGTCCGAACGGTGGTGCTTAGCAGTACGCGCCACTTGTCGTGTTCTGGCTCTTCCTTAAATATATTTATATTTTGAGCCTTTGTTGTTTCAAGCTTTACAATATTCTTCCTTTTATTCTCCGGTAATTCTGCATTAAACCCTGCAATTTTGAAGATAACATATTTAAAACATTAATTTGCACACTAACCCTAATTAACCATAATTAATACTTTTTAGTTGTTTTATCTTACAAAGTTGATTACTTAATCAGTTTAAATTACATACTAGTTAGGGTTAATCACACTCATTTTAATGTAATTCAAGTCCAACAAACCTGATTAAGTGGTTGTATGGGCTAGTTTAGATATTTTCATGGATTTTGTGTTAGGTTTACCTAGGACAAAACAGGGATGGGATTCTGTGTTTGTTGTTGTTGACAGGTTTTCAAAAATGGCGCATTTTATTTCATGTCATAAGACCGATGATGCTAACAATGTAGTTGTTTTGTTCTTTAGAGAGGTGGTGCATTTACATGGAGTGCCTCAGAGTATGTGTCTGATCGTGATGCTCAGTTTTTGAGCTATTTTTGGAAGACATTGTGGGGTAAGCTTGGTACTAAGTTACTCTTTTCGACTACTTGCCATCCACAAATAGATGGCCAAACCGAGGTAACAAATCGTACTCTTTCTACTTTATTGTGTGTTGTCATTGGTAAGAATTTGAAAACTTGGGAGGATTGTTTGCCTCATGTCAAATTTGTTTGTAATCATAGTGTGCATTTCGCTACTAATTATTCACCTTTTGAAATTGTCTATGGTCTGAATCCCTTAACTCCATTAGATTTGTTGTCTTTGCCTGTTGATGAGTATGCTAATTTAGATGGAGAACGAAAGGCTAAATTGGTAAAGCAAATGCATGGGAAAGTTAGATTGCACATTGAGAGGCGAACGAAGTAATATGCTACTCAAGCTAATAAGGGGCATAAGAAGGTCGTCTTTGAGCATGGAGATTGGGTTTGGGTGCATATGCGAAAGGAGCGCTTTCCTACACAAAGGCGTTCTAAGTTGTAACCTAGAGGAGATATGCCTTTTCAATTGGTGGCATGGATAAACGATAACGCTTACAAACTAGATTTTCCTGGTGAGTGTAGTGTTAGTGTTACTTTTAAGGTTACTGATCTTTCTCATTTAATTGCAGATGACAAAGATTCGAGGACATATCCTTTTGAGGAGAGGGGGAATGATGCAATACAATCTGATCCGTTGAGCATAAATTGAGGTCCTATGACTAGGGCGAAAGTGAAAATGATGAAGGAAGCATTGAACATGCTGATTCAAGACAAATGAGCTGATTGTGCAAATCCAAGCATGAAGAGTGCGTTTGAAGGCTTTTCTACGATACCATGCATGGGCTTTAAAGAGAAAATGCCTCAAGTTTATTTTAAAGTAATTCAAATCCAACAAGCCTGATTAAGTACCTGTATGGGTTGATTTAGATTATTTAGGGATTTTGGGTTGATTACTTGTTTAAAGTCCAACTTTAGTTATTCCTATTTAGATTAGGATTTGTTACCTTAGCAGATTTGGATTTGTTTTAGGACTTTATATATACACCCAAGACCTTGAAAAAGACAGAATATTTTTATGAGTATTGTGAGGTTTCTACCTTATTGTTCTTCCAAGAACTATTTCAAGGACTTATCAAGAATTAATCTTTCTTGTGGCCTTCATCGACTTATCGCTCAATCTTGAGTGTGACGTCTTTCTCTTGAACTTTTAACCTTGGGTTCTTGTTTCTTGAAAACATTGGGTCTAGGGTTTTTGGTTCTTATAATTCTGGTTTGTGAACTATCTTGGGTATTCTTCAATCAATTTGTGTGTGGGTTCTTGAATTCGTTTAAGGGTTCGCATCACCAGAGATGAATGTTTAGAGCTACATGCTCTTATGTCCTACACTAGGAATTTATTTTGGGACAATATAATGTTTAATGTTTTATTTTGATATTCCGCTGCAAGATAAGTTTAATTCTTTTGGTTGTCAATGGCATAGTTTGGCATATTCTTTTGAACATGATGATCATGATTTGACATATTCCTTTGGGGATGCCAATATCATGTATGGTGAATGGGAATTTTCTTTATTAATGGATTTTCTCATTTGCCTCATGATGTGAATGGTTTTAGATAATAATATCATCCAAAGTATAGTTTGGGGCGTTACCTATATAAGTGTTGTTGTCTAGACGCTAGTCCCACTGTCTAGACAGTGTTGTCTAACAGGTTTTTAATTTGCAACTGCAGACTGCTTCTCTAATTTTCTGCATTTTTGCTCTTTTTCCTTTAAATTCATGACGTTCACAAAATTAGATATAATTCTATATATTCTACAAAACTTTGCTAACCACTCTTTTTCTTTCAAAAGAATTGGTTTTATTATTTTTTTATTTGTTATTTATTATTTACTAATTTCCTTATTTATTATATTAATAACATTTATTTATAACCATATACCTTTATTTCCTAAACTATACATCTTGTTGATCATATTTTGTCAGCATCAAAACTATCTGCATCAATAACATCAGTGACACGGTTAACTTCATTTCTTACGCATCATGTTTACATTGGGGTAGAATAGGATGACGTCTCAGGATAATCCATATTTTTTCCATAACTAATCCACCATAAACGATCTGACAGTCAACCTAAAATTGGTTCCGCACACTTGTGACACCCCAAAAAAATGTTGATCACCCATCAACTAGCGAAAATACTCGTGGATGTTGCATAAGCCGACACCACGTTAAAAGCATTCCGAACCGGAATCATAACTCGCTATGCAACTTGTGTTCATCTTTCCCTTGGATCCAATCAAGGTCCAATTCATTATGATTAACACTCCATTATAGTCCATTTACATCATTTAGGAGAAGGAACGCATAGCCTGAAGACTTGGTAAAACAGTTTTAAAATTTCAGATTTTTGGACTAGCTACCGGTAGGTACCTACCGGTAGTTCAGGCATACTGGAAAATCTCTACGGGAAGCTACCTTTTAGCTATCGGTAGTTGTGGCCTACTAGTCCGGTACTACCTATTGACTACTGGTAGTTCGGCTAACATTACATGTTAGCTACCGGTAGTTGTAGTCTACTGGACCATAACTACCTGTTAACTACCGGTAGTTCGGCCCAGATTAACCTACGCCAGCAGCTTTTCCTCATTTCCAATTCAATTCAAACCTTTTCAAAACCAACCAACACATATACAACACCAACCTAAACTCATATAACATGACATTTACATTCAAAATAGTTCATATGAGTTCCATTACAATCAATACCATAGGTTTACATGATCAAAAACCAAATGTTTGCAAAGTTTTACAAAATCCCAAATTAAGGCCACAAGTTAGCCCCTTTCACGCTTGGTGCTCTACATGGGCCCTATCCACTGGCGTACGACCCGCACCTGAAATGTGTTCTCGTATAAGGTTAGCCGCGCTCAATAGAGTATTTCCTAAATAGGCTATTTCCCAACCCAAATACACATGAAATGCTCACATGCAACCAACTTACCATTCATACATTCCAAGCGTGAATATGCTATCAATGTTGGAATTTTTGATTCTATGCCATGGAATGAGATAAGACCCACTCACACAACTCAACCCGAGCCCTTCCCGACTCTTCAACACATGCAAATGTCCATGTGCATTTGCTCGTTATCCATGCTCCCGAGCCCTTCCTGGCTCTCTAACATATGCAATTGTCAATGTGCATGATTCCGTCATTTATATTATACATCAAATGACTTTTACCGTTCCAGGGTCTTTCATGGGGTGAGTATTTATGGGCTTACACCAACGGCACCCAACTGACATGAAATTTATGGACTTCCACCAACGGTCCCGCGTACACTGACACACTTTATGGACTAATACCAACGAAAGTGTTTATCCATATCACCGGGCCTTGCACCTGAGGGATCTTCTAGCTTTTCTTGCTAACCCCAACCCTCAACACCATACAAACTGTGTGACTCGGCCAAGTCATCGACCTAGCTCACTCGAGCCTACTCGTCATCCACCAAGTGTGATTTTGACTATATCTATGCACACACTCCCACTTAATTATGATGTTCCCGTGCATATGTAATGCAATGTCTCATTGCAACCACAATAAAATGTTCAATATGCTATGTATGTCATATGAACTATTTCCAACACATTTCACATAATCCATGACCAATTATATCCAAAAGCATATAATTCTCACAATTCATATCAGCATCTTCATTTAGAGCAATGCCCAACCATGTTATCACGAAATCAAGCAACAACATACGTCCTAATCAAGTTATAATGTAACACATAACATGCCCACAATTCACATAATTCAAGAAATTACATTAGGCAATTTCTACATACCCATTTCACCAAAATTTCTTTAATAGGCAAGTGATACACATATTTATCAACCTACCCATTTCAATATAACAATTAAGGTTGTGAGTAGACCTAACTAGGAGAAACCCTATCTCTTGAAGCATGAAGAACAACCTTGGGAAGCTCCAAGAACCCAATTCCCGCTCCAATCTTCACTTCTCCCTAAATCCCGACTTTGAAACTTTGGTAAAACCCGTACTTTTTGGTATGGATGTGTAGCACTCGATGAAAAAAACAACTTTTCCACATGGCTCGAATGGATCTGAGCACCGTAGCTTTGTAGATCGTAGAGAGAAATTTGGAGAAAACTTTGAGCTTCTCTCTCCTCTCTATCGGCTGAGTAACGGCAGAGAAAATGGGGAGAAAATATTTTCTCCCCTATTTATATTTTCCAAATACTTGGCTCACAATTTGCCACACGACCTTTTTTCTTCCGAGTCTGTTTTCATCCCGAAACGATTAAATTTCGTCCCGGTTCAAGTTCAAAATATTTTTTTTAACTTGCCTTCATTTATTTTCTAAAATTCATAATTTCATTAAAAATTTTCGTATCTAAGTCACCCGGGGCCCGACTACCTCGTAAAACATGAAAAATCCAACTATTTTAAAATTCGACGAAATTTGATGAGGTAACTAGATTTCGCGAGACGAATTCAAAGATGAGGTCTGTTTCGTCATCCGAGGTCTAGAAAATTTTAGGTTTACAACCCGAACTATGGTGATAATTTATCGTTTTGCCCTTTATTCATAGGAGTTCAAATTTTTCCAATTTTTTACACACTGATTTTATTGTCTCAAATATTCTATACGACCACATCTTACACAAGCACAAAGACGATTTGCTCATCGGTGTTTAGCAAATGTATTTTTTTCATATAGGGGTCGTGGTTGACTTTCTAAAATTTTTAAATTTCTAACATACCTAGCTTTTTGCATGATCAATGCATGTATATCTTTTGAAAAATGACGTAGTAAATTTAAACTTAACCAAAATAATTTTTCGTCCATTTTTCAATTTTTTAAGAAAAAAATTATTGAAAATTGACTCACTATTCGGTTCTTTAACGTCTGTCAGTGACAAAGATGAACAGAATTTTTAAATCACAATTACTATTCTAAACACAAAAAGTAAATTTACACTCATACCTCCCTAACTTAATTTAAACATTATTTGAAATGTAAAAACTGTGATAACCAGCATTGATAATAAAAACCAGCAATCTGTTGTCTTTCAGTGATTTAGGATATCTAGCTTTCACTCAGGAGATTTAGTCTGTCAAATAAAGTACAAGTAGTAATATTACTTATAATCAAACAACAATATATTTTAGAGTACATAAACTGGATCAAAAAGTTGTATAGAAGTTACATCTTAAGTAAATCAATCATAATATGGTTTAAGTCTTTGTCCGTTTACTTTAAAAATATTCCCAATTATTAGATTTTTAATTTCAATTGCATCATAGTCAAAAACTTGCTTGATAATATAAGGACCTATCCTTCTAGATCGGAGCTTTCCAGGGAATAAACAAAGCTTTGCATTATATAACTGAACTTTTTAAGATGGTTCAAAAGATTTTCTCACGATATTTTTACTATGAAAAATTTTGGTTCTTGATTTCACAATCTTAGCGTTTTCATAAGCTTCATTTCTTAACTCCTCTAATTCATTAATTTGAAGTTTGCGAAATATTCCAACTTTATCCATATTAAAATTCATTATTTTGATTATCCAATATGCTCTATGTTCTAATTCTACAGGTAAATGACATGATTTACCATAAATTAAACGGCAAGGAGAAATTTCCAGAATAGTCTTATATGCAGTATGGTAAGCTCAAAGCGCATTAGTTAATCTTAAAGATCCATCCTTACGATTGGGATTTACTATTTTTTCTAAAATGTATTTTATCTCCCTATTAGCTAATTCGGCTTGTCCACTTGCCTATGGATGATACGGAGTTGATATTTTATGAAAAATCAAGTATTTTTTCATAAGGTTTTCAAAATCTTTATTACAAAATTGTAATTCACCATCACTGATGATTGTTCGAGGAATCCCAAATTTGGATAAAATATTTTTTAAAAAAAATTTGCTCACTGTTCTGTGATCATTATTTCTACATGGAGTTGCCACTACCCATTTAGAAACATAATTGACTCCTACCAAAATATACAGATATCCAAAAGATAGAAGAAATGGTCCCATAAAATCGATGTCCCAATAAGAAAAAATTTTAATAATTAAAATAGGATTTAAAGACATCATATTTCTTTTTGAAATATTCCCCATTCTTTCACATCTATCACAATTTAAACAAAAGATATGAACATCTTTAAATGAGTTGCCCAATAAAATTCATACTGCAAAATTTTAGCAGCAGTTTTCTTTGCAGCAAAATGGTTTCCGCAATATTTAAAGTGACAAAACTGAATTACATGACTAATTTCATGACTAGGTACACATCATCTTATTATTTGGTCCTTACAGTATTTAAATAAATAAAGATCTTTCCAGAAAAAATTGTGTACTTCACTAAGGAACTTATTTCTATCAGACCAGGTAAAATTAGAGGGAATAGTAACAATGGCTAGATAGTTACCTATATCTGCATACAATGGTACTTCGGTTATTGCTAAAAATTGTTCATGTGAAAAAGTTTCTCTAATCGGAATTGGTTCTTTCTTTATATCATAATTCAACCTTGACAAGTGATTTGCTACCACATTTTCTACTCCTTTCTTATCTTTAATTATAATATCAAATTCTTGAAGTAATAAAATTAAACGTAGGAGACGTGACTTAACATATTTCTTAGTAAGTAAATATTTTAAAGCTGCATGATCTGTAAATATAACAATTGACGATCTAACCAGATATGATCGAAATTTATCTAATGCGAATACAACAACAAATAATTCTTTTTCTGTAGTTGAATAGTTCATTTGTGCATCATTTAGAATTTTTCTTATATAGTAAATAACATAAGGTTTTTTTTATCTTTTCTTTGACCTAATACAGCTCCTATTGCATCCTCACTTGCATCACACATTAATCCAAAAGGTTCAGACTAGTCATGAGGTTACATGATAAGTGTAGAAATAAGCTTGTTTTTTAATTTATCAAATGTGGATTGACATTCATCATTCCATTCAAATATTATATCCTGACATAAAAGATTACAAATAGGTCTAGATATTGAACTAAAGTTTTGTATAAATCTTCTATAAAATCCAACATGACCTAAAAAAGATCGAACATCTTTTACGATTTTTTGTGAAGGAAGATTAGCTATCAAGTCAAATTTGGATTTATCAACTTCAATTTGTCTTTCAGAAACTATGTGACCTAAAATAATACCTTGTGTAACCATGAAATGACATTATTTTCAATTTAAGACAAGGTTTGTTTCTTCACATCGGATAAGTAGTTTTTTTTGATTTTCTAAACATATATAAAATGAATCACCATGCACTGAAAAGTCGTCCATAGAGACTTCTAGATGTCATTCTACCATATCACTAAATATACTTAGCATACACCGCTGAAAAGTAGCTGGGACATTGCATAATCCAAAATGCATCATTTTATAAGCAAAAGTTCCAAAATGACATGTAAATATAGTTTTTTCTTGATAATCTATTGCAATTTCAATCTTATTATAACCACAATATCCATCTAGGAAACAATAATATGCATGTCCAGCTATTCTTTCTAGTACTTGATCTATAAAAGGCAATGTAAAGTGATCCTTTCTGGGGAGAAAATTTAGTTTTCGATAGTCAATACTTACACGCCAACCTGTGACTGCACGAATTAGGACTAATTCGTTTTCTTGATTTTTTATTACAATAACACCAGATTTTTTTGAAATTGTTTGTGTAGGACTAATCCATTTACTATCAGATATAGGATAAATTATATTAGCATCTAGTAGTTTAAGTACTTCAGCACGAACTACTTCTTTTAAATGTGGATTCAATCTTCTTTGCATTTGACAAGATGGTTTAGCATCTTCTTCTAAAAAAATAAAGCGAGTACATAAAAGTAGACTTATACCTTTTATATCTGTTATTGTCCATCCAATAACACTTTGGCGATTTTTTAAAATTTTTGTCAGTTCTTTTTCCTGAATTTCAGATAATTTTGATGATATGATCACGGGATGTATTTCATCTTTTTCTGAAAAGACATATTTTAGATTGATTGGTAAAGGTTTTAACTCTGGCTTAAAAACTTTGACATTAGATTCTGCAAGCTTTGGTAACAATTTTTCACATTGTAAAATCTTTGCGGATATATTTTTAAATTCAGTATCAGGTATAGATCAATGCTAATAACTCTTTTTCTAGGAAAATTTGTTCAAAATAACTTTGAGTTAGTGACTCAACATAATTTACTTCATGTATTTCTTCTTCTTATCTAGGTTGTTTTGCACTGTTAAAAATATTTAAATCCAAGGTCATGTTTCCAAATGAAAGTTTCATGATTCTATTCCTACAATTAATTAACGCATTTGATGTAGCTAGGAATGGTCGACCCAAAATCAGAGGTATAGATGCACGTGCATGAAAAATTGGCTCTGTGTTTATAACAATAAAATCTGCTGAAAAATAGAATTGATCAACTTGAACAATAACATTTTCCACAGTTTCTCGTGGAATTTTTATAGATCAGTCTGCTAATTTTAGTGTAATATTAGTAGGTTTTAGCTCACTTAATCCTAGTTCTATATATACTGAATATGATATTAAATTACAAGTGGATCCAAGATCTAGCAGAGCTTATTCAATTCAAAAATTTTCAATACGACATGAGACTGTAGGACTACCTGGATCTTTGTATTTACTAAGCGTCTCATGTTATATTATAGTATTAAATTGTTTAGTTAAAAATGCTTTCTTTGGTACATTAGTTCTCCTTTTTATTGTGCAAATATCTTTTAAGAATTTAGCATAAGATGGAACTTTTTTATTGCATCCAAAAAAGGAATATTAATTTTTACCTATTTAAATAGCTCAAGAATATCAGACTGGTCTTTTTCAGATAAAGGCTTTCCAACCCTTTGAGGAAAAGGTAAAGGGATAGGAATGAAGGATCTTTTTCACTTTGTATTATTGGTTGCTTTTTTACTAAAGGTTCAGATTCAAGTGGTTCGTTTACAGAAATTGACTTAC
Organism: Ilex asprella; assembly: GCA_023539305.1. Classification (NCBI taxonomy): domain Eukaryota; kingdom Viridiplantae; phylum Streptophyta; class Magnoliopsida; order Aquifoliales; family Aquifoliaceae; genus Ilex; species Ilex asprella. The sequence continues at coordinate 32,289,041 of CM042187.1, forward strand.
GTATTTTCTTTAGAATCTTGGGTTTACTAGTTTTGTCAATTAGCTTATCACTTCTTAGTGTTGTGATTTCTTGTACTAGATTTGGAGAAGCTTCAGTGGATACAAAATTAGCTTGACTCTTACTTTGTGGAGGTTTAGGTTGAGATGAAAATTTTCCTTTTCTCGAAGTACTTAAGGACTGGGTCAACTTAACGAGATGACCCTTGATATATTAAATACTCTATGAAGTTTGGGTTTTAAAATCATTAAAAGCTCTAGTTGTTTGAGTATTAAAACTTATTTGAATCTGAATAAATTGATTCATATTAGCTTCCAGAGTTCTTCTCTGAGGATATTGATACGGTTGATATTGTTGTTAATTTTGCAATTGTGGTGGACCTTGTGTGTGATTTGTAGGTTGTGTATTTCTCCAACTAAAATTTGGATGATTTCTCCATCCTGGATTGTAAGTTTCAGAATATGGTTTAGTATAAGTTGGAACAACATTAGATTGTTCAATTAAGACTTCTTTAAAAGCATGTATAGCTGGACATTCTGCTGTAAGATGTCCTGACAACGCACAAATTTCAAATATTTGATCAGTAGTAGAAACAATAGCTACTTGTTTTATTTTTTTCATTTCTAAATCTTCTAGTTTTCAAGATAAATTAGTCATTTTAGCTCTTAAATCATCATCTTCTTTTAATACATATTTTCCTTTTTTAGATGTAGATGACTTATTTTTCACAATGTTTAAGAAGTTGAGTCCCACATATGGGAACTCTCTAAAATAGTATCAAAAAATTAAAATTCTTCTTCAGGATTTTTATTCATAAACTCTCCTTGGGCTATCATTTCAACAAATTGTCGCATTGCAGATGGAAGAGCATCATAAAAGAAACCAACTAAAGTCCAATTTTAAACTACATGATGTGGACAAGCTTGGGGAAGATCTTTAAATCTTTCCCAACATTGATAAAAAGTTTCTTTTTCTTTTACAGCAAAATTCAATATTTGATGTCATGATGCATTAGTACAATGTACGGGAAAAAACTTTTAAAAAAACTCAGTTTGAAAAGCTTGTCAACTTGTGTAAAACATGGAAAAATTTAAACTTTTTTTCGAAAAAGGGCAAAATGGTAATTTATCACTACAATGTGAAAATTAAAATAAATGTTCTCTAGACCTCGTATGACACAACGGACTTCGTCATTGGACTCGTATCACTGAATATAGTCACCCAGTTGAATTTCGTCAAATTCTGAGATAAGTCAAATTTTTTGTACGTCGTTCAAGGTGATTGGGTGGCGGGTGACCTCACCAAGGCCCCTAAAAATGAGAAAATTAAAATTGAATTATAATTGATTAAAAGTTCAAATAAGATTAATTTGAACGTAAACTGTAATGTAATAAATCATTTCAGGGCGAAAACGGACCCGAAGATGCGAGGGGCGTGTGGCGCGATTAGAGCCAAGTATTTAAAATTATAAATAAGAGCTAAAATCATATTTTTAGCAAAATATCTTCATTATTCAACCCCTTGGCCATCCATAGAGAGAGAAGAGAGAAAAGAGAGAAAAAAAATAGTTCTTCAAGCTTCTTATTCGATTTCCCGGAGTTCCGTCGGTCGGAATCCGTCGAGCCAAGAACCAAAGTTCATCTCCTCGACGAGGGCTACATGTTTGTACCAAAAACGGGGGATTTCACCGAAGATCCAAAAAAAATATTTTGGAGAAATCAAGTTGTTGGGCTTTGGTTGGTGTTTTTGGAAGTTCTATCACTTTCTACACACTATAAGAGGTAGGGTTCTTTCTACTTGGTTTTATTCTTACCTCAAGTGGGTTTTTTAGTGGCTGAAATGGACTGTTTTAATTACTAAAATTGTGACTGCATTTTGGACTATTTTATGGCTGATTTGGGTCTGTATTTTGGACTGTTTTATGGACTGATTTGGGGTCGCATTTTGAACTGTTTTATGGCCTGTTATGGGGATGTTTTGTGCACTGTTAAGGGGCTGTTTTATGCACTATTAAGGGCTGATTTTGTGGGCTATTTTGTGCACTATTAAAGGACTTTCATGGACTATTTTTGTGCACTTTCATGGGCTGAATTTGTGCACTTACATGGACTATTTTTGTGCATGTTCATGGGCTGAATTTGTGCACTTGCATGGATTGTTTTTGTGCACTTTCATGGGCTGAATTTTTAGGCCATTATGTGTTATAACATGCTTGTGAATTGTATTGGATATAAATTTTAATACATGCTAGTTGATATTTTGACGTTGTTATGGATTTTTGGAGATTATATGCATATGATATAATTGTCCATGACACATATTAAAATGTATGGTTTAATTGGTTCATATGACACTCATTCCATATGATTTATTACATTGCATATGTACGGAGGCATCACATTTATGGGCTTAGGCATGAGTGTCAGTGTGTGTAAGCATGGTTAATCAAACACCATTCTTGGTAATTGACATGTGGAATCGATAAAGTCGGATCGAAGATCCCATTGATTCGCATGTTGCATGGAAAACTTGTGTCGGGTATAGCAAGAAGGGGTAGATCCCCCCCTCAGGTGCAAGACCCGGCGACTTGGTCATACACTCCCCTGTAGTGAAATTCTGAAAAAGTCTAGTATGGTATATAAAACCAGCGGTATAAAATCCAAAATTCGTTGCCCAACAAGACGCAAGATTTTGATTTATAGAAGTACTCATTCAATGAATAATACCCATCAATGATTTGGTTTTATAATAAAACAACTTTTATTTTCAAATGACCTTTTGGTGGATTTTTCGACGAATGAAAATTACACTGCACGAGTGCATTGCATAATGTTGTGGGAGTTGGTGAGGACTCGGGTCATGATGCATGAGTGAGTTTCATCTCATTTCATAGCATAACATGGTAGAATGCCAACCTAGAATTGCCTATTCTTACTTGAAATGTGATGAGAACATAATATTGCACATTTCATGCCCCTCATTACATTCATTATAACTCAACTTTTGCATTTAACTACTTAGTGTTAGCCTATTTTATGAATAATGTTGAATTCTCGATGTTGCATGTTTTGATAGCTTAAATGTTGGATTTTAGGACCTTGCAACTATGTTAGATGTGTGGTAATGACATGGACACAATACATGAAGAATTGGAGGCTTAAAAGTGAAGAAATCAAGGAGGTATTGGTGTTTTGGAACAAAGGCACCAGCTGCCACATCATTGGGAAGCGCTACCTCGGTTCTCCTCCATTTTGACCATGATCTACTCAGAATCTGGAAAAGTTCAAAACATGCAAGTTGTAGATCTGGATGTCTTCTGTATCTTGTCAAAATTTCTGCTCAATCCAACGGTTAGATCAAGAGTTTTGTCATTTCTACCGAAGGTGGTCCAGTGCAGAAAAACAGTATCGGTACCTAGTACCGGTACCACGAACCTTCTGGCCGAAAAACAGCCTGTAACTCAACTTTGAGGCTTGGGGGTCCCACCTACACTTCTCCCACTTGCCCCCCAACATTTTCTGACACAAGAGAACGCCTCCCTTACACATTTGGAAGACTTGGAAGGCTTGGCATTTATGGAGGATGGGAGAGAAGAGGGCTGACTTATGAGTTGCAGGCTAAGCTCTGTCCTAGCCTGTGTGACCCATCAAAATCACCTTCCATTAAGGGGAAGGCTTGCTCTTACACCTGGGGGACCCTCATGGACGAAAGTCAAGGCTCTCCAGCAATACACACTCCATATATACAACATTATTCAGCATTTTCAAGGGGTTGGCTACCTAAGCTTAGGAGTAGATATAGAGAGAAAGTTCTAAGGTTGAATATGATGAATCATTTTTGCATTTTCTTCTCCCATTTTCACTTGCTATTGTTGTAGTAAGCTTTCATACTCTTGTAATCTTCATTTTATTACCTTAATGTCATTTACTTCAAGTCTATTTCAAGTTTAGTTGTATAACTTAGATTTCACCATTTATGCTTTCAAGTTCTTCATTTTCATGCTTTAAATTGGGTATTGTTGATTTGTCTTCCTAGTTTAAGTTTCTTGCATTAGTCTAAGTTTCATGCTCCATTTCCTTTCTATGTCCATTTTCTTTATGCTTGTCTTTGCTTTTAATATGAATAGCTAGTTTTAAGTTGGTTACTCCAAGGGAGATTTCTCTTGGGGATTTCATTTCAACTCTTTTTCATTCCCCTCTTTAGGGTCAAATGGTTCGGTTTGACGGGGTTGAGAATGGATGAGTTGGTGAGCCTTTGATATTCCGTAGGCCTAGTCACGGTTTATACTTAGCTACTCACCAATCTCGTCCCTAGCTTCCCCCAAATCAATCGTTCATTCATGCTCGATTGGAGGAGGGCTTTGAGTTGATTTGGTATTCTCATTGAAATGAACCCTTTGGATTAGCCAACACTTGCTTTATTTGTATTTTCATTTACAAACCAAACACAAAACTCAAACAAAAGATTTTACACTTTCTTTTCACTTTTGCAAAATCACTTTCACAAAACTCTCTTTCCTTCCCTGAGGAGACGACCTTGGAATACTCTTCCAAGTAAAACACCGACCACAAAAGACTCCTTGCGATTGGGGAGCACTTTTGTGCACATTCCACATTCTATTTCATATATTTTGTTCATCCATTTCCCACCATTCACATTCCATTGTCGCCTAATCTCTTGCATCATCCCGAGGGAGAGTGACACTCCCTTCACACATAAGCCATACAC
>CM042187.1:32303384-32325659 GCA_023539305.1 Ilex asprella
GAACTTCCTCAGCATTCCAGTGGAGAGCCATATTGGTAGGAACGCTGGGGTTATTCTAGCTGGTATGTCTTATATATATAATATAATAAACGTATAAATAAAATATCAGCAATTCCATAATTAAACCAATAATATACATATGTTCCCCTCTTACTGGAGGATATAAACGACTACTCACACTCCATTGCTATAGACAAGCACGGAGTGCGAGTAGTTGCCATTATTACAACTGAAATTAAACGGTAACTTCTTTCACAAGGAACAATTGAAACACAACCACCTTTATTATCATTCAAGACAAAAAAGTGACGCTAGTTCAACTATCCGAATAGAAAGATTGCAACAGAAAAGTAGAAAAACAGAAAAGGTATCACACCCACCAGCTATTTCCTTCTCTTTTCTCTCTTTCTTTCTTTTCTTTTCTCTCTTTACTCTTGTCTGGCTAGCTGGTTTTGGAGACTAAGGGCTGATCTTTGAAAAGTATATGTTGGTGTGGAGAGAAGGTAGGAAGGCTTGGGGTGGTGTATGTAGAATGGAGACAAGGTGTAGTGTATGTGTGGAATTGTTGGAGAATGCTCGAAAAAATGAGAAAACAACCCCTATTTATAGAGGGGGGGAGGAGGTGAACGGCCACGAGGCCTTTAGGAAGGTCTAGGGACCTTTGGGAAGGTTAAGGAGCCTTTAGGAAGGTTTAGGGAGCCTTTAGGAAGGTTTAGATGTCGCCTCCTCGATCCGCCAGGTGTCATTTTCTGATTGGTCCATTTGTCTTGCTCTGATTGGTCCAGGTGTCTTGCTCTGAGTGTGCCAAGTGTTTCCTTCTCATTGGTCCATGTATCATATTCTCATTGGTCCAAGTTTCCTTATCGTACTTTAGTCCTTCGTAGTTTTAAGCTTTGCAAAATAGTCCTGTATTCTTTGATATTTCTGCATTTGACACTATAACTTCAAACATAAAATATTAAAAACTTTAATTCACACCCAAAACATAATTCATAATATTTATTCATTTTATCTTACAAAATTGATTATGTAATCATTCGAATTTACATTCTAATTAGGGTTAATCAGTATCCTCATGGATCTTCAGTGAAATCCTTCATTCTTGGTATGGTTGCATAGCCCTCATCGATGTGATCGACTTTAACTCTTGGTCCTAATAAATCCGACCGATGGAACTCCGTTGGTCGAAGAAGAAAACCTTGAAATCTAACTTTTTTTTTCTTCTCTCCTTTCTCTCTTCTATTCCAAGTGTGAGAGGCTGAACAATGGAGATATTTTCTACAAGAAATAAGATTTTAGTCGAAATTTATAGCCTTAAATGTGCGGTCCACCTCGCACCACATATTTCCTACTTCCGGGTCTTTTTTTCATCCTGAAATGATTTATTTCATCCCAATCTAAGTTTAAATTAATTTTAATTGAACTTTAGTACAATTATAAGAAAATTTTATAATTTTTTATTTTTGGGGACGTTCGTGAGGTCAATCACCACCTAGTTGTCTCATAAAGCATGAAAATTCTGACTTTCTCGAAATTCGATGAAAATTTACCAGGCAGCTCGGTTTCGCGATACGAATCCCGCGGTGAAGTTCGTTGCATCATCCCATCTCTAGGGAAATTCATATTTTAAATCCGCGTAAATTAACATTTTATCCTTTTTCAGAAAAAGTTCAAATTTTTTTGAGTTTTATATTCTTCTCCCCTTAAAAGAATTTTGTCCCCGAAATTCACACACACACACACATACATAACCGCATGCATATACAACAAGTTATACATACTTATAACTGCAAAAATGTACCTTCATCCTCAAATTAGAAAGGATAGCTAGTATGCATAGTGTGGTCATGCTCCAATGTTGCCTCCTCCACTCTTAGGTGCTACCACACCATCTTCACTAGCCTCGCGGTCTTGTCACGTAAAACTTGATCCCGATTATCCATGATACGTATCAGTCCCACCTCGAAGGTCCCATCCACATAAATAACAAGCTTGTTCCAATCCACTACATGAGTCAGATCTGGAGTATACTTCCGGAGCATAGAGACATGGAACATCGCGTGAACACCCGATAGATTTGGCAGTAATGTCAGTCGGTAAGAACCTGTACCCATCCTCTCAAATATCTCAAAGGGCTCGATATACCTCTGCGACGGCTTTCTTTGCTTGGTGAACCTATCCACTCTTCTTTTAGGCATCACCTTTAAGAAGACATGATTTTCTACCTCAAACTCTCGAGGTCGCCACCGTCTGTCGGCGTGGCTCTTCTATCGGCTGTAAGCCGTGAGAAGACGCTTCCGTATCAAGTCTACCATTTTTTAGGTGTCTCTAACCAATTTTGGACCCGTAGAGGGTCTCTATCCTACCTACGTCCAACAAACCGGAGATCGACAAAGGCTCCCATATAGTGCCTTAAAGGGTGTCATATGTATGCTTGCCTGATAACTATAGTTGTAGGCGAACTCCACTAAAGCTAAGTGCTCTTCCCAACTTCCTTTGAGATCTAGGATGCATGTCCGTAGCATGTCCTCTAAAGTCTAGATGGTCCTCTCTGACTGACCGTCCGTCTGAGGATGAAAAGCAGTGTTCTTCATTAACTATGTTCTCATGTCTCGCTGGTAACTCTCCCAAAAATGAGTGGTAAACCTAGGATCCCGATCTGATACTATAGATACGGGCACCCCATACAACCGGACAATCTCCCATATATATAACCTGCAGAATTCCTCCAGTGTGAATGTCATCTCCACCGCTAAAAAGTTTGCTGACTTAGTAAGCTGGTCCACTATCATCCACACTGCATCATGCCCTCACGATGTTTGTGGCAAGTGGGTCATAAAATCCATCGTGACATGCTCCCATTTCCACTCAGCTACCTCCAAAGGCTGGAGTAACTTTGCTGGCCTCTACTGTTAAACCTTCACTTGCTAACACGTGAGACATCTACTAACAAAATTCTCAACGTATTTCTTCATTCCACTCTAATAATACTGGCGACAAAAGATCATCGTACATCTTCATGCCACCTGAATGTACAGGAAAACGAGAGCAATGGAACTCTCTGAGGATCTCCTCTCTCAGCTCCACAGACTGGGGCACCACAATCCTTCCTCTAAATTGAAGACTACCATTCATATGAATAGTCCAACCCTCGTCTCGTGTACCCGCCCGTACTTAGTCCTTAATGGACAATATCTTTGGGTTTTGCTCCTGGGATTCAATCACCATGTTCAGTAGTGAAGGCATAGCCACCAAACTTCCTAAAATACCCTAAACTTGTCCCATATAGCGTAGCCCAAACTATCCCACAGTCATGAGCATCTGCCACTCTCGAGAAGCCACAATAGCCAATACTCCCTGTGACTTCCGGCTAAGTTCATTAGCCACCACATTTGTCTTACCAGGATGGTAATGCAAAGTGAAGTCATAGTCTTCTAGATACTCCATCCACCAGCATTACCTCATGTTTAGGTCCAACTGAGTAAAGATGTACTTCAGACTTTTGTTGTCCGAAAAAACCTCGAACTGCTCACTATATAGATAGTGGCGCCAAACCTTTATGGAAAAGACTATGGCTACCAACTCTATGTCATGAGTGGGGTAATTCTGCTCATGATTCTTTAACTATCGAGAACCATAAGCCACTACCCTCCTGGACTACTTCAAAACGCAGCTAAGTCCTTCCTCTAAGGCATCACAATACACTGGGTACCTTTGTCCCCTTTTCGGGACTATCAAAATAGGGACAGAAGTAAGCCTCCTCTTTACCTCTTGGAGTGCCTTCTCACACGAATCATTCACTCAAACTTGCCCTTTTTTCGGGTAAACTAGGTCATAGGTACAACTAATCGAGAGAAATCCTCAATGAACCTCCTCTAATCTCGAAGACTAACTTCAGCCTCTCCCAACTCATGGCTGCCTCAACCTTTTTGAGGTCCACAAATTCACCCAAAGCTAACACCACATGTCCCAAAAAATTTACCTTAGTAAGCCAAAATTCACACCTGTTGAACTTGGTGTACAATTGATCGTCTCTCAAGGTCTGGAGAACCACCATCAAGTGATCCTCAAGCTCCTCCTCAGACTTGGAGTAGATTGAGATGTCGTCAACAAAGACAACAACATACTAATTTAGGTAGGGTTGAAACACCCTATGCATGATATCCATAAATGTCATTGGAGCATTTGTCAACCCAAATGTCATCACTATGAACTCGAAATGCCCATATCATGTCCTAAACGCTGTCTTAGAGATATCTACCTCCCTAACCCTCAACTGATGATAACCGGTGCAGAGTTCTATCTTAGAGTAGATCTGCGCTCCTCTCAATTGATCAAACTAAGGGTATCTATTCTTTATAGTAACCCTATTCAACTGCCGGTAGTCTATGCATAGCCGAAGGGTCTTGTCCTTCTTCTTGGCAAACAACACTGAAGCACCCCAAGGTGAAGTGCTCAGTCTGATAAAGCCCCGGTCCATCAATTCTTGTAATTGGGCCTAGAGCTCTTGCAACTCAGCGGGTGTCATCCTATGTGGAGTCATAAAAATGGGCGATGTACTAGATTGTAACTCCGTTGTGAAGTCTACATCCCTATGTGGAGGTAATCCTGGTAGTTCATCCCAAAAAATATCCTCATACTCACACACCACCCGAGGTAGGCCAAACTCTTGTCTCACCTCATCCTTCAAGGTAACCCTTTCAAGCTAACCCATCAAATTCCCATGCCATCCAGAGTCATACATGTCTTAGGGTAAAGTGTTATACTTTTCCCCTGAAACTTGAAACAAACACCCTCTAGCGTGTACACGCTAACCCTCTTACGATCACAGTCAATGACGACTCGGTGTGCCGTCAAACAATCCATCCCAATGAGGATGTCAAACTCTGACATGTCTAAGAATTTAAGATTCACAATGAGTAGAATCCCTAAGATCTCTAACTCATAACCCTGACATATCTGACCAACACTCACCCTAGCTCCTAAGGGAGAACTCACATACAATGAAGTAAATATTGAATGCAACGGTGGTACCATGTCACAATTAATGACATGGTATCACCAACCAATAATAAAACTTTAAATGGGAAAGGTGAACCCCACTTGAACTTACATAGCAAGATGGTGGGAAGTTATTTGCTTACATGGCCGATTAGTTATTAATTTTTGTGGAGTCTATATGCTTATTTGTGTTAGTATTATTAGTTGGTGATATCACATCACCGTGTCACGTGGTATCACCATTGTAATGAATATTTCTCCATGCAATGTGATGAACACATAATATTTCATATTTGAAGGCCTCATTGCATGCATTTTAACTCAACTTTTGCATCTAAGTACTTAGAGTTAGCCGAAATTATGAATAATGTTGAATTTTTGATCTTGCAGGTAATTATAGCATAAATGATGGATTTTATAACATTGCAACTATGTGAGAATGTGTGGTGAATACATGGACACTTCAGATGAGGATTGGGAGGCTTGGAGGGTGAAGAATTCAAGAAAAAATGCATTTGGAAGGTTGTGCCCGCTGGAATGAAGGATTTTGACACAGTACCACTGTTTTTCCTGACCATGTTGCACTTCTAATTTGAAAAAAGTGCAAAACATAAAATTTATAGATCTGGATGTCTTTTATATTTTTTTGTAATTGCAACTCAATCCAATGATTGGATTCTACAAAAACCGGTCTAGAGCAAAAAAGAGTACCGGTATCCCGAACTCCAGAAGCCTTAAAGTACTGGTATACAGTAGCGGAATGCTCCCTTGAACAACCCCGAACCTCCTGCAACTCAGCTCCACTTGCTTGGGGGTCCCACCTACACTTCTCTGACTTGCACCCCAACATTTCCTTACACATTTGCTTGCCTCCCTTATACAATTAGAAGACTTTTGAGCCTTAACATTTATGGAGGATGGGAGAGAAGTGGGCTGCATTGATGGGTGCAGACTAAGCCTGTGCTAGCCTATCATACCCATCCATTCAGCCCCTATGGATTAGAGGCCTGCACACACCTTGGGGGGACCACCATCCACAAAAATTGAAGGTTGTCCAGCATTATATTCAAAATTACACAACCATTTGAAGGGGTGGCTACCTAAGATTATTTTTAGCTCAATGTAGAGGAAGATGAATAGTGCCAGAAGTTAATATTTTGGTATTTTCTTCATTCCATTTGTCATGAGTAGATGATGATTGATTGGGCATTTTCATTGGGCATTTTCTCAGAGGAAGGTTTTGAATTGATTGGGCATTTTCATTGGAGTGAACCTTTTGGATTAGCCAACACTTGTTTTCTTGCATTTTCATTAAGAACATAACTCTCTAAAACACAAACAAAAGATTTTACACTTTCTCTTTTTGAAAAAATCACCTTCACACAACTTGAACTTTCCTTCCCTGAGAAGACGACCTTGGAATGCTCTTCCGAGTAAAACACCGATATACAAGAGACTCCTTGCGATTGGGGAGCACTTTTGTTCACCACACACACACATTTCATTTCATTGTACATTTTGTTCATTTTGTCATTACCATTCCGTTGCCCTTTCTCTTGCATAAATCTGAGTGAGAGTGACAATCACCCACACACATAAGCTATATAATCATGTTAGGAGCTTAGGAACAACAACGTTTTCAACCAATCACAATGACTCTTCTAAGGTTTCAACCTCTAAGCCCAAGTCTTTCACACATGACGTGACAATAAAAGAATTAGATGCACCAAAGTCAAATAATACCCTTGCTCATAAACAAAAGTGTAGAAATGTACCTTCGATAATCGACTGATCTGCTGGTTCAGTCTGAGGCACAATGGCGTAGACACATGCTTGGGTCATTGAAGTCATGGATTGTGAACCTTGGCCTCGACCTCGACCTCGACCTCGACCTCGACCTATGCTCTAGCCCATCTTGCCTAATTACGAAATTCTCGCACGTGAAGTAGTATAGCCCTGGGCAGCACCCTGGTATTGATACTGGCTCCCTTGGACCATAGTGGGGTAGGGAGGAACAACATGTGTTTGTGCATGCCCTATCGAAGAATGGGACAGAGACGCCCCATAATTTTGTGATCGCTGTCGTTGGGGACAATCCCGCTTCATATGCCTTGGTTGATGGCAATGAAAACAAGTCCTTTGGCCTGTCAAGTAGGAACTTGGGAGGATTGACCTTGGCCTTGGCCTTGATAGTCGTTGCCCTGTGGAGTCAAAATCATTTGCTTTTTTCCCGAACACGAAGAAAAGATTTGCCCTCTGATTAGTACTTAAAAGTAGAAATTCATAAGGCCTTTTTCGGACTGATTGTACTTTGATGGAGTTTAAGTAATGACATTTTAGGTCCTAAAGAAAACAAGGGCTCAAGGGCAATAAAAATCACACTCGAGTACAATACCAGCATCTTCTAGAACAAAATCGAAAAAGCTTGGGCCATGCCAAGAACATTCGAATACCAACCCACATTTGAACGTCCACTAGAGCACTAACAATACCAGATTGCTGAGACAGAATGTACTACAAGGCCCTGAGAAACTTAAGCACTACGTTCACTAGAGCACTGACAAGACCAGACTGCCTTTTAGCTGTTGAGACATGGCGTGTTGCAGTCAAGAAGACCCTGAAGTAATTAAGTACCACGTTCAAACACCAGTCAATGTTTGAACTTCCCTCGGAAGCATTTGAAGACCAGCTTGCTCCATAGAGTGTGGAAGTAAACTTCACAGTAGACCACTTGAGTGTAAAATATCAAACCCCATCTGGCGTTTGAATGCCCATAAAGCATAGACATACGAAAGCGTTTGAATGCAAGACAACGTTCAAACGTTCATAAGGCAAAAACAACAACAACGTTCGAATGTTCTCCACAAACTGACTGCAGAGTAGTTGGCTTTTTACTTTGACTTGGGCGGCAAACAATATTCATTTACCCCCTTGTCTCCTTCCTTGCTTATAAATACTCCCATTTAGGGTGCTTATAGTGTGCAATTTTTTCTCTTAGAAGTTAAGGAGTTTTTGGGTGATAAGTTTGGCCTTAAACCAACATCTCCTCATCTTTGTATTTGTTTTATGTTCATATGAAGCTTTATTTTCTTGCATTTACATTTCACTTTGTATACCAACCATGATGGAGGCTTGTACTCCTCTTGTAGTTGGATCTTTAATCTTCTCTTTATTTAGCTTCTATATTCATGTTGTAGCAACCATGATGGAGGCTTAGACTCCCCTTGTTGTTGTATTTGCTTTTGTTTACAAGTATCAAGAAAGATAGCTTATCTATTGGTTGTGGTGGAAACCCTCCAAAAGTAACTAGCTTTCTTCTACTTCCATTTGTTAGCTTCTTTCATTTCCATTGCTTGAGCATCCTTCTTTCTTAGAGGAGTGAAACTCTTCCACTTTTCGAGAACTTTGCCAAAGCTGTGAAGAGTGAAACATGATTCACTCGTTCTTCATTAAAGATTGCCTCCTTTGTTGTTGTTCTTTTATTTTTTAAATTCTCTACTTGGAGGGATGAGTATCACGTACTTTTCTAGATTTAACAAAGCCATGAAGAGTGAGTAGTTCCTCATTCACTCTTTAGTAAAAGATGAAGGACATGTACAAATAATCTGGCAGTTATATTTATGCTTTTGTTCTAATGATTAATGTATATATCCCCTTGATTATTAGATGATTAATTACATCGAGCAAATCTAAGGTACTTTGAATAATCGTGGTTCTTTCGATGACCCGGATGACTCTTGCATAAAAAGAATCGTCGTTTCAAGGCAAGTACCCCGGCTAGATCTTCATGACTACCCTTTAATCCTCCCCATTAGTGTGCTTAATTTAAAGAATGCAACATTAACGCCATGGTTGGATGTTTTATAGAAACACTTGATTTTTTGTAGACGGGTTGAGTCTTGGCACATGCAATTCTTATAAACTTCTAGAAAGGCATCGAAATAATGTGCTTAATTCTTACAGGCCATCTTTATCTACCGATTAATTTGCTATTGACACGAGAGTTAATTGAGTTATCAAGCATAAATATAATAAATTGGATGATTAACTACATGTCTAGATCCCCGATCTAAAAAGTGACTTTCTTTTCATTTGAACTTATATTATATTTTGTCTAGAAAACTTTCTTGGAAAGAAGTTCATATTCAATCCAGGAAAATCGCTAAACCTCACAACTTTAAATCACAAGGATCATTATCATTCAGTCTCTGCTACTGCTTACTTTGAAATACCAACAACAGTTCCCTGTGGATTCGACTCCGGACTTAAACCAAATTATTACTACAGCTTGACTGCCTACACTTATGTGTACACACTTCGTATCGAGCATCACCCTTCTTGTCTTTACTACTCGTTTCCCGGATGTTGTGTGCGTCATCTACCTCTCTCTCAATGGCCATAGATGTCTTGACCATCAAGTCCAAGTCTTGCAGGTGGAGCCCCATAATTTTACCTTGGATGGACAATTTCAGGCCATCCTCAAACTTCCTCACTTTGGCCATGTATGTGGCCACGTAATCCTTGGCGAAATGGGCTAATTCTGTGAACTTAGCCACGTATTCTAACACCGTCATAGTCCCTTGCCTCAAGTCCAGGAACTCTCGAGCCTTAGCATGCCGGACAGATGCCGAGAAGTATTTGCCCATGAAGAGTTCTCAAAATTCTCCCCATGTCATTGCCTCCAAATTCTTTGAGGTTTTGGCCGAATCCCACCACACTTGGGATTATCCCTCTAGTTGGAATGTATCTAGTGTTATCTTAGTGGTATCAGAGGTGATTTCCATAGCTCCTAAGATCTGGTCGACTCGTCGAAACCAATGGTCAGCCACCATCGGTCTACCCCTCCCACATAAGTCGGAGGCTTGTGTGCCTTAAACTTCTAGAGGTTATTTGCACCTCCATGGCCCATATTTCCACTAGCCTATGCAATGGTAGGAGCTGTAGCACTACTAGCCTCCACGAAGGCTTGGTGGTCAAAGGCTAGCGATGGTTAGTTGTTGTTCCGCCCACCGCCTCAGCGCCCTCTTCCTCTATTTGTCATCTATACACTTGCCAAATAGCAAGAGAGCCTCTCATAGTATTTGAAGTTAGGAATCAAGTTTAAACTTGGAGATTTCTCTTCTTTCTAACTAGTAGAGTGTGTTCCACCACTAGTAGACATTTACACCAAGAACTATCCCATTCATCCTTTTCCAAAACCCAAGGTTATGTTTTCAAACTCAAGTGTTTAACTTTCCATATAGACTTTACCATGCATATTGTTCACATAACACGTAGCACATAATCATGTAGCATTTAAAGCACATAACATGAAATGCACAATGGATGCAATGGTCTAGACCCATGCTTATCAAGCCCTTGGTAAATCATAAATCTAGGCTCTGATACAAAGTTGAGACGCCCCAAAAATTGGGGGGCCTTTATAAGTCCATTGATCTCCCATCAACCCGCAGAAATACCTGTGAATGTCGCACAACTCGACACCACGTCAATAGCATCCCCTTAGCCGGGATCATAACCCAAAAGTGTCACCCGTGTTCATTTCCCCATTTGATCCAACCAATGATCAATATGCCATGATTTGTACTCCATTATAGTCCATTTATATCATTTGAAGGAAGGAACACATAGCCCAAAAATATGGTAAAGCAGTTTTAAAATTTGAGATTTTTGGAAAGAGTACCGATACAGTTAGTCTACTGGAAAAGTCATACCAGTACGTTGTACCAATACGGTCTACCTTTTGGACAAGGTTGTACCAGTACTCTCTGTCCAAATTCTCCTGTTTGGCCTGTTTTTCATTTTCAATCCATTCCAAACCTTTTCAAAACCAAACCAATCTTATACAACATATATTTATACATCAAACGTAGTGGATACAAGTTCAATTTTATTCATATCCATGAATTTACATGCCAAAAATAAGTTTTCTATTAGTTTACAAAAATTCAAGATAAAGCCACATTTTGACTTCTTTCATCCTTGATGGCCTGAACGTGAGTGATGAGCACAAAATATTGCATATTTAATGGCCTCATTGCATGCATTTTAACTCAACTTTTGCATCTAAGTAATTAAAGTTAGCCAAAATTATGAATAATGTAGAATTTTCGATGTTGCAAATAATTATAGTTTAAATGATGGATTTTATAACCTTGTAACGATGTATGGATGTGTGGTGAAGGCATGGACACATTACTTGAATATTTGGAGGCTTAAAAGTGAATAAATCAAGGAGGTATTGGTGTTTGATAACAAAGGCACCAGCACCCACACCATCTGGTAGATGAGCCTTGGTTTTCCTACATTTTGACCATGATCCACTTCGAATATAAAAAAGTGAAAAACATGAAAGTTTTAGATCTAGACGTCTTATGTATTGTGCCAATATGTCAGCTCAATCAATCATTTGGATCAAAATTTATGAGGATTCTACAAAAATTGGTCTAGGGCAGACAAAGTGTACCGATACGCATACCGATATGAGGGCCTTATAAAGGCGTCCCCTTGGGTCGGGTTGGGTTGGATTTCTCCAGACCTGGTCCGTTTGAGTGTCGGCAAGCACGAATCTCAGAGGAATATTCTAGACCCATTAAGAGAATAGTCTCCGCATTTTTAGCAAAGTCCTCAAAAATTGGTTTCAATCGCTAACTATTGACAGTAAAGATATTATTGTTCGATGGATTTTTCACTTCTACTACTCCACGTCCAAACAACTTTTTGACAAGGTAAGGCCCAGTCCATCTTGATTTCAACTTACAAGGGAAGAGGCGGAGTCTTAAATGAAACAACAGGACTTTTTGAGAAGGTTTAAATGACTTCCGCACAATGTTCTTGTCATGAAAAATTTTCATCTTAGTTTTAGCATCTTATATGTTTCATTTCTCATATGTTTCATTTCTCAATTCCTCTAATTCATTTATATGAAGTTTCCTTGAGAGCCCGGTCTGGTCTAGGTTAACGTCCATAGCTTTAATGGCCCAGTATGCCCTATGTTCCAATTCCACAGGTAGGTGACATGGCTTGCCATATAGAAATCGATAAGGAGACATGCCCAAAATTATTTTAAAAGTAGTGTGATATGCCCAAAGTGCATCAGTTAATCTTGATGGGCAATCTTTGCAGTCTGGGTTTACCATTTTTTTCAAAATCAGTTTGATCTGTCGTTTAGCCAATTTTATCTATCCACTAGTCTATGGGTGAGGAGGGGTTGCAATTTTGTGAAAAATCAAGTATTTTTTCATCAAATTCTAAAAAGGACGATTGCAAAAATGAGCACCCCCATCACTTATGATTGATTTCAAAATTTCAAACTGGGATAAAATATTTTCTTTTAAAAATTTGATCATTGTTTGGTGATCATTATTCCGACATGAAATTGCCTCAACTAATTTGAATATATAGTCTACGACCACTAAAATATATAGATAGCCAAAGGAAGGGAGAATGGCCCCATGAAATCGATGCGCCAACAGTTAAAAATTTCAATCACCAAAATGGGGTTTAAGGGCATCATGTTCCTTTCAGAAATGTTTCTCAACCTTTGGCATCTATCGCAAGTTAAACAAAAGGCATGGATATCTTTGAAAAGTGTTAGCCAGTAAAATCTACACTGCAAAATTTTTTGTAGCGGTTTTTCTTGATGAAAAATGGCCACCACATGCTTTATAATGACAAAATGATATTACCTGCCTGCTTTCATGATTAGGGAAGCAACACCTTATGATTTGATCCTTATAGTACTTGAATACGTAGGGATCCTCCCAAAAGAAGTTACAGACCTCCCTCAGAAATTTCTTTTTGTCCATCACAGTAAAGGACAGAAGGAGCGTACCAGTATCCAAGAAATTAACAATATCAGCGTACCATGGTGTCTCATCAATCGTGAACAGTTGTTCATTGGGGAATTTCTCATTAATTGACAATCCACCTTAATGAATTCATACATTAATTTGGACAGATGATCTGCCACCACATTCTCAACACCCTTTTTATCCTTAATGATCATATCAAACTCTTGGAGTAAGAGTATCCATCTTAAAAGTCTTGGCTTGACACCCTTCTTTGTCAGCAAGAATTTTAGGGTTGCATGGTTATTGAATACAGTAACAGAAGTAACAACAAGATAGGATCGAAATTTTTCCAAAGCAAAAACTACATCAAGCAATTATTTTTCAGTCGTAGAATAATTCATTTAAGCATCATTCAAAGTTTTGTTTGCCTAGTACATTGCATATGGTTTCTTATCCTTTCTTTGTTCCAATACAGTACCTACAGCATAATCACTTATATCATACATTAGTTAAAAAGGTAGAGTCCAGTCAGGGGGGTTACATGATAGGAGCAGAAATTAACATACCTTTAAGCTTTTCATAAGCTTTCTGGCATGCTTCACTTTACACAAAAATTACGTCCTGACTCTGGAGATTACACATGGGTATGGCTATCGTAATGAAATCTTTACTGAATTTCCTATAAAAGCCTGCATGTCCTAGGAATGATTGGACATCCTTTACACTCTTAGGGGCCGGTAAATTTCCAATCAGATCTATTTTTGCCTTGTCGACTTTCATGCCCTCAGACGACACAATGTGTCCTAAGACAATGCCTTGTATTACCATGAAATGACATTTCTCCCAATTGAGCACCAGATTGATTTTCTTACACCTTATCAACATTTTTTCTAGGTTGGCCAGACATAAATCAAATGAGTCACCATATACTAAGAAGTCATCCATGAATACTTCCAAAAAAAAATTAATCATATCACTAAACAAGCTTAACATGCATCTTTGGAATGTTGCAGGAGCGTTACAAAGTCCAAATGACATCCTTTTGAATGCAAAGGTGCCAAAGGGGTATGTGAGTGTGGTTTTCTTTTAGTCATTTAATGCTATTTTAATTTGATTGTACCCAAAATACCCATGCACGAAACATTAAAATTCATGTCCTACAATTCTTTCTAGAACCTGATCAAGAAAGGGAAGAGAAAAATGGTCATTCTTAATTACCAAATTGAGTTTTCGGTAATCAATACACATCTGTCATCATATGACGACTCGAGTTGGTACTAGTTCATTTACATCATTTTTTACCACTGTGATCCCAGACTTCTTGGGTACATCTTGGGTTAGACTAACCCATTTGCTATCGAAGATAAGAAAATTATCCATGCATCTAACAGCTTAAGCACCTCAGTTCTCACAACTTCTTTCATGTGAGGGTTCAGTCGTCGCTGCATTTGACGAGAGATTTTTGAATCCTCTACAAGGTATATCTCATGATTGTAGATTAATGGGCTTATACCTTTCAATTCAGTGATGGTTCATCCAATGGTGCTTTTGTGGATTTTAAGAAATTCCATCAGTTTACATTCTTGCAAGTTTGTAAGCTTAGATGAAATTACCACTGGGTATGACTCGTTCTCTCCTAAGAATGCATGTTTGAGGTCAAATGGGAGAGGTTTCAATTCAGGCTTTGGCTTGACACTTGAATAGAGTGGCTTTGTGCCGCTTGGTGAGATCTATTCGAATTTGGGGGTCCATGTCCCAACAGTATGAGTGGGGCATTCATCTGTCAATTCAGAGGTGAGAGGCTTCAATAGAGATGATTCAGTAGGACTCTCACAGAATGAATCGTTCAGATGTTCCTGTATTAAAGATTCAATGGAGTTTATTTCCCTCTCTTCCTTGTCCTCCCCTGGTGTTTGGCAATATTGAAAATATTCAGCTCGAGAGTCATATTCTCAAAATTTAATTTCATTACTCCATTCTTGCAATGGATTAGTGCATTGGAAGTTTCTAGGAAGGGTCGACCAAGAATGATGAAAATTTGGTTCTCCAAATGTATTATTGGTTGAGTACCTAGAACAATAAAGTCAATTGGGAAGACAAAGTTATCCACTTGGACAAGTACTTCTTCAACAATGCCCCTAGGGATTTTGACAGATCTGTCGACCAACTGGAGTGTGACACAAATAGGTTTGAGTTCACTAGACCCAATTGCTAGTAAATCGAGAAATGAAGCAGATTGACACTGCCTCATAGATCTAACCACACTTGTTATATTTTGAAGTTTCCAATGACACATGACACTGTAGGACACCCTGGATCATTGTATTTTGGAGGAATTTTATGTTAAAGCCGGGCACTGGCTTGTTCTATCAGGAAGGCTCTTTTTTGGACATTTTGGCTTCTCTTGACTGTTCACAAGTCTTTTAGAAACTTGGCATAAGATGAAACTTGTTTGATTGCATCCAAAAGTGATGTGAAACCCACCAAAATAATGAGATCTAACAACGAAAAGAACTCAAGATCGTTCTACAATCAGATTTAAATGAAAGACTTCGACCCGTTGTTTACGACAAACATGAACCTCGATATATATAACCTCAACCCGCTATTTGTGTGAAACAAGAACCTTGGTATAAAGAAAGACGCCTCAAACGGTGTGGAAACCCGTTTGATAAGTCGTTGGTGAACGCCACAGAAAATCCCGATAAGTTCGTCTAGTTCTGTAATGAACCAAAGAGAAAAATACTCTCACAATTTGCTGAATAATAATCTGACTTTTCATTGATTTGAATGCCTATTTATAAGGCTAGTCATTACAAGGATTAGGAAACTTCTAAAAATAGCTATCCTAATTAAGAAATATCTCTTACTTGTTGGTAAAAAAATATCTCTTATTTTCCTAAGACCCTTACTTGAAGAAAAGAAAAAAAGTCAACCATTTAATTGGCTGATCACATGCCTAAATAGAAAAAGAAAAGTACTTGGCATTCAAGTCTTACAATCAAAACCCTAAAAAGAGTGAATACTGCACGGTTACTATAGCGTGAATAGTGTGGCGCTATAGTAACTTTGAAAACCCTAGTTCATAAGAAATAAAATATGTGGGCTAAGCATCCTGAAGCCCACTTACTCTAATAATAATAATCCTTTAACAAATTGGAGGCCTTAACAACAATAGGCCAATTTAAACTTAGCCTTAGCCCCTAGCCGGATTCTTCTAGAACTTGAATCTTGTTGATGAATCTTTGTGGTCGAAGTGAATCATGGTCAATGGTCCTCCACGAACTTCCTTGAGTCCATGCCTCTTGAATCAGTCCATTGAGTACCTCTTTAAACTTCCTTGCTCATGCTCTCATAACTGGCCCAATTGGAACTTGAACTAGGTCCCTTAAAGTTGTGCCATGATTTGCATCATTGTGGGATGTTGATTTTTTCTTGCTTAAATAGCTAATAAATCTCAAGCTGATTATTCAATTTCTGTGTGGTTTTGAGTCTATAAAGAAAAAGAACATTAATAGAACACAAAGGTTCACTTTCCTCAAAAGTTTATGGCTGTTGTTTAATCATAGGCTCAGGTTCTTCTTCAACTACAAGTTCAGGCTCAATTGGTTTAGGCTCAAATGATGAGTTGATCTGGATTGACTCAGGTCTTGGCTTTGGAATTAGCATGTCGTGATGTTCTTGTCTCAGTATAGTAACAACTTGGGCTTGGTCTTGTTGGATTTCCATGATTGAAGGATTTTTCACATGAAATTGGCCCTGTGGAGGTTTTGGTTGGGCAAAAACTTGCCTTTTTCGTGTGTGCTCATGGAGTGGGTCAACTTTTGGATGTAGCTTTTAAGATCTTCAAAAGATTGAGTGGTTTGGGTTTTGAAATTAGTGAAAGCCTGAGTGGAACTGTTGTTGTAATTCATTTGGCTTTGCATGAACTGATTCAATGTGTCCTCAAGGTTCCTCTTTTATGGTGGTTGATATGGTTGATATGCAGGAGGTTCTTGATGTGGTGGATGTACACCTTGTGGTTAGTTCATGGGAGTTGGTTGTGTGTTCTTTCAACTGAAGTTCGGGTGATTTTGCCATCCTGGATTGTGTGTTTCAGAGTATGGGTTGGAGTAAGGCTTGTTGAAGTTAAAAACTGCATTTGTTTGTTCTAACATGACTTCTTTGAATGCTGGGATGGTAGGACATTCCCCAGTAGGATGTTCTGTCAGTGCACAAATTCCACACACTTATTTTTTGGAAGGGCGAACATCAACTTGATTGACTTTTTTTATCACTAAAGCTTCAAGCTTTCGAGACAAAGTAGACATTTTTGCTCTCAGGTCATCATCATCTCTCAAGACATGCTTACCCCTTGGGAAGCAGATGGTCTCGCTTCAGTAGTGATTGGACAGGTTGAGTCCCATATCTGGGAACTATTAAATATGTTGTAAAAAAAAGTGAATGCCTCCTTCGAACTTTTACCCATAAACTCTCCTTGGGCCATCATTTCGACAAACTGACGTAGTCTAGTGGGCAAGGAGTCATAGAAAAATTCTACCAAATTTTAATTCTCAAAAGCATGGTGTGGGCTGGATTGGAGAACATCTTTGAATCTCTCCCAAATTTGGTAAAAAGTCTCCTTTTATCAAAAAATTCATGATCTACCTTTTGAGTTCATTTGTGCGGTGTAGAGGAAAAAAATTTCTGAAAAATCATTTTGCAATGCCTGCCACTTAGGTATTGAAAAAATATTTAAATAATTTAGCCATTGTTTAGCTTTGTACCTTAAAGAGAAAGGGAAAAGTTTCATCTTGGCCAATTCAGAATTGTTTTGAAATGTTCCACATACTTCCTCAAAATATTTTATATGCAGGTATGGGTTTTCTGCATCAAGTCCATGGAAAACAGGTAATTGCACAGTCCCCGATTTTACAGTAAAGAGGGGACATTTTCAGGAAATACAAAACAAGAGAGGACACTATTTCTTGTGGGATTTAAGTAATCCCGCAAAGTTCGAATGTTAGGCACTTCCCCCTCCCTCATAGGGACTTCTCCATTTCTGTCATTATTTGTCATATTACTCTCACAAGAGTTTGCTACTAATCTAGGTGAATTTGGTTCAGGCTGATTCACAGACTCAGAGGATTTGCCGACAAATTTTGATAGTGAGGAGCGTCCTCAGGCATAAAATAAATGAAGATAAAATAAAAATATATATATTCATAGTAAACCAAAGAATATATACAAAAAGAAAGATATTTTTACCTTTTACCTCAAAACACCTTTAGTAGTTCCCCGACAACGGTGTTAAAAACTTGTCTTGATCCAAAATGTGTACACCCAAGTGCAGGCGGGAAATTTTGTTGATGTTTTAATATAAGCAGTTGTGGGACCAATCAATTGTAACCTCTGAGATTTAAAATTGTGAGTTTTAGAGATTTTTGCTGGTGAGAATATAAGATTCTTTCCAAGACAGTTTTCTAGACAAAATATAAGATAAGTTTAAATATAAAAATGTTACTCTTTTGTTCGAGAAACAAGACATGTAGTTAATCATCTGGTTTATTATATTTATGTTTGATAACTTAATTAACTCCCATGTCAACAACAAGTTAATAGAAAGATAAAGATCGACTATGAGAATTAAGAACATGGTTCCGATGTCTTTCTAGAAGTTTACAAGAATTGTCGGTGCCGAGACTTAACCCACCAACAAACAAGTGTTTCTACAAGACATCCAACCATGACATGAATATTTCATTCTTTAGTTGAAGCACAATAATGGGGAGGATTGAAGGGTATTCATGAAGATCTAGCCGGGGTACTTGCCTTGAACCGATGAGTCTTTTTATGCAAGAGTCATACGTGTCATAGAAAGAACTCATGGTTATAACAAGTACCTTAGTTTTGCTAGATGCAATAAATCATCCAAGAAGCAAGGGTAATATAAAAATTAAGCATAAGAACAATGCATAAATATAATTTCTGGATAATTTATACATGCCCTTCACCTCTTACTAAAGAGTGAATGAGAAACTACTCACTCTTCATAACTTTGGTAAAGCTAGAACAGTGAGTGATGCTCATCCCTCCAAGTAGAGGACTTAAGAAATAAAACACACTTAAACAAGGAGATGATCTTTACCGAAGAATGAGCGAATCACATTCCACTATTCACGACTTTGGTAAAGATCTAGAAAAGTGGAAGAGTTTCACTCCTCTATGAAATAAGGAAGCTCAAGAAATGAAAGTGAAATACATAAACAATAAAAGTATAAGAAAGCTAGTCACATTTGGAGAGTGGCTTCCTCAACCAAGAAATGGAGGGTTGCTTCCTCAACCAAAAGATGAACTATCTCCCTTGATACAAGCAATTATAAAGCAATTCTACAACTATATGAGTGGGAGTCTAAGCCTCCATCAAACTCTCTACCAAGCACCCCTTCTTTCCCAAAAATGGGAGTATTTATAGATAAGGAGGAAGAGACAAGAGGGGGTGAAGGAATAGTATATGTCGCCCAAGTCCAAGTGAAAAGTCAATCACTCTGCAGTCAATTTGTAGAGAACGTTCGAATGTGATCTGGCATTCAAACATTGTTTCTATTTTTGTTTTATGGGTATTCGAACGTTGGATGGCATTCGAACATTTCTTTTGTCTTTGCTTAGTGGGCGTTCGAATGCCAGATGGGGCCTGACCTTCTCACTCAAGTGGTATGTGCTTTTCTGTGTAATCCTATTTCCACACTCTATGCATATCTTGACGCTTTGCACTCATCACTATGATTTTCAATCAATTCAAGTGAAAGTTAGAACGTGAGTTGGCGTTTGAACGTGGTTCTCAAGTACTACATGATCTTCCTTCTTGACTGCAACACGCTATGTCTCTGCAGTTTGGTCTTCTCATAGTTCAAGTGGACGTTCGAACGTGAGTTGGCATTCGAACATTCTTGGTTTGTTCCAAGCTTCTCCAATTTTGTTCCCTAATGTACTGGTGTTATACTCAAGTGTGATATTTGTTGTTCTTGAGTCTTTGTTCACTTTAGGGTCTGAAATATCATCACTTAAACTCCATCAAAGTACAATTAGTCTCAAATAGGCATAGTAAAATGTTAATTTTAAGTACTAATCAGCAATCTCTTCATAGAAGAAACTCACCAATTGCTATGATTCAAAACCATGATGTGGAATGGATTGTAGCAATTCCTTGTAGCTATCCCAACACTGATAAAATTGCTTATTGGGCTTTTCTAAAAAATTTTGAAATTGCTTTTTAAAAGCGGTGGTCTTGGGCACTGAAAAAAATTTGTTCAAAAACTCGGAAAGCATTTGTGCCCAAGAGATTTTGGATCGAGGCGTCAAGGAATTTAACCACATTTTGGCTTTGTCTTTAAGGGAAAAGAGAAACAATTTCAAGTTAGCTATGTCATTTATGGCATGATTAGTGAGGAAGGTTGTAACTATTTCCTCAAACTCCTTAATGTAAAATTAAGGATCCTCTCTTTCAATTCCATAGAATTGAGGAAGAAGTTGTAACATTCCTGGTTTAACTAAGAAGGCATGAGCTTGGACCAGTAAAAGAATGCATGAGGGACTGGTGCTACGAGTGGGTTAGAGATAATCCCGCATTGACCTCGCCAAAAGATTAATTGGGATATGATTTTCCTCATTCCTAGGAGGGGGAAAATGCATTCCAGGGTTTGGCATTCTAGGGTCTTGCACTCCTCCGCCTCTTGGGACATTAGCACCAACATCCTCAAAATTATCATTGGCATCCTTGGGTAGGTCTTGGTCAAGATTCATATTGGGTTCTAGGGGTCATTTATGACGCTGATGAGCACAAAATATTGCATATTTGATGCCTTCATTACATGCTTTTTAACTTAACTTTGCATTTAATTATTTAAAATTAGTTAAAGTTTTGAATAATGTGGAAATTTTGAAGTTGCAGATATTTATAGCATAAATGATGGATTTTATAGCCTTGCAACTAAGTATGAATGTGTGGTGAAGAGATGCACACATTAGATGAGGATTGGGAAGCTTGTAAGGTGAAGAAACCCAGAAAAATGCAATTTGGATGAAAACCTTCCCAAAGGTTTATGGTCAAACCTTCTAGAAGGTTTTGCCCACTGGTTTCTCAAGATTTTGACACAATACGCTGTTTTTCCAATTTTTCACCCTGATCCACTTGAATATGAAAAAGTTCAAAACATGAAAGTTGTAGATCTGAATGTCTTCTGTATTGGGTCAAAATTTCAGCTCAATCCAACAGTTGGATCAAAAGTTATGAATTTTATTCCAAAACTGGTCCTGAGTTGTCACCTTCCAAAAGACCTTCCGTAAGGTTTTGCCTATTGGAATCGACCTTCCGGAAGGTTTGCCTAGAATGCTCGGAACGCCTGCAACTCATTCTCCACTTGCTTAGGGGTCCCACCATTGATTCTCCCACTTATCCCCTGACATCCCTTACACATCTACATGTTTCCCACACCCTAGTTGAAGACTTTGGAGGCCTTGGAATTTATGAGGATGGGAGTGAAGGGGGGAGCCATGATGGGTGCAAGCTAAGCTCTCTTAGCTTGTCCAAGCCTCCAAATCATCTCCTATGGATGGGAGGTCTGCACACACAGGCTAGGGGAGCCTCATGGATGAAATTGCATCCTTCCTTCACCATATATTCAGCATTCCACAAAGCTTTGGGAGGGGGATGCTACCTAAGCATAGAAGTGGCTACCTAAGCTTAGAAAGTTCTTAGGAATAAGATGATAAATAGTGCTTATGTTCTTGCATTTTCTCTTCCATTTTATTTGTTGTAAGCTTTAAATTTCTTGTAATCTTTAATCCTTGCACTTTAATCTCATCTATTTCAAGTTTATTTCAAGTTTAGTCTTACATTTTAGTTTCTATCATTGTTGCTCTTAAGTTTTCTTCATTTCTAGTTTTAAATTGGGTATTGAATATTTGTCTTCTTAGTTTAAGTTTCATGCTTCATTTCTTCATTATGTCCATTTACATTATGCTTGTTTTTTATTTTATCAAGAGTAGCTAGATTTTTAGTTGGCTAATCCATAGGAAATTTCCTCTTGGGTGTGCTATCGCAACTCATTTTATTTTCCCCTCTCAGTGTATGATGGTTCGGTTTGACTGGGTTGAGGGTGGATGAGATTGTGAATCTTTGATATTCCATAGGCCTAGTCACGGTTTATGCTTGGATCCTCACCATCTCGTCCCTAGCCTCCCACGAATCAATCGTTCATTTATGCACCATTGGAGGAAGGTCTCGAGTTGAATTGGCATCCCCATTGGAATGACTTCTTTAGATCAGCCAACACTTGTTTTCTTGCATTTTCATTCACAAACTTCACCAAACCAAAACTCACATGATTTTACACTTTTCCTTTTTGACAAAATCACCTTCACACACTTGAACTTTCCTTCCCTGAGGAGACGACCTTGGAATACTTTTCCAAGTAAAACACCGACACACAAAAGACTCCTT
>CM042187.1:32325759-32358670 GCA_023539305.1 Ilex asprella
ACTCCATCATCAAGGCTAGCCTTCACCTCCATTCATCAAAACTTTGTTTTGGAAGTCTTAACTGCATAAAACCAAATATTATCAATACACGCTCAATTACAACAAATCTCCTCATTTTAATCTTCATAAACAATTAAACCGTGATGAAAAGAACAACAAAATACACAGTTTTGTGTGAATCAGTTACCCACTGAATGGGTGTTTTATAACATCAAAATATTGTGTCTTTGTTTGGCAACGGATTTTGGTATTACAACTGACGGTTTCATACATCATTACACTTTTATGCAATTTTCCCGCCGGTAAGTGTGTGAACCATGTAGCTGGCTCTTGCACCCAAGCGAGAATCTAGCCTTTCTTGCTATACCCGACACAAGTTTTTCATGCAACTATGCAACTCAAAGGGGATCCTCAATCCAACCTTCTAGAGACCACACATCAATCACCAAATATGGTGTTTGGTCAACTATGCATACACACACCTACACTCATGACTCATGCCCATGAATGTGATGCCAACCCTATGCAAAATATGCAATAATGCCCAATGAGCAATTTAACCACATGTTCACATGTTTCATGACAATTTATATCACATGCATATAATCACCAAACTTTGTCACAATGTCAATATATCAATGAACATATATCAGCAACAATTCACCAACATGTTATCACATAACCTATGTCATTCACAAGGCATGATATAAACACATAATATGCCCACCAAATACCAATTTCCAATAAGTTTCACATGGAACTTCCACATATAAAAATCAAGCTAGAAGCTGGTCTAAGTCATTTCTATACTTATTTCCTCATTTTCAAAACAATAGCCAAGTGATATATAACCACATACACCTAAACATCCCTTATGGACATTCTAGGTCAGAAATAAACCAAAGTAGTAGGGAACCATACCTCAAATGAAGTGTGGAGAACTTCAAGAACACCAACCAAACTTCAAGGTCTTGATTTTCCAAAAATCTCCACCTTGGATCTTCGGTCATATCTTTCATTCTTGGTGTGGTTGCGTAGCCCTCGTCAAGGTGATCGACTTTAATTCTTGGTCCATAGGATTCCGACTGACGGAACTCCAGAAATTGTAAGAAGAAAGTTGGATTTTCTCTTGTCTTCTCCCTTATCCCTCATACGTTAGACACATAGATTTTGTGTAGATATTTGTGCCAAAATATCTGATTTTTCTCCTATTTATAATTTCAAGGCTTGACACACGTCACGCCACACGTCCTCCACTTGTTTGTGTTTATTTTTGCCCCTAAACGATTCCTTTCATCCCGATTTATGTTCAAATTAATTTTATTTGAATTTTAATTCAATTATAAGAAAATTTTAGAAACTTTATTTTTGGGGACGTTCGTGAGGTCACCTGCTACCTAGTAGTCTCGTAAAATATAAAAATTCTGACTATCTCAAAATTCGATAAAAAATTAATGGGCAACTCGATTTTGTGATACGAATTCAATGGTGAAGTTCGTTGCATCATCCAAGCTCTAGAGAATTACGCATTTTAAATCCGCATTATAGTGACAAATTATCTTTTGCCCTTTTTCAGAAAAAGTTCAAATTTAACCAGATTTTACATCATCTAACTAATCTATCTTGGTTGTTCCGTCCCTACATGCAAAAACAATAACTACAAATAAATGGAAAAGTAACTAAAAGTATATACAAGGAGCAACGTACCTCGGCCTATGATGAGAATCACGAGACTTACCTCAGTTGTCTGAAAATTACCTTCTAATTCAACGTTATGCCTTCCTCAGATACGGTACCAAAAATGCTTGACCGAGTTCACCCTAATCTCCAAAAAGGATTCTAGCAATGTGTATGTGGCTTATATGGTTAAGTGAGTGTCACTCTCGCTCAGATATCATGCAAGAAATGGGGAAAACATGTGTGTGGATGAAAGTATGTGTGAGTAAAAGTGTTGTCCAAGCGAAGAGAGACTTTCATGTGTCATGTTTTACTTAGAAATGAGTATTACAAGGTCGGCTCCTCGGGGAAGGAAGGTTGAATCGTGTGAAGGTGATTTTGCAAAAATGAAAAAGTGTAAAATCTTGTGAATTTTTGCTTCGGTGAGTGAAGTTTGTGATAAAAATTGTAATGGAAACAAGGTTGGCTAATCCGAAGAGGTCATTTCGACAAGAATGTCAAATCAACTCAAAACATTCTTCCAATGGTGCCTAGGTGTTCGATTGATTCGTAAGAAGTGATGGACTAAATGGAGGCGTAGACTCAAGTATACACTGTGACAAGTCTATGGTGTATCAAGAGCTCACAACTACGTCTGCACTCAACCTAGTCAAGTCGAACACTTTACACTATGAGGGAGAATGCATGAGAGTTGCTTTAGCATACCCAAGATGAAATCTCCCTTGGATTAGCCAACATAAAGCTTAGCTACTCATATTAAATGCAAATACATACATAGTATGAAGAGACATTGTGAAGAGATGAAGATTGAAACTTGTATTAATGCAAGAAAAGTTAAAGTACAAAGAAGTTCCTTTAATACCCCTTTTAAAAGCTTGAGAAGGAAAACTTAAATACAAACATTGTAGAATCTAGGATATGCAACTAAACTTGAAATACACTTGCAATAAATGAGATTAAAGTGCAATAAAGGAAGATTACAAAAGTATTATGGCTTACAACAAGTAAAATGGATAAAAGAAATGCAAAAATCTAATTCCTCTCTCTAAAACTATGTTTTCTTCCTCGAGCTTCTCTTTCTACAATGCTGAATAATGGTCTACAATGGTGTAACTCCCTGCATTTTCGTCCATAAGGCTCTATAGCCTGTGTGCGCAGGTCTCCCATCAATGGAGGGCTAATTTGATGGCTTGGACAAGCCTAGCCTACAACTTCCTAGGCTTCTACCTTCTCTCTCTTCCTCAATAATGCATTAGCCTCCAAAGTTCAACCTTTAGTGTAGGGAGGCATGTATGTATGTAGAATATGTCAGGAGACAAGTGGAAGAATCATAGGTGGGACCCCCAAGATCGATGCAAACCTTGAGGAAGGTTTTGGCAAAGGTAGAGGAAAAAGATGTCCAATATGCCTAACCTTCCCGAAGGTCTTTTTCCAGTGTGCAAAACCTTCTAGAAGGTTTTGACAGACAAAAGTTGTCCACTGTGCAAACCTTTTAGAAGGTTTATAATATTGCATATTTGACGGCTTCACTACATATATTTAAGCTTTACTTTGCATTTAATTACTTAGAGTTAGTTGAGTTTATGAATAATGTTGAAATCTTTTGGTTGCAAGTAATTATAGTATAAATGATGAATTTTAGAACCTTGCAAAAAAGTGTGGATGTTTGGTGAAGACAAGGAGAATTTGGAGGCTTAAAAGTGAAAAAAAATCAAGGAGGTAGCGATGCTTGGTAACATAGGCATAGCATCCGCACCATTTGATTGCAATACCTTGGTTTTCCTCCTTGTTTGCCATGATCCACTTAGAATCTGAAAAAGTTCAAAACACAAAAGTTGTAGATTTGGATGTCTTCTATGTTGTTTCAAAATGTCAGCTCAATTGAACGGTTGGAACACAAGTTATGACAATTCTACAAAAATTGGTCCAGACCTGGCACTTTTCGCAAAGACCAACTGGTAGGTTTTGGCTACTGAAGTAAAACCTACTAGTAGGTTTCATCGTTCTACCGGTAGGTTGTGCCCAAAATGCCTCCAACTCATGCTCTACTTGCTTTGGGGTCCCAGCTATGATTCTCAAACTTGCCCCTGACATATTCTACATATATACATGCCTCCTACAACCTAAAGTCAAGAAAGGAAGGTGAAGGATGGGAGAGAAGGAAAGAGAAAGATAGAGGCATGGTGGGTTGCAGGCTAGGCTTGTCCTAGCCTGTACAATGCATCAACTCAGCCTCCTATGGATGGGAGGCCTATCAAACACCTATGGGGACCCTCCATGGACGAAAATGTAGAGTTCTTCACCATATATTCAGCATTCCACGAGACATTGAAGTGTGGCTACCTAAGCTTAGGAGTAGTTCAAGGAGGAATATGGTGAATAGTAGATAGAAAGTTTATGTTTTTATATTTTCTTCTCCATTTCAATTGTAGTAAGCTTTAAATCTCTTGTAATCCTTAATTCTTCCAGCTTAATGTCATTTACTTCAAGTATATTTCAAGTTTAGTCTTAAATTTTAGATTTCACCATTGTTGCTTTCAAGTTTTCTTCATTTCAAGTTTTAAATTGGGTATTGAGTATTTATCTTCTTAGTTAGTGTTCTTGCATTAAGTTATGTCTTAATCTATATTTCAATACCATGTCTCTTTACATATTGTATGTCTCTGCTTTTAACATGAGTAGCTAGAGTTTTAGTTTGTTATTCCAAGGGGGCCCTCCTCTTGGGTTTGCCATTTCAACTCATTTTCTTTCCTCCTCTCGGTGTACGATGGTTCGGTTTGACTAGGTTGAGTGCAGATGTGGTTGTGAGTCTTTGATATCCTGTAGACTTGTTATGGGTTATGCTTGGATCCTCACTTCCATCTCATCCCTCGCTTCCCACGAATCAATCGTCCATCTAAGCACTATTGGAAGAAGGTTTCGAGTTGACTTGGCATTTCCATTGGAATGACCTCTTCAGAATAGCCAACACTTGTTTTATTTCATTTTCATCAAGAACACAAACCAAAACTCAAAACATCAAAAGATTTTACACTTTTTCTTTTGTTCATAAAAATCACCTTCACACAATTCCCTTCGTTCCCTGAGGAGACGATCTTGGAATACTTTTCAAAGTAAAACACAACACTCAAAAGTCTCTCTACGCTTAGGGAGCACTTTTTGTTCACACACATTTCATTTCATTACCACCATTCTGTTGTCCCATTTCCTACATCATTCTGAAGGAGAGTGACACTCCCCTATCCCTATAAGTCATACACACATACACGGTGATGTCCGGAGTTTAAGGAGTACAACGGAAACAATCAAGTAGAAGAGGTAGAGGAAAAAGATGTCCAGTATGCCTAACCTTCTCGAAGGTCTTCTTCCAGTGTGCAAAACCTTCTAGAAGGTTTTGACAGGCAAAAGTTGTTTAGTGTGCAAACCTTTCAGAAAGTTTATGACCAAACATTCTGAAAGATTTTCTCCTGATTTGCCTTTTTCTTAATTTCTTCACCTTCCAAGCCTCCCTTTAAGCCACCCCTCATCTCCATTGACTTTGAGCACTACGGTGGGGGCATAACTCAAGCCATTTCCAACTCTTTAGCTATAATCACACAACAACATCATTAACTGTTTGCTTAATTGCATTTCCTCCCATTTTCCACCACAAAAGGGTATAAAGCATACATAATGTGCAATATTTTTTGTTAATCAACCTCTTCACTAGATACCGGTACCTGAGTCATCAATCAATCAAGCTACCGGTACCTCATCTTGGTACTAGTACCAAGAACCAATAAAAATCAGATCATTTTCCAAACAACTACACCAACTACGAGGGCCCACCTTTTGATATCTAATCCATGTTCTGACATTTTTAATACTCCATCATGACCTCCTAACCTTTGCACTCAGACAATAAGCATAAGGGAATGGGTGGTTCAATGAAGAGAAAGGGAGTGGTTAGGAAGAGGAAAGGTGAGCATGCCTTGACTAACTTGGGAAGCTTTTGTGGATAACCTCTACCCGTGCAATCTAAATCAGCACACCCATGACTACAGAGAGGGGGGATGGACGAAAATATCATTCTTCTTACACACATTTTCAAATTATCAAACTTTTAGAGAGAGACTGTCCAACAAAGAAGATGAAGTTCTAGAGAGAGAAAGTTGGATTTTTACATTTTTCTTCACCATTTTCAATCTAGTAAGCTCTATTTTCCATGTAATCCCTCCCTATTGTACTTTAATCTCTTTTAATTGAAGTTGCATAAAAGTTTGGTTAGATTTCCTTTGGTTCATTGTTACACTTGGACATTGTTCCCTTCAAGCTTTATATTTTGGGCATGAATACGATTTCTTTTGTGGTTTAAACTCATTCTTACCTTAATACAAGTCCTTGTTTGATTTCACCACCATGTCTTTGTCTTTAATGTTTGTTCTTGCTTTTTCCATGGATAGATATACCTTTAGTTGTCTAATCCAAGAGGGATTTCCTCTTGGGTATGTGAAATTGACTCTCCTTCAATCCTCTTTGTAGTGTAAATTGTTCGGTTTGACTAGGTTGAGTGTGGATGAACATA
Organism: Ilex asprella; assembly: GCA_023539305.1. Taxonomy (NCBI): domain Eukaryota; kingdom Viridiplantae; phylum Streptophyta; class Magnoliopsida; order Aquifoliales; family Aquifoliaceae; genus Ilex; species Ilex asprella. Next base: position 32,332,001 of record CM042187.1, read on the forward strand.
GTTGTGGGCTTTTGATACACCGTAGACTTGTCACGGGGTATGCTCTTATCCAACACACCCACATTCATCCCTTATTTTCTACAAATCAATCAAACACCTAGGCACCATTGGTTAAAAGAAATCAGTAGATTTGGCATTTCCATTGGGAAGACCTTTATGGATTAGTCAACCCCGTTTTCTTGCATATTTCACAACTCACAAACCACCAAAATTCAACTCACAAGATTTTTTAAATTTCACTTTTTGCAAATCACTCTTCAAAAACACTTGACATCACATTCCCTGAGGAAATGACCTTGGAATACTCATTCCAAGTAATACACGACACTATAAGTCTCTCTATACTTGGGGAGCAATTTTGCATACTCACACATGTTTTGTTCATCCACACACAATTTTCTTACTTCTTGCACGAGCTTGAGAGAGAATGACACTCACCTTTTATTATAAGTCATATACACAATCGGGTTAATATGGAAAGCCTAGGGAAAACTAATCAAGCACAAACAAGGCAACTTCCCTGTTCTTTTTCAAACTACCTAATTCCCCGACAACCGCACCAAAAGCTTGACTTGATTTTAATCATACGCACAAGTATAAGTGGTCATGTTATAATATTACTCGGTTAAGTCCGAGTTGAACACACAGGGAGTTATTTGCAGAAACTCAAAATAGAAATGGAAAGATTGTTGTGTGTGTAGTGTGCATTACAACAGCTTGTGGTGTGAACTTTGAACTGATAAGTAAATACTGAAATTAAACTTTTATTACAACAATAAAAAAAACTACTCTTTAGTTCGGGGATCCAACATACATTCTATTGTTTGACTATGAAAATGTCACCTTATAACAATTAACTTCCACATTACTAGAAAGCTAACCGGTAGGTTTGATGTATAAGTTGAACCACATCACAGCAACAAGTTAAGTTAGCTGGAAGGTCTGTGCACCGTATAATCAATCAAATAACCCTGTTAAACCCAAAGTTGAACCATTCAAAAGGTTTGATATAGTTATTTGGTTAGTAGGTCTATGATTTAATGAAGACAGAGTTCCAGTTTATACATTGAATCAAACGAATTGGCTATGGCAAGACTTAACCCGTCAATAACTAATCTCTCGATTGCTACATATTCCCAACTGTGTATCATTATATAATGCATGAAGTACGTAATAATATATAGATGAAATGGTATATAGCAATAAACTTAGCTCGATACTCATAACCATGAACATATAATAATACGATACCAAAAAGAAATGAAAATCATCCATCAGTTAAGGGAGGTATAAACATTAAAGTATAGGCAAACCATCGGCATTTTCGTAACACAAACAACATTACACATGTCTTCATTCTTTACTAAAGAGTATAAACAGTCTACTTACACTTCATTGTTATAGATAAGCAAGAAGGTAAGATAATCTCATTATAATATAACACAAATACAAAACCCATGCTAGAAATACTTCTCCAATGAATAGTTGAAACACTTTCATTCTTATTACCAACTAGGGAAAAAAAATGAGAGAGGTTCAATCCTTCAAGTTAACAAGATGTAAAAGAAGAGAATTTCTGGCTAAGAGTATTTTGGGTAGGGTATTCTTCTCTCTATTTTTGGCTTCTCCACCGTCAAAGACTCTCAAGAAAATGACCCAAACAAGCCTATTATAGGCTTTGATGGAAGGTCTAAGGCGAAAAACACCCAAGGCAACCAATCAGGGCTTTATGTTGCATCAATGGACCAATGAGAAAAGAGGAAGAGGTAAGGCGGTTAAGGCCACCGTCCAAATGCTACCACCACTATCCGGACAGTACTAAGTCACTGGATTTTTGCCTTGCAGCCTCCTTTTTTGAATTTTTGACCTTGCTACCATTAGGATGGTGTTTCACCATCCAAATGCTGAATCTTTTTGCAAAATTTACTCTTGCCTCCCTCTTTTTGCTCCTATTTAATTTTTTAACCCTCCAAGTTTCCTTAATTGGGTAAAAAACATTGCAAAATATACAATTACGACATTAGGCATAATATAATTTAAAGTAAACACTTTAAATCAATTAAGGCACACTATTAACCCTAAACCCTAAACCCTAATTCATTTATGCACTTTTTAGGGTTAATCATCCATTCTTCATAACCATTCCCTAGCATGTCACATGTAATTTCAATCCAAGTAACATACTTGAATTTCTAAACATTTTATCAAATACTAAATAGGCAAAAATATGTAAACACAAAGCATGCCCAAACAATCCATTTTATCAAATCTAAATCAAGCAAAAAATGGTTTTAACATATTCTCATAACCATTTTCTATCTCCTAGATACACCAGGTGTGAGATAATACATGAGAATTCATCTGTATAGCCCTACCCATTTTATATCACAACCCTGGGTTGAAAAAAAAAACTAGATGGGAGGGAACTCTACCTCTTGTAGCGTAAGCACACGTAGTAGAAGTTCTAAGAACCCCGAATAAAGTCTTCCAAGATTTAGCCTTCAATTCTCCTCTTTGATATTTTGGATAAAGGCGCGTTCTTTGGATTGGTTGTGTAGCTCGTGTTCCATAGTACAACTTAAATTCTTTGCCCAAAGCGATCCAACGGTCGGATCTTCGTGGATCTAAGAAAGAAGATGGAAAAGGCTTGAAGAACTTTTCCCTTCTCTCTCTTTATCTCTCGTTCTCTCTCTTTCTATTGAAAAATGCAGGCCAAAGAATGGGGAAAAATCAAAATTTTTCCCCTTTAAATACTTCTTTAAATGCTTGGTCCTCGTTACGCCACACATCTCTATTTAACTAGTCCAATTTTATTCCAAATCAATCAAATCTCACCCCACGTTGAGTTTTATTATATTTTTATTGAACTAACTTTAAATTATATTTCAGGTCCCGTGAATCAAATCTAATTTCATTTATTTTAGTGGCGCGACACTCGATTGCATCGTAAAGCGCAAAAAAAGTAATCATCCCAAAATTCAACAAAAATTGACTGAATAGCTAGATTTCACGATACAAATCTAATTGTGAGGTCTGTTTTACCACCATCATAACTAATTACCATTTTGCCCTTTTTAATTAAGTTTTTATTTTCCTAGGTTTTATAGCTATTGGTGCAGTAGGACCCTTATGGGCAGTCTCCTCATGAGTGGGGCTAGGATTGCTGAGGAGTTTTGTTGTTGGAAAGTGTCTAGAATAGGAGGATTGGTTGGCTCCTCATCTGGGAGCATTAGAGTAGGAATGGCAAGTTCCTCTTTGGTTTACTCCTCAAGATCAGCACCAGTAGTAGTAGGAGAATATAGTTGATTGATTATTGGATGATTCTCGACAGACAAAGGGGGCATGAACTGGCTCACATGGGTAGCAGCTACTATGGTGGCCATCGTATTTTCTCCTTGGCCTATGTGAAAAGTATTGCCTCCTTACTTTAGAGAAGATGAGATAGGGTGCACAGGACTATTTTGTTCTAATGGTACAGGCAGCTTTTTATTTCTTCTCTATAATAAGGAAAGTAAAATGGGTAAGAATATGCATGTCTAAAAAGAAAGAATAGATAAAAATTAAGAAAGGCGATTCATTTACCTTAACAACCACCTTGAATCTCTTGTCAATTTTCTTAGTAGAAGGTACAATCTAACTTAGTGAATGTCTCCATTATCAGAAAGAGAAAGTAATGTCTCCTGAGCTTTCTCCAAAACAACTAGATTAAGCAATGGGGTTGTCTTCGTGGAAGTTGGTTTTGGAGTACTTAGATGGGAGGAAGACTTTGCTCTCTTGCAATCTCTTCTGCACGTAGCTCATTGATGGCCACAGCTAAAGATACATCGACGTCTGTCTGGGGAGCATTGGTTTTCATTGAAGAGTGAGTGGCAGAATGATGTTAATCAATGGCAAATTGCAGCAACTTCGAAGAACAAACCTTTTATTTTTTAATTTTATTATTTAGCTCTTTAATTAGAACAAATTTACCCTCACTTCAAGGGGCAGGAGGGGAAAGAGTAATGGTAGGAGTGTTAATTATTTTCTTCTTGTGATTAGCAGAGGTCTTAGTTGTCTACCTATAATAAAAACAAAGCCTGAATAGGTACTCCTCCATAGGATGAACGAAGAACACCACTCTATAAATAATGAGGATTGGGATGCGTTGAAGTTGAAATGGAAAATTTTGAACAACCCTAGCAATTCCTCATAAGCATAGGAAATTTGTTGGACTAAACATGGGACTTGATTTTCATCCTCTCTCTCAAAGGTTCGTCAATGGAAGGGTGCATGTAGGGGAGAGGAAGGCTTTGGGTCAGACCAAATTGTCGAGCAAGCTGGCCAGAAGCATAGGTTTAGAAGCTATAGTTAGAGAACTTGCAAGTGATTAGCACAAAACTATGTATATATCTATGTGCTAATCATCTTATTGTAATTGATTTTGGGAGTTAAATGATGGGAGTTGCATGAATTGAGCTCTTAACAAAGATATTTGATGTTTACAAATAAAAAATGCTAAATGAGGCTTCTTAAGGCCTTCCCAAGTGTATTGAGATGATTAGGGATGAAAGAATGGCTACAAGAAAGCTCAGGAGCTGAAAATTCAGAAAATCAAAAACAAATAGCATAAACAATACCGGTATGTAGTACTGATGATTGTCAAAATTCTTTGTTATTTAATAACCTCGATCCCTGAACACTATCTCTCAAAATGTGTAGTGTATGAACAAAAGAGAGTGTCACTCTCCCATGGGATAGTGTCAAAAGAAAGGGCAAGGAGAGAGGAAAATGGGATGGTGTAAATATGATGTGCATATGAGCAAAAGTGCTCCCCAATTGCAAAGAGACTTTCGTGGGTCGTGTTTTACTTGGTGATATTCCAAGGTCATGTCCACAGGGAAGGAAATAAACCGAAGGGAAGGTAATTTTGAGTAAAATAAAGTGTAAAATCTTTGTGCTTTGAAAGTTGTTTAGTGAAGTGTACTTTGATGAAAATGAAGTGAAAATAAATGTTGGCCAATTCAAGAAGTCATTCCAATGGGAATACCATCTCAACTCAACTCCTTCCTTCAATAGAGCATGAATGAACGATTGATTCTTGCGAAGCTAGGATAAATGGGTGAGTACCGGTACGATTTGGCTGCTTTTCTAATTTTCTGATTTTTTCCTCGCCTAAGCTATCCCTAAGCTATCTTTTCATCCCCATTCATCTTAAGTAGTATAGGAAGGCCTTAAGAAGCCAAATTAATCCCTTTTTAACTGCAAACACAAAATATCACAGTTAAGAATTCAATTAACATTATTCATACCATATAATCTCCAAAAACAGTAAAAAAAATGAAATGATTAGCACAAAAAATTATACAAAGTTTTGGGCTAATCAACCGATACACTTAAGCCACTGGTGTTTGAAGTACCGGTATGCAGTACTGGTACGGTACAATATAGATACACAGTACTGGTACTGTCTGCTGAGTCTGCTCCAAATCTCTACATCTCAAGTTCAAATGCCTTGAGGGTCCCACCAACAGATCTCCCATGCTCCCCTAACACACCCACAATACTATTCATCCCTTTCACACTTCTCTTTGATTTTTTGGAGCCATGGTGATTAATGAGGAGAGAGAAGACAAGACAAGTTAGGTGTGCAGACAAGGTTTGTACTCCCCCTGTCCAGGCCATCTCTCATGTACCCCTATGGATGGAGGTCACTTCTGGAGGCTAGGCCAACTCTCCAAGCACGTTTTGGTAACCAAATTCTCTATGATTCAGCATTCCACACATTGAAGACATTACACAAATATAGAGAGAGAAGTTCTGGGTAGAAGATGATGAATAGTATTTAGTGAGAGAAAATTGAGATTTTTGCATTTCTTTCAATATATTGTCTTGTAATCCCCTGTATGAATCTTTAGAACTTCCTTTAATGTCATGAATGCTAATTCCTACTAGTTCTTTGCAAGTTAATTCCCTTTTAAAGCTTTCACCATCAATGCATCAAAGCTTTTCCTTTTCTTAGTTTGAAATGGGTATTCATTGCTTTCACATATAGCTTATGTTTTCTTGCATTTAGTTATTCAATAACTTCATTCCCTTGCAATGCATTTTCATTACATTGTTAGTTTCATTTTAAGCATGAGTAGCTAAACCTTTTAGTTGGCAAATCCAAGGGGGACCTCCACTTGGGTGTACCATTCCAACTCATTCTTCCCCTTTCTCTTGGAGTTCAATGGTTCGGTTTGACAGGGTTGAGGGTGGATAAGTTGGTGAGTCTTTGATATTCCGTAGGCCTAGTCACGGTTTATGCTTAGACACTCACCCATTTTATCCCTAGCTTTTTACGAATCAATCGTTCATTTATGCTCTATTGGAAGAGGGATTCAAGTTGAGATGGTATTCCCATTGGAATGATCTCTTGGATTTGCCAACATTTGTTCTCATTTCATTTTTCACCAAAACACACTTCACCAAACAACTTTCAAACCACAAATGTTTTACACTTTCTTTTACTCAAAATCACCTTCCCCTTGGTTTACTTCCTTCCCCGTGGAAACGACCTTGGAATACCACCAAGTAAAACATGATCCGCAAAAGTCTCCTTGTGGAGCACTTTTGTATTTCGCACATCATATTTACACCATCTCATTTTTCTTTCTCATTTCCCTTTATTTTGACACTATCCTAAATGAGAGTGACACTCGCTTTTATCCATACACTACACATATTAAGGGATGGTCTTTAGAGGTTAGGAAACAACAAGGTTTTTGACCAAGCAGCAGGCAAAAATAGAACCTCCAATATGAAGATATTGAGGTATTAAGACAATGCCCCAAAAGAGGTGTTGTAAATCTGTATTCTCATTTGAGGCGTTGTCTGGGTCGATAAAGAATGGCTCAAGGAGGAAGAAGAAGAGTTTATAGAAAGGAGTAGATAGAGAATCATCCCTATATTTGCTAAGGGTAAAGAAGGTTTTGAAATAAGAATCAAATATATTTTTGGTGTATAAGGCTGGAGCATATATAAATCGATGGGCATAGTTTCAAGGATCATACGTAAGGTTTCAAAGGGCCATACCTTAACCCATTAAGCAAAGAGCCATGCTTGGAAGAGCTAGAGAGGACCCCCATAGCTGGCGGTGATTCTATTTTTTGTCAAACTGAATAGGCCTTTGTATAATGCCCCTCAAATGAATGGGACCAAGGCGAGTTTCTTGTTGTTGGCAAGCTGAATGGCCACTAATGAGTGGGTAATATTGCATATTTAATGGTCTCATTACATTCATTTTAGTTTGGTTTTGCAAAGATTCATTTGAATTTAGTTTAATTTGGAGATTAGTGGAGAAATATGTGATTGTAGGTGAAAGAGGTGTAAATACAGAGTTTTATCAGTATGCAATGTTTTTTGGACAAGGGTGAAGAAAAGAATAAAAGAGATGAGGGCTTGAGTGCATAGAAGTTTAAAAATCAAAGAAAGGAAAGAGGTATCGGTACCTGTGAAACTAAGTATCATACTTGAGCCCACTAGAAGCTAAGTACCAGTAGTTGGGACAGGTACTTGGAAGTGTAAGTACCGATACCTAAGCCCATTGGAAGCGGAGTACTAGTACCTTCATAACTTGGTACCGGTACCTAAGCCCAGACTTCCCTGAATTTTGCTCTCGAAGTTGTCATCAGCCACGAGGGTACTCCTAGAGACGTCTAAGCCATATTATGGTATTATTAACATTCCACTGTAACCTCCTAACCACTACATTCAGCTTTCAAGCAAGAATTAGTGGAGGGAGAGAGAGACAACAAGAGGAGAGGGGATGCTTGAAAAGGACAAGGAGGCCATATTGTTGCTGATTTGGGAAGAAAAATTGGATAATTTCTCTCCAATGAAGGACTCTCATCACTTTTGAGAGAGGGGGGCAATATGCACGAAATTATGCAGGGAACACAACACATTCTAGCTTTTAGAAAAAGAAGCTCCAAGGAAGAAGAAACTGTTGTTTTAGAGAGAGAATTTTGGGTTTTTGTAATTTCTTGCTCATTTTCGTTCTAGTAAGTTTCTAAGGTTTGTAATCTTCATTTCTAAAGTTGGTACAACTTCCATTTTCAATTATGAATGCATTTTGTTAGGGTTTCACTACGACAACGGTTTCGGGGAAACTCCATTTTCAAGTATTTGAACATATGTGCTTTAACTTCTATGTTTTTTATATTTGATCAAAGATTTAAGTTTTTTTACCCTTTTCTTTGGCTAGTTTAAGTTAGTGTTTATTTCCTTTGCGATGATTTCCGTTTTCCTTAAAATTTTAATTTCATCTATGGTCGGCTAAACCATTCGTTGACGAAATCCATGGAAGGATTTCCATCAGAGTATGAAAATTTTATTTTTTACACATATTACCTTGTAGTGTAGTGTGTTAAATTTGACTAGGTAGATTCCAATGGATAGATTTGTACACATTTGATGCACCGTAAACTTATCGTCCCTTAAAACATATACAAATCAATCTTCCTATGAATCAATTTAACACCAAGACATACATTTGGTAATTCTTGATTTTTAACTCTAATCTTCCGATTGAACAAAAACACTTATGAGTTCAATTGAGTTATAAGGATGATTGATTAACCATACTTGTTGGAATGAATTCTAAGGATTAGCCAACCTTTTTTATTTATAGATTTTCAACCCCTTGAATCTCACGATTCACCAACATTTTTTAAGAACTAATTTTTGCTTTTATTTTTAAAATCACTTTCGAAACACTTAGTCTTGACCTTCCCTGAGGAGACGACCTTAGAACTTTTTCTGAGTTAATACATGACACATAAGCCTCCCTGCGCTTGAGAAGCAACTTTTGTACTATCATAATTTTGAAGGTACACCACTTTTGACACCCACATACATTCCAACACACTCCACAAAACAAGGAGAAAATAAATCAAGCAGCCACCCCAACACATTCCCTAGTCACTTTAAAACCAGGAACTCACAAAACAAATTAGCAGAGTCAATGAAGGAGAAATGCAACATGTTCTATAAACGAAGGAGTAGGGGAATGAGAAGCAAAGAAATGACTGATAAGGTCACTATATCCTATACTAGAGGGGATATTGACAAAGTCACGACTGACATCAATAGAAAGGCAAGCATTTTTCTCCATACCCGTCGATGGGAGCCTAGTCAGGTGAACGATGTCCAACATGGTCGAAGATATTGAGACCACAAGCATGTAGCGACACCGATTAACTACCGATTCATGTGAAAATCATATGTGGAAAGCTTGGTCATTTCAAAAATACCTAAACATCTCCATTGAGATGCATAATGAGTCTCCATCTTAGTAACCTAATCGACCCAGCACTAGTCAAGATTGATCCATGAGCAGAGTGGGTTACTTTCTTGGTTTCATGACTTCTATTAAACTTGGGATTGGTTCACCAATAGGGTTTCACCCTCCTAAACAGAGTAGTAATCAGAAAACCCTTCGCAAACATATGATTTGAAGGAAGGGCCAAGAGTGAAAACCCCACTTGAACTAGGGGTAGGAATCAAAACCCTATGGTCTATAGAATCACTCGCAGCTTGTTTAATCTCAGCAAGAAATCTTTGTGAGAAGGGGATTTCAAAATGGGTTGACGATGGAGTGTTCTGTTTCTTGGGAGCCATTCGGGATATTAGAAGGAGAATCGCTAGGAAGAAAGAAAGGCAACGAGAGTGAGCGGTAGAAAGAAGGTGAAGGAGAGCAACGTGAACAGTTCATCCATAAAAAACTCTTTAAGTAGGTGTTCAAGAAAGTCAACAGTAATGACTATGCATTTACTTGGCTTAATTACATAATAAACCCAGTTAAATAGAGAACATTGTTTGGACTTAAAATATAAAATTATAAGAACATTCAATGCATTGGTAGTTTGCAAGCCTGAAGACATTAAAGAGTTGTCACATGTCAAAATCTGAAAAAGAGGCAGGACATGATCAGTCATGGTCTTGTTTGAAAAAAAAGAGTAACTGTCTGCGAGCTACTGGCCAATTAACCATCAATGGATAGAGAAGCCACCGAAGGGAGCGTTTATAAAGGGCAGACAACAAGGATGTGGAAGAACAACTCAAAATCCCCATAAGACCCACGATCAGGGCATTTAGGAGTAGTGTTAAAGTTAATTTTAGGAAGTATTTAGTGTTACAATCAAAGACTGTTAATTCAATCTCTCTGTAATTGAAACTCATTTGATTGGATTAATAAAGGAATTTAATTTTATTCATTCATCATTCTGTGCATTCATCTCTTTAAAACTTCATCCAAGAAAGTCCTAAAACAAGGCAATTGAATCCATTTGCAAGCAATGGCCTAAGAACTGTCTGTCGATTGAAGCATTCTGTCAGCCACAATAGATTTTGGAGCAACAATGTTATAGATGGTTTATTCGTTAATCACGCCAAATTATTAGAAAATAATAAAATTTGGGTGTGACAATTCCCACAAATCATGTGACTCAGATGCTAATGTATGTTTTCTAATGCGCATAACCGAAAATTCTTGTGAAAAATGCGGCATTCCCTTATTCTTTTGCAACATTTGTTTGAAAATCTGATGCTTGAAAAATGCATCCAAGATCGGTTTAGTACCACCAAGTTCAATCTTATGCTGGATTTAGGTCTGCAGTGGACTCTAATTTAAGTGCAACTGTTGTTTTTATCAAATCATGTTGTGGTTATTTTTGCACCCAATGTAATGGTGGAAATTCTAGATACATTGGCATAATCTATTTCGAGTATTTCTACATTGGCTGAATAGCAAAATGTTGGTTTATGGTGAACTTTATGCAAGAAAAAAAAGTATAGAAAAATAACAACTAAGATGTACGCGAGTTTGGAAGTTAACGCTACGTTTTGTACGTGATAATAAGTCTTGGGAATGGAATAAACATTAATTAGGAATACCTATTCTTATGTTTGGTTGACAGGAATAAGATTTCATTTCCATTATCAAGGAATCATGGAATTTGGTATTACCAAATAAAACCTGGTATTCTGACCAAATAAAATAAAGGATTAATTATACTAAAAGTCCCTAAAGTATGAAGTTTGTCTCATTTTAGTCCCTAATATTTCAATTGCATCATTTTGGTCCTTCAAGTATTAAATATGTTTCTATATGGTCCCTTAAGCAGACAATATCCAAATTACCAATGATTTTTTATCATAAACTTGTCACTTGATACTTAAATATGGATAAAAAAAAAATTTGGATAACTCTTGACCAAATTTCTACTCAAATTTTAGTTAAATAGCTACCTAAATTGCCTAGTTTTTTATCATAAAGTATTCAAATTTTGGTCAAAAGCTATTTATATTACATATTTTTTTGCTAAAAGCTACTCAAATTTTGTTTAAGAACTATTAAAATTATTTTTTGTACATATTTATGTATTACGTGACAAATTTATGATAACAAATCATTAACAATCTGGACGTTGTTTGTTTAAAGGACCATATAGAAACATATTCAATACTTCAAGGACCAAAATGATGCAATTGAAACATTATGGATCAAAATGAGACAAATCTCATACTTTGGGGACCTCTAAATGCAATTACCCCTAAAATCAAATAAAATAAAACCTGGTATTGGTCATTCCAACTTCCACGGAAATGAGCCTAATCCATCTTGAAAAAACGCGGTCAGATTCTTCGTCTGTTATCTCTCTTTTATCTCTTCTCTTTCATCACCTCTCTGTTAGCACCTACGACTGTCCCTCCCATGTTCCCTCTCTCTTGTCATCTCTTCAGCCTCTCCTCTCACTAAAGCCCTTGGCATTCCACCATTCCTCTCATCCCATCTGAACTGTTTTGTACCTCTCCTCTCTGTGTCTTTGAAGAAAAGGGCCTCATTGGCGACAAAGAACAGCCTACATTAGCTCAAATCCAACTTCAGTAATCATTATCAAGTAATTTATGATTCTTTTTACCTATCCATTGCAGTTACAACCTTGAATTTTCAAGGTTTTTTTTATTTTCTTCTCTCTTTAGAAGTGAATCAATCTCTGGAACCCACTCTATATATTTACACAAACAGAATCAATCTCCACAATGCTATGACATGAACTTGCTATCAGCGACATTCATGGTTCTCTTTATCGACATTCATTGTGATGTTCTGCAATAGTGCAGTTTGAGCAACCTCAATTGTTTTGGGTATCGCACCAAGAAAGATAGCAAGGAACACAAAAACTGAGGGTCTATTATTGATCTGAACACATCTCTAAGCTTGCTTTGTCCCTTTTTATATGTCAGTGGGAACCATTATCTCACTTGAACTCGAGAGTAATTGTCATATATTGCTCTCCAATTGTCAACAGAACCGAAACTGCTCGACATCTTTATATACTCGTTTGTATGACTATTCAACAAGAAGTCAACCGATCGATCGAACCTTTTCTTCAAAAGTAACCATCAAGCAAAGGCCAAAACCATTGGCAAAATTAAGGGGTGGTTGGCATAATCACCCGAGGATACTTGAAAGTTAGAATCATCAACTAAAGTTGAAATGTGGTGGACATAAGCAATTCAAGCAAGAAAGCACCCTCCTCGGACTTAAAACTAGTCGGCAGTACCTGCCTCAAACACAGTTGCACCATCAAGACAGTTGAGCGGGGATGTGTCGCTCAATCCATGGAAAGAAGAAACAGAACAGGCATAATTACACTTCATGCTTAACATTCTTGAATCGCGAAGCCTTTTATATCTGGCAGAGAAGAATGGTAATTCTGATGCCCACATAGCAAAATAAATAATCGAGAACCACAATGTGTGCCTGATCAAATACAAAGGTCAAGATTTAAGCTCAAAATAACTGATACAGTTATCGGAATCATCGGCCCGAGCTTAATGGAGCCAAACACATAGAAAGGGACTCTTATTACTTACGAATAAGCACCACAAGATTTATTGGTACAAAGAGTACGGCCTTGACTAGAGCAAAACGATATGGGTCAATGAATGAGTCGGCTTCCCTTTATGTATAATACATCCAAGCTTTATAGTTGGGCTTATTGCTACTACGATCACAATTGCGGAGTACCGGGAGTAAATAAGATTGAGTTTTAGAGCTAATTTTTGTGGAGTACCTATCACATGAAAGGTGTCTGATAACAGAGTACCTCCCGCGAATGAATAAGATTAGCATTCAAAACTAATCTTTTTGTAGAGTACCTATCTCATGAAAGATGTCTAACAACATAGTACCTCCCCACAAGTAAATAAGATTGAACTTTAGAGCTAATATTTGTTGAGTGCGTGCCACATGAAATATGTCAAAGAGCAAAATATCTCATGCGAATTAATAAAATTGAGCTTCAGAACCAATCTATTTGTGGAGTACCTACCATATGAGAGATGTCGCAACATCATCATGGAGTACCTCTAGTGAATAGATAAGATTAAGCTTAAGAAAAAAAAAATTCTTTTGTAAAATACCTTCCACATGAAAGACTTGAGAAGGCTCAAGCATAAGCCAACATACTGCTAAGGTAGGGAGAAAAATAATCCTGACAAAGGCAGGGTCCTAGCTCAGGTGTAGTCATTCGATAAAACTTAAGCCCACGACTAGGCACTACAGCGTAAGCCAAATGGGTAAAGTTTAAAGACCGATTATATCGGCAGAACAGTGCAAGGGTCACAATAAATGACCAAAGAACTAATACTCAAACCCTTCAATGAGGCAAGTCCTATTGCCTAGGAGAAGGGGCCCATGTGTCAAAATTTTCTAAGTATTGAACGCCCAACCACTTTCATTGAGGTAAGACCTCTTCGCTAGGGGAGAGAGACACAAAAAATGTCTTTTCGCAAGGAATGTTACAATACAATTAATGAGAGAAATGATTGCAAACACATAATATCTCCTCGTGTGCCACAAGGAAAATATTCTTTGGAAGCAAATGAAAGGGTTAATAAATTTTGATCATCATTTGACTATTTAACTTAAACACATGATAAGTTGTACGTGATGAAAAGAGTTATTTATAATGATTCTACTATGATTGTAAGATCCAACCGAGTAGATAGCTAGTCTAAAATTGGTTCCAACTAAGCAGAGAATAAAATTCAATCGAACATGTAATTAGGCCATCTCGATCAAGCTAAACTTGGTCCGGTCAAGCAGAAAATAAGATTCGACTAGGCAAATAACTAAGCTATCTCGGAAAGTCAAAAATGATGCTACACAACCAATGAAAAAATTGCCTAAATCATAGAAACACATAATTAACATGTGACCTAAGTCGATTAATGAGAAAGAAAATCATATAAGGGTCAAACAAGAATTAAAGAAGGATTGATTGGAATTTAGGCGTGCCACCATATTCCAACAAGGAATGTAGTACTAAATAATCGGGATAGGCTCCCTATAAATACCAATAAATCTTAAATATAAGGTACGTACACTTTCTCCAACAAATTGAATACTCTCTCGTGTCATTACTAAATTAAAAATCGGAGTGCTTCCAACCGGTACTCCACCCCACCGATCGATGACAGTTTGTTTATTTTCCAGACACTTATTCCAAACAAATCTCTTTATACACATTGCATTATAGAACTTAATCCCACATAAGTGCCAAACATTAGAATAACAATATTCATTCCATTCCATTTTCAAGTTCATTTCATTACCATGTCTAATTCATTCCCAGCTAAAAGCCATACTGCGAACCAAAGACGTAAGTACTTGGAACTCATTCCTGAAATAGATGTAATACAATTGATTTTTCTACTTGCGTTGCAGAATTGGTCTTCAAGACTTGGGATTTGCTGTTCTCACACACTTCGCTCCTTATATCTCTACAGACACCAGTCACGTTTGTTCCTCTACCACATTCATTGATGTCCAGACGTTAAAATACTCAAAATAGTTCACGTAACACACACATATGCATTGACTAGTAAAATATAAAAATATAAAAGGTGCAAATGGGAAAATAGCAACAAAGACCAAAATAACTCCGCTCAAAAGAAGGTTTGCAGTATCGAAGCAATTATACATGAATTTCAGGTTCATAGGGCACCGTAACCCTGCAAGCTAAACTCACAAAAATCTATTCTTCCTCCTAACAACAATGATGAAATTTACGAAAAAAAAGCTCCTCGACATACAAAACTGAGTCATTACGTCATGCAGGGCAGACTGTTTTGAATATCCCCAGCTCATTAGTAACCATACCCTGAAAAAGGTAAAAAAAAGAAAGCAGAAAATTCAGTTTTCAAACGAAGTTCAAACGTAATCCCATTTGGTACAAAGGAAAATCCGGTTGATGGAAAATGAGAGAAAAAATTGCAAATGTTTGGTATGGAGAGAGGGGAAAGTAGGGTGGAATGCCTTTCCACCCAGCCCCCAAAAGTTTTCCCCCATATATGGCCGGAAAATGTGAGAGGAAGATGGGACTTACAAAAGCATAGTAAATGCCTAGTTTATTTTTTGAATGATAGCAAATATGTACCTGAGTTGTCCATTGGGTTCCCAGCCATAGTCGGTTCAGGCTCCTTGATCTCAACAACTACACAATCAGACATCAAGAATGTTTTTGACACAGATGAGGCATGCTCCAAGCAACATCTGACCACCTGAACCAGGAAACACAAGCTTTTTCAACCCACATAAAAAGACGCCCAAACTTGGCTATAAATTAATGATCAGCTCCATCAATAAATCAGTTCTACCAAGTAAATGCTGATCCCACCAGTTTTTCCATTGGTACTCACAGCATATGTAACCAAGGACGCAAATAAAATAAGCAATGGAAGCAACAAAAAACCAACCGTGGAATTAGGCCTTCCTATAATTTATCCACAGAAGTTAGTCATGTGTAATGGTGTTAGTAAGGCCCTACCAAAACACGTTAACAGGGGCAGAGCCAAAAAATCTTCCTACGGTGGGCACTTAATTTTTTTTTTTCTAACCGATGAAATTTTAAGATGATAAGCATATTATTTATGTTATATTTGATACTTAAAAAATTCACTAAACATAAAAAGAACAAAAAAAAACATTATTCATTGTTTCTACAAGGAATAAAACAGTAAAAAAAAAAAGACTGTTTACAATCATTCATAAAAAAATTAGAGCTAATTACAATCATTTACATATGACTTCAACCACTTTTACATTTTGGAAAGCGTTACATGCTAACTAATTATCAATATCATTAAAAATATCTTTAATTTGTACTAATTCACATTATTAATTACCTTTTTACTACTCATTAGTTTATACGACTGAAATTTCACATTTGTTATATCTCAAAATGAGCTTTGCATGCAACTGATAAAAATTAAAGACGGTAAAAAATAAATAGGTCAATAGATATATTATGTCTTTTGTAGTCATAAAACATTTCTTTGAGCAAGACCACTCTTATTTTTTAGATTTAAAAACTTAAAGCTGGAGTAGACAACATTAATATAACTGTCAAGTTGCTGAAAAAGTGCTAAGGGAGTAACATAGTATTGTAGTATTGTTGTTGATTCTCTGGGCCTCAAATAAAGGTCAGTCGCATATCCCTAGAGAATAAAATAGTTGCCAGAGGGTAACAAAATAATTGAGTCACACCCTCCCTAATGACTTTTTCTCTCGGTCGCTCATTTTGATCTAATTAGAATAATTTTGTCAACTAAACATAAATTATATTTGATTTTTTTTTAAATCCAAATGATTTTGTAATTTTAAGTTGTGACTCTTAATTATAATGTGATGGTGTTAGTAAGGCTACCAAAACACGTTAACAATGTGTACGGCACGTGTTGGTGTTATTAAGGCTATCAAAACATTAACCAACTGCAAATGGAGGAAATAAGGCACTCTTAATTATTCCGATATCTATACCCAAATGGAAGATTCCATCTACTCTCCCTCTCTTCCTCACCTCTCCCTCTAGTTCCCTCTCCCATTTCCCCTCTATAACGCATTCAGCTGTCATCTGCAAAATTAGTTTTATAGGTGCTCACCTTGGTTGGATCAATTATTCCAGCAGCCATTAAATCTTCATATGTTCCAGTAGCAGCATTGTATCCATATTTTGGGTTGTCACTGGAGAGCACCTGAATGGAAAATTACAGAAAATGTCATCAGAATGATAAAGCCAACAACAAGTGCTATAACACTCTTTTTTCCCTTTTATATGAGATGCTTAGATAAAGATGCAATTCGTATACCTTCTCACTGACAACACTTCCATTGACACCAGCATTCTTGGCAATTAACTTTAGAGGGTAACTCAAGGCTCTCTTGACTATATCTGCTCCAACCTGGAAATGCAACTTGATATTAGCAATAAGCACGTTAATAAACCACCAAGCCTAGAAAATAAACGTTTCCAAAAACCCTGATGGTGTTTCTTCACGTTATCCGATCCACTTCAAAATGACAAATTTCAACCAGCATCGGTTCTAATTTTGGTTTAGTCGGTGAGGTAATTTTGGTCGAAAATTCTCTTCTCCATTTATTGCCACTGGGCACAATGAAAGAGCATCACAGGAGGAGGTAACAAACCCTCTATGAAAAACATTTCCCCCCACCCTTTTCTCTCTCTCTTTTTTTTTCTTCCTCCCAAAAAAAGGGTACAATGACGTGTAGAACACGCAATGCCTGTCCAATCTATTCAAAATTTCAAATGAATTTAGTCCAACTCACAACATAAGTTACCTTTTCCTCATCATTATCGAGGCTTTCCCTAATGGCATCAACTTTTGATGCAAGCCTGAGCAGAGTGCATCCACCACCAACAACAATACCTTCCTCAACAGCTGCCTGAAAACCATTTAAATTGCCATATAAAATTAAACATTGTGCTCTTGCTCCCAGTGTATTTAAGGAGAGAAGATTTTTTTAAGCATACAAAACCAAGAAAATTTAAAAGCATATAAAACCAAGGAACTCTACAATTACCTTTGTTGCATTCAGAGCATCTTCCACTCTGAGTTTCTTTTCTTTCAGCTCTGTTTCAGTTTGTGCTCCAACCTTAAAATAATGAAACACAGTAATTTAACACAAATTTGAATATTGTTTTTGGTGTATCAATAATCTAAACTGAATGTGACTTGCACCAAGTTACCTGAATGACAGCAACACCTCCAGAGAGTTTTGCTATTCTTTCATTGAGTTTTTCCTTCTCATAGTCTTGCTCTGAAGTCTGCTCGAACAAACATAACTGAATAGAATCAGCTCTCTTGGTAATTCGACTTTTTTTTGGTGTATGTGTTGGTGCATGTGTGTGCATGAGTGAATGAGTGAGACAGTGAAAGAGACCTCTATGAGATTTCTTATTTGTGCAACTCGCTTATTTACTGCTTCCTGGGTGCTCCCATCACCAACAATTGTGGTTGTGTCCTTGGTAAGCACCACCTTGGCAGCATGGCCCAGAACTTCTTTGTCTGCCTTGTCTAAGGCAAGCCCAACCTCATCTCTGATCACAGTCCCTGTATCTCAATAGAAGTTATAACTTGATGTGAAGGAGAAAGAAAAATAAAACACCAAAACTCCACCCTCCCCCCCCCCCAAAAAAAAAAAGAAAAAAAAAAGAAAGAAAAAAAGGAGAGAGAACAAAAATGAAATAACTGTAAAGAAGAGGCAAATAAGCTACCACAGTGGGAAAACCATAAAATGGAACTAGGGGGAAAATGTAAAACTATAACAGGACCAAGAAGGGCTATTGTTTACAGTAGACAAAAAAGAAGCCGGGGGAAAATAAGAGGCTGCCAAAAGTCACCTCCAGTGAGAATAGCAATGTCATCCAGATATTGGCTCTTCCTTTCACCAAAACCAGGAGCTTTGAGTGCAGCAATCTTCAAAGCTCCTCTAAGCTTGTTGACAACTAGAGTTGCTAAAGCTTCTTGCTCAATATCTTCTGCAATTATTAAAACTGGATAACCACCTCTAATAGCATCCTCCAGGATGTTAATAAGATCCCTTGCGTTTGTGATTTTCTTGTCAACTAATAGTAACTGCATAACCCAAAACCAACCATTGGAAATAAATAAACAAAAAAGCTTCACTAGTGATTGCAAAACTGCCCTATATTCCACAAGAGACTTAAGGAGAATGCCAACCTTGCAGTTCTCATATTCAACAGCCATTTTCTCACTGTCAGTGACAAAGTAAGGTGAGATATATCCACGGTCAAATTGCATTCCTTCTACCACGTAAAGACTATTTTCAGCACTTTTTCCCTCTTCGAGGGTCACAACACCCTTCCGACCTACTTTACTCATAGCTTCTGCTATCATTTTTCCTACTTCACAGTTGTTCCCAGCACTAACTGCAGCCACATCTGCTAGTTCGTTGTCTTCCACCTGCAAAGTCATGCTCACTGAGTTAAATTCACTCATTCCATGATAAACCCAAGCAACTTTTAGAGAACAATTTAAATTACCTCTTTAGACATCAATTTAAGCTCAGACACTAAAGCTTTTGTGGTCTTCTCAATGCCCCTGGTGATTAGGACAGGGTTTGCACCAGCTGCTACCACCTGAAAATGTGATGTGAGTTAGTGAAAAAAGACTGTTAACATTACTTTGAGTACCATGCTTTCTGGACTTCCTTAGAAAGTGAGTAGCATACAAAACACCAAACATACCTTGACACCTTCATTAATAAGGCCCTGTCCAAGAACAACAGATGTTGTTGTCCCATCCCCAGCCAAGTCATTGGTCTTGGAAGCTGCTTGTCTCACCAATTTTGCCCCAATATTCTCCACTGGGTCCTCCAACTCAACCTGTGAAGAAACACCCATGACTTGCGGTCAGTCCCCAAGAAATTGATTTCATTTGCGGATTCCAGTTAATGAATGAAAAGAGAACACTAATCGTATGACCTGAGACACAAGTTGTTGCTTGAGGAAACAATAGAATACCTAATGATTATATGATGCGGTATGCTAAATATATGATTGCAACAATTTTACACTACATGCTTGCCTGCATCAACTTGGATAACTGATTCCTCCAAGGGTAAGATGGGTCAAGAGAATCCAAAAAAGTATTAAGTCATTAAAACGAAAATGTTTGAGATAACAAGCTACCTCGATGAGCGAAATGTATAGCTTGTCCAATAACCTATCTAATAAAACAATAACAACAATAAATGCTGAAGATCCTTATTACCTCTTTGGCCACAGTGACTCCGTCATTAACAATTTTTGGAGCGCCATACTTGCTCTCCAAAACAACATTCCGGCCTTTTGGACCAAGAGTAACCCCAACTAGATCTGCAAGCTTGTTCACACCATTCTGAGAACAACAAAACAAAACAAAAGAACTGCTATAAATTACCAGCAGAAAAAACTTCAGCCATGCACAAATGGTGATGTCTAGTTTATAAACTCACCAGCAGCTTTTTAATAGCTGATCCATCCTTGTTAAAATACAACTCCTTTGCTGCAGCAGTTATTTGGGATGAACATATTCTTCTTCGAAGAACTATACTTTGTCTCCTGCCAAATGAGCTTGAAGATATTGAAGCAAAAGATGATAACTTGTTTGAAGAAGTTGCAAGTAACTTGTTTGAAGAAGTTGCAAGTAACTTGTTCGAAGAATTCACAAGTAACTTGTTCGAAGAAGCTGCAAGTTTCTTATCCATCACTGGGCCACTAGGAGCAGCCAAGAAGCGAACCGTGCACATGCTAGCAAAAGTCGAGGCCATTTACTCCTTAAAAGCTGATACAATGAATCAAACTATTCTTAGAAATCTCATCAACTTACACTTGAGCAATCATCACATGGGTATAATGAAAGAAGGGGGCACATAGATCCAGAAAATGATTAACCAATAATGTAATCACTCTTCATTACTTAAGCCAAAGATAACAATTGAAAATTCGAAGAACCAAATTTCAAGTAAATACAAGCTTGATGTGCAGTTGGGCTAGTAAACCAGAGCTGATTACCGTGGGATTCACACAGAGCAAGCTGATTTTTCAAGAATTTAATGCTAAATAAATTCAGCACACTGCTCAGGTCGCGGACACAAAAGCTGGAGCTTTCTGACTCAAAAACTCTATTAAATCACACACTACCATTATATCTCATTATTCCACAATAAAAAACAGATTTATAGAAATTTGTTCACAAACTAGCACCCAATGGCAGTATACGGAAATTTCAGCATTTGAATCGTCAACAAAGTACGAACACGTCTTCGCCCAGTAAACAGACCTATTCTGAGTCAATACGTTTTGGAAACCAAAAGAAAAGGCAAAGAAAATTGAAAAAAGAGCATTTTATCCATAATCTTTTCAAGATGTTAGCTAAATCAAACCAAACTAGGCGAAATCCAAACAGGATAAAGTATAATATTACCACCATTTTCCTCCAACAAACTATAATTCAAAAGAAAATCCAAAATCTAGTTCTTTTATGAACCAGAAATTCATTTCCCGATTCTTCAGGAACATACGAACAAACAGCACATCTCGCCGTGAATGTATATATACCTAGTACATACAATGCAAGCTAAAATAATTGACATCCAGTGGTCAAGTTTGAGTTTAAATACAATGAGAAGACCTGAAAGCTTACCGGAAAGCGGCAATTAGAGAGTTAGGGTTTAGCAGCGAAGAGAGCGAGGCGTGAAGGTTTAGCTATATAGAAGCTAAAAGCTTTTTATGAGGAAATCTCCCCTCTCCAGATAGAGCATGCGAGTGAGAGAGTGGGTTCCTAAGATATAGAGATGTTGTGTGGGGTTGCGAATAGACGGTCCTTTTTACTCTTGAAGCTTCGGCTTCATGTCAGTCGTCGATTCTACTCATAAAATGCCGTTGTCGTTGTTGTTGTCGTACGCTGGAAAACTCTAGAACATTTTCGTAGTGTGCCATGTTTATATGTTACCGCTTCTGTCTAATCTCATTTCGTCGCTGTACCATCTCTCTCGTTTTTTGTGATCAACGGACACAGCAGTCCACGGAATAAAATTCTATATCAAGCACGGGAGAGTTCTCACGATAAATTGAGATACAGATCTCCGTTGACGATCTTTCGAACAAACGATGGACAAAGTTAAAATAGGGGCTCAGTGAACAACTAGTTTATCTACTCTTAAACTTAAATCAGTTGCCATACAAGTGTGTAGAATATTCAATGCACATCTTTTTTGTAGGATCTCAAAATAATATCAAACACTCAAATATCTACACATATACAAAGATTTAATCAAAACCCAAGACAATAAAACAGAAAATCAAGAAAGAAAAGAACTGAAAAAAAACAATGAAAGAAGACGTGCACCTGCATTTAATGATTATATTAAGACTTTAACTAATAAACTAATTCTAAACTAACTAGGATATTATATGAGACAATAATTTTAAACCCATTAAAATTTTAATTGTAAACTGATGAGGGTGGCTCCCAACAAGAAACGTGCACGTGCATTTAATGATTCTACGTGGGCAAGACAAAACTAGTCACGTAACTAAGATACCATTATATTAGGTCATCAGTCTAGAACCAATCTGATCAAAGAGCTCGACAATGAATAGAAGAGTTCGGTTCTCATCATGGCCGAGTTATTTCAAACAGTAAATGTAGAGCTTAGAAGATGCCTATAACTCAGGCATTCTGGCTAAACGAATTGACGAAATTATAGGCCCGGTAGTAGGAATTACTGGAGAGATATCAGCAACTTCTCAACTACGGCAGCCTAATTGGAGGAAGGTGTGCCACCTTGAATCGAAAAACATGGAAACTCTAACTAGATAGGGTTCTATAAAAGACACAAGGAGCCAAGGTGAAAGGTACGGTGAATTCCCCTTGTCTTTTTGCAATTGCTTTAGTTCCATTACTGACTTAAGCATCGGAGTGCTTTCGATCGAAGCACTTCGATCTTGGATAGTTTGTTCATTTATCAAGAAGGGAAGACTACAAAACCTTCCGGAAGGATTTTTTCCAATGCACAAACCTTCTAGAAGATTTTACTTCGACCTTCTAGAAAGTTTCGCACAGAAAGCTAAAAACAAGGATTTTAAGTGCATTTTTGCAGTCTAACTGTTCATTTGCCCTCTTCTATCCGACTTCCTAAGCATCTATCTCTCACTCAACGATTCCCTAATCTCCTCTAAACTCCATAGAACTCTCAACCACCACCCAAATCTTCCATATTTCGCTACTAGGGTTGTTTACTATTGAATTTTTATCAAAATTTGTGGATTGCTCACTGACTTGATCCAAAATGTATACACTTAAGTTGTAGTAATAATCCGGTTAAGTCCGAAGTCGAATCCATAGGGAACTAATGTTGGTGTTTCGAAATAAGTAGTGATAGAGACCAAAGTGACTAGAACCTTTGAGATTTAAATTTATGATGTTTATGGATTTTCCTGGATAGAATATAAGATTCTTTCCAAGAGTATTTTTCAGACAAAATATAATATTCTCTCAAATGTAAAAGTCACCCTTTACCTCAATGATATGGACATGTGGTCAATCATGCGGTTGTTATACTTGTGCTTAGGAACTCAATTAACTCTTGGGTCAACATAAAGTTAATTGAAGCATAAAGATGGATTGTGAGAATTAAGAACATGGTTCCGATGTCTTTGTAAAGATTTAGAATAATTTTCTATTCTGAGACTGAACTCATATTCAAACAAGCAAGTATTTCTACAAGGCATTCAACCACTGTATTAGTATTCCATTCTTAGTGAAGCACAATAATAGTGAAGATTGAATAATATTCATGAAGATCTAGCTAGAGTACTTGCAAAAAATCAATTAGTCTTCCTATGCCAAGAGTCGTCTATGTCATAAAAAGGACTCATGGTTGTACAAAGTACCTTAGCTTTGCTAGATGCATTCAATCATTCAATAAGCAAGTGAAAGATAAAGCATTAAGCATAAACGAAATGTATAAATATAACTTTCAAATGATTTATACATATTCATCACCTCTTGCTAAAGAGTGAATAAGAAACTACTCACTCTTCATGGCTTTGAGAAAACTAGAAAAATAAGTGATTCTCATTACTCCAAGTAGAGGAGTTACAAGGTAAAATACACTATACAATGAGCATATCTTTGACGAAGAATGAGTGAATCACTTTCCACCCTTCAAGGCTTTGGTAGAGCTTAGAAAAGTGGAAGAGTTTCACTCCTCTAGGGGAGGAAGGAAGTTCAAACGATGAAAGCTAATGAAATTACTCATGAAAGTAGAAGAAAACTAGTCACTTTTGGAGGGTTTCCTCCTCAACCAAAAGATGATCTATCTCCCCCTATCTCTCTCTATGTATGTATATCTATCTCTGTGTCTAAGTGCTAGTAAGTGTAAATCTAATTCTTTTTGAAGCTCCCACAATAGAAGTATTTATAGGCAAGGAGGAGGGGGTAAAGTAGTGTAAAAGAATAGTTCAAAGTCCTCAAAGTCCAAGTGAATGCTCGAAGGTCCAGATAGAAAATCAACCACTCTGTAGCTTGTCTGGGGACTATGTTCAAACGTAGTGCGGCGTTCGAACGTTGTCTCCTCTCTTCTGTTATGGGCGTTCGAACACTTAATAGAATTTGAACATGGAACTCAAGTGGCTCTTGTCACCCATAGTAGATAGCAAGCCATGTCTCATCAACCTGGTAGTTTGATCCTCAAATAATTCAAGATGGTGTTCGAACGTTGATTAGCATTCGAACGTTGTACTCAAGTAGCTCTTGTTCTTCCAGAACATGTGGGTATTGCATGAAAAGTTTGGTATTCATTGACTTTAGGCTTTTGTGCAACTTTTTTCTGAAATATCATCATTTAAACTCCTACCGGTACAATGTTCAAAACCTATCGGTCGATTTTGTGCACTGAAAAATTCATACCGATAGGTTTTAACTAGATTCCAAAAATTTCTAGTGCTCCCATTTTCATTTCTAGTCCAATTTTTTTCAACCTCAACAAATTCTAACAACCTATTGATGACCTCTACTCTACAAAAAATATGAACTACGCTTGTGAACCACGATTGAGTGACCATGCCCAAAGTCATTTACCAAATTGCAATGCGATTTGAAATTTTGATGTTTTCAGCACACAAGACATGGATCTCTAAATCTAACTACCAAAATGAACATGTAATTGATTAGTACTCAAATATAGCATATTATTACGCCCTTTTTGGACTAATTATACTTTGATGGAGTTTAAATGATGACATTTCAGGTTATAAAGTGAAAACGAATGTTCAAGGGTGACAAAAAATACATTTGAATGAAATTCCAGCACATTGGAGAACAAAATTGAGAAGGTTGAAGCAGAGTAGTAACGTTCGAATGTCAACTACCGTTCAAACGTCCATTTGAACCAAGCAAAGACCAGACTGTTGAGATAAGATGGGTTGAAGCCAAGAATCAAAGCACTGGAGAATCACATACCGTTCGAACGACACCTATCGTTCGAACGCCCACTGAAGCACTGACGAGATCAGACTGACTGAAGATATGGGTTGTTGAAACAAATCTATGACAAGCTCTGCATGGCGTGTGGCAAGAGATTTCCCAAAACGGCACATGCTATCTGACGTCTAAGTGTTATGTACTAATCCCAGCTGGCGTTTGAACGCTCTTAGAGTAAAAACAGCAAAAACGTTCGAACATCATCAACCGTTCGAATGCTCTTAGAGTAAAAACAGCAAAAACGTTCGAACGTCATTAACTGTTTGAAGGCTTTTAGAGTAAAAACAGCAAAAACGTTCGAACGTCATCAACTGTTCGAACGCTCTTAGAGTAAAAATAGCAAAAAACGTTCGAACATCAGCCACCGTTCGAACGTCTTTGACAGACTGCCTGTAGAATGGGTAGGTTTTCACTTTGACTTCGGCAACAGAACTATTCCTTCACCCCCTTCTTTCCTTCTCCTTGCTTATAAATACACTCATTTTTGGAGACCAAAAGGGGGGCATTCAGCAGTTGACTAGGCAGCACTTCTCCTTTCCTATTGTCTTAATTTTCTTCCTTGCTAGAGAGTTAGGAAGTTTAGACTCCCACTCATTTCTTTACATTAATGTTTAATTTTGCATTTACTTAAGAGTTGTAATTTCGTTATTTACTTTTAGTCTTTACATTAATACTTTTACATTTGTATTTACTTAAGACTTGTAGTTTCTTCATTTACTTCTAGTCTTTACATTTATGCTATTACATACATGTCTTTATTTATGTCTTGCACTTCCATTGTTTGAGCTCCCTTATTTCTTAGAAGAGTGAAACTCTTTCACTTTTCTAGAGCTTTACCAAAACCGTGAAGGGTGGAATGTGATTCACTCATTCTTTGTTGAAGATTAGCTCTTTGTTTACTGTGCTTTTAATTTTGAAATGTCCTCTACTTAGAGGGATAAGCATCACTCATTTTTCTAGCTTTACCAAAGCTATGAAGAGTGAGTAGTTTCTCATTCACTCTTTAGTAAGAGGTGAAGGGCATGTATTAATTATTCAAAAGTTATATTTATGCACTGTTCTAAAGCTTAACGTTTATTATTGGATGATTGACCGTATCTAGCAAAACTAAAGTACTTTATATGATCGAGAGTCTTTCTATGACATGGATGACTCTTGCATGGAAACTCCTCGTTTCAAGGTAAGTACCACGACTAGATCTTCATGACTACCCTTTAATCATCTCCCTTATTATGCTTCATTTAAAGAATGGAATATTAAAACCATGGTTGGATGTCTTGTAGAAGCATT
>CM042187.1:32366399-32394047 GCA_023539305.1 Ilex asprella
ATCACCCCTCCCGAGACAGGAGCTATTGGCAAAACCAGCAGCAAAAAGAGGAAAGCAATGAGTCGAGATGATCGAACTCAAATGGAGGCTGACCTGGATGACATGCTGCCAACTGCTCCCACTAGGCTATTCACATCTGTGCCAACACGTTCAACAGACCAAATCCTTGATGCATTGGAGGGATCAATGTAGGGGATGATGACCATGATGAAAGAGTTCTTCATGCATACTCTCCCCAGAAGGCCCATCCCTAGTGGATCCCTTGCTCTTGTTGGTGGCACTTCTACTTCTGGTCCTTCTACGTCAAGAGTGGTTGATGATGATGAAGATGAGGAGGAAGATGATGAGAAAGATGATGAGGAGGATGATGAGGATGATGGTGATGAAGAATAGGATTGTGTTTGGTTTTTATTTTTGTGTCTTGTTGGATTGGGATGGATGTTGTTAGAAAAGAGTTGTAGGCTATTTTGTTTGTTTTTGATGTCCTACTCGATGTACTCCAACTCAATGACATATTTATGGAAAACCATGGTTTGATGAATTGTGTTCATGTTTATGTTGTGAATTACGTTATGATTTTTACTTTTAAATCATATGGATGAATCGATGTTTGAATGGATTGATTATGCATGATGATGTCTTGTTTCATACTACAAATAACTTGTTTGTTAGGGACTAGCAAAAATTAAGTTGGGGGGTGTGATTAGCACAAAATATTGTGTAGTTATATGTGCCAACCATCCGTTAATTAACGGTTTTTATGATGCTAAAGATGGAAGTTATATATATTGAGTTATTAATGATGACATTTTGTATTTGCAGTAAAAAGGTGTTAAACAAAACTTCCTTTAGCACTTCAACTAGGATGGAGACAAAAGGGGATGAAAGAATGAGAATTGGAAAGCTTAACGGTGGCTGATGTAGCAGAAACAGCAGACACCGTACCGGTACGCAAAGACTACTGGAGTTCAAGGTACCGTACCTGTTCGCTATACCAGTAATGTCTGTTGATTTCTTCTCCAAATCTCTGTAGTAGGAGCTTTATCACTTTGCGGACCCCACCATCAGCTCTCCCCTACTCTCCTTGACACACCCACAATACTATTCACCTTGTTCACACCATGGATTAGATGTTTAGAGCTTGGATCATCAATGAAGAGAGAGAGAGATAGATGAAGGAGCTGGGTGTGCAGACAAGCTCTTCACACCCCTGTTCAACCCATGCCCTCTGCAACCTATGGATAGGATAGACAACCCAAGCTAACCCAGAGCTCTAGAGGCACATTTTGGAGGGAAGATGGAAGGGAGAGTTCAGCATTATTGAGTGTGTAGAGATATAGAAAAATAGCTCCTGGGTAGAAGACGATGAACAGTGTTTTAGAGAGATAAATTAATTTTTCTGCATTTTCTTTATTACATTGTCGTGCAATCTATTGTAAGGATCTTTAGAACTTCACTGAATGTCATTAAAGTTAATTTCCTTCATGTTGCTTGTTGGTTTAATGCCTATTTAAAGATTTACCATTAATGCTTCTAGTCTTTCAGTTTTTTAGCAGTAAAATGGGTTTGACATGCTTTCACCTTTAGCCTTTAATTTCTTGCATTTAGTTACTCTAAATCTTTATAGTTTCTTATGTACTCTCATTACATTGTTGGTTTCATTTCAAGCATGAATAGCTAAATCATCAAGTTGGTAAATCCAAGGGAAACCTCCACTTAGGTATATCATTCCAACTCATTCTCCTCCCTCCCTTATGAGTTCCATGGTTCGGTTTGACCGGGTTGAGAGTGAATGAGTTGGTGAGTCTTTGATATTCCGTAGACATAGTTACAGTTTATGCTTAGATCCTCACCAATCTTATCTCTAGCTTCCCGCGAATCAATCGTGCATTCATGCTCTATCAGAGGAGGGTTTTGAGTTGGATGGTATCTCCACTAGAGTGACCTCTTAGGTTTGCCAACATTTGTTTTCTCATTACATTCTCACTGGTACACACTTCACCAAACAACTTTCAACCACAAAGATTTTACACTTTCATTTTCACCAAATTACCTTCACATTGGTTTACTTCCTTCACTGTGGAATCGACCTTGGAATACCACCAAGTAAAACACGACCTATGAAAGTCTCCTTACGATTAGGAAGCATTTTTGTGCATTTACATCTCATATTTACATCATCCCATTTCCCTTCCTCCTTGCCCTTTCTTTTGACACTATACCAAGGGAGAGAAATTCTTCCCTTCTTTCATACATTGCATAGTCTAAGGGATAGTAATTAGGGGTTAAGGGAGGCAAGGTAAACAGACAATCAGGGGTTTACAATCCACCCCCTAAAGAAAGTTTCGGCCTCGAAACTTACCTCAAGTAGAGAACAACTGAGGGTACTTCTCGCGCATTTCTAGTTCTTGTTCGCAGGTAGCTTGCTCCACGCCATGATGTCGCCACAAGACTTTCACCAATAGGATCACTTTATTGTGAAGCACCTTTTCATTGGTATAAAAAATCTTTACTGGTTGTTCTTCATATGTTGCTCCATCTTGAAATTCAATATCTTCCAAATCTATAACATGCGTGGTCTCTGACTGGCACTTCCTCAACATCAACACATGAAACACGTCGTGCACCGCTGACAACTAAGCTGGTAACCGAAGTTGATACGCCGCTTTGCCTATTGCTTTGATCACTTTGAATGGTCTAATTTACCTTGGAGCTAATTTTCATTTATTGCCGAATCTCAGAACTCCCCTCTTAGGCGACACTTTGAGGAAAACATAGTCCCCTTTTTGGAACTCCAATGGTCTTTGTCTTCTATTCACATAGCTTTCTTGTTTACTTTGTGACGTGCTTAGTCTCTCCTGGATGAGTTGAATCTACTCTTTAATTTTCTGAACAATTTTTGGCCCAAACAAGCTACTCTTGCTAGCTTCTAACTAACACGTCAGTGATCGACATGGCCTTCCATTCAATGCCTCATATAATGCCATCCCAATACTTTCCTGATAGCTATTGTTGTATGTAAATTCCACCAACAGCAAATGGTCACTCTAACTTCCCTGGAAATCTAGCATGCAAGCTCGTAACATGTCTTCCAAAATTTGGATCACCCTCTCGGATTGGCCATCCATCGGGGGAAGAAAGTATGTGCTAAAGTGTAGTTTAGTCCCCATAGCTCTTGGAAGACTTTGCCAAAATCGTGCCACAAAATGGGAATCACGATCTGATACGATGGAGAGTGGAACTCCATGCAATCTCACGATCTCACGGATATACAGCTTGCTCAAGGTCTCTAGAGTGTCTGTGGTCTTCATACTTAAGAAATATGTAGAGTTGGTGAGTCTATCCACTATGATCCATGCTGCATTATGTCGTCTTGAAGTCCGTGGAAAACCAGACTCAAAGTCCATGGTGATGTGATCCCACTTCCATTCTGGAATAGGCAATGATTGTAGTAATCCTCCGAGTTTTTGGTGTTCAATCTTTACCTGCTAACAGTCCGCAGACTTTGAAATGTACTTAGCCACCTCTCCTTTCATTCCCCTCCACTAATATTGACGCTTCATGTCTCTATACATTTTTTGCTTCCTGGGTGGATAACAAATTTAGAGCAATGACACTCTTCAAGTATCTCCTCCTTCAAAGATGAATCATCGGGTACACATTGCTTTTCCTTATATCTCAGTTCTCCATTCTTCAGAGACCATCCTTCAATTTTTTCCCCATTTCCCAATCGAGCTCGAATCGACTCTAGTTCCAGATCCAGGCATTGCAAGTCCACCACTATACGTTGGAGAGTAGGTTAAGCCACAGGGTTGAACAAGCATGGTCGAGATTCACCTTCTCCAACCCATATATCATAAACTCCAAGGGCATCCTTCAACTTCCATTCACCAATGGAAACATTTAGTTCTCCCCGAGACTTTCTGTTAAGTGCTTCGACAACTACATTCGCCTTCCATGGATGGTAGTTGAAAGTGAAATTGTAGTCCTTTAGGTACTCAATCCACCTTCTTTGTCGTAGTTTCAAGTCTTTCTGTGTGAAGATATACTTGAGGCTCTTGTAATCAGAGAACACTTGAAACTTTTTCCTGTACAAGTAACACCTTTACAACTTGAGAGCAAAAACCATAGTAGCAAGTTCCAAGTCATGAGGGCAATAATTTTGCTCGTGAACGTTTTATTATCTCGAACCATTGGCAACTGCCTTGCCTCCCGGTATTAGCACACATCCCAAGCCTTGTAACGAAGCATCAGTGTACACATCGTATCCCTCCCCACTACTCGGAATAATAAGGGCAGGTGTCGTCGTCAACCGCTCCTTCAAGGTGCGAAAGGCTATTTCACACTCTTGAGTCCACAAGAACTATTCTCCCTTTTTCATAAGGGGCGTCATTGGCACTGATAACTTTGAGAACAATTCTATAAATCTCCAATAGTAACCTGCTAAGCCTAGGAAACTACATACTTCGGTCACATTCTTCGGTGGTTCCCACTTCATCGTTGTCTCAATCTTTGCTAGGTCAACAATGACACCCTGTTCTGACACCACGTGGCCAAAAAATTTCACCTCCTTGATCCAGAACTCGCATTTACTCATCTTAGTATATAACTTATACTCCCTCAAAGTCTGGAGCATAATCGTGAGATGGTGTTTATGCTCCTCGTGTGTTCGTGAATAGATCAGTATGTCATCAATGAACAAAATGAAAAACTGATCTTGATACGATCGAAATACCCTATACATCAAATCCATGAAGGTTGCAGGCATTAGTCAGTCCGAATGACATTATTGTGTACTCGAAATGATCATACCGGGTATGAAAAATAGTCTTACGAATATCCTCCTCTCTGATCTATAATTGGTGGTGCCCTATGCGGAGGTCAATCATGGTGTAATACTTAGAACCCATCAACTGATCAAATAAGTCATCTATTCATGACAACAAATACTTATTCTTCACTGTCACTCGATTCAACCTTTGGTAGTCCATGCATAACTGAAACATTTTATCATGCTTCTTCACAAAGAGGATCGGGGCTCCCCAAGGGGAAGTGCTCAAACGGATAAACCCACTAGTCAAGAGGTGGTCAAACTTCTTCCTTAGCTCCTTTAACTCCAAAGGTGGCATCTGATAGGGAGAAATGGATATGGGTTTGATTCCCGGATAAAGATCAATCTTGAACTCAATCTCTCTTTGCTGGGGTAACCCTGGTAATTCGTCTAGGAAGACATCCAAAAAATATGATACCATCAACACCACGTTTATAAGGAATTTATCTCAATCATCTCCCATCAAGCTAGCCAAGAAACTCAAATAGCTCCCCGTCTTAGCTTTCTAGAATCTACTACCGATAGTAGGAAATGGATGAGAAGAATCTTGCTCATTCACAAAACTGAATACTACTCCTCCCTCAATTGAAAGGAAATATGCTTACGAAAACAATCCATTATCGCTCAGAATGTGGATAAAAAAATTCATCCCAAAGATGACATCATACTCCTTTATGTTTAAAGCAACAAAATCTACAATCAATTCGTGCTCCCCAATTCGAAGTATGCAACCTCCTACTACCCAATTGTTCTCCCATAGGCAAATTAATATTCATTGCATGTTCTAACTTTTCAAAGCCCAATCCCAAATTAAAAGCATATGCGGTGCGTATGAACAAATGTGTCGCACCAGGATCAAATAAAATTTGAGCCCATGAATTATAAAGAAGAACGATACCTACCACAACTGCATTTGAGGCATCTCCCTCTGGTTGGGTCAAAGCAAATACTCTCCCTTGAGTGGCACCACTGGGGGCTAGAGCTCCTAACGGTCTCTGCTTTTATAGTGGACTCGGTGGTGCTGGCTTGTCTGCTTGTACTTGTCCTGCTATCTTGATAGTCCTCTTAGGTGGAAAAATTGGACAATACATCAGAATATATCCCACACCTCCACATGGAATGCAAGATCGTGGGTTAGTGCATGTTCCCTCTAGTACACCCCCGGCCCCTCGGGCTATCTGAGGTCTCGGTCCCACTACCTAGTCTAGGCGACGATAAGGTTTTGCTCTTTGAACTCCACTACTGCTTGCCCCAGTCCGAATCGAACCTCCCTTTGCAAAGCTCTATCGTCGTTGGGTGTCCTCCGTGTCCCTTTCCACTAGTGTAGCTCTGTCAACAAGATCCCTATACTCCCTGATCTTGAGAGCTACAAGCTTCTCCCTAATAATCGGTCTCAAGCCTTGCTCAAAGCATTTGGACCTCTTGGCCTTGGTATATATAAACTTGGTGGCATATCTAGATAGCTCATCAAATTTTCTCTCATACTCAACCATACTCAAGCTACCCTGGCGAAGAGCTAGGAAATTAGTGCTCATCTTGTCCCACAAGGATTTCAGAAAGTACTTGTCTTGGAAGATTTTGTCAAACTCCTCCCAAGTGATTGCATTTGTAGTCCTCCTTCGTTTCACTGAGTCCCACCAATGGTCGGCCTCCCTTACGAACAAGTAGGTAGCTAAGCCAACCTACAAGTCCTCATCAACTCTTATGTCATCACAAATCTTCTTCACTTAGCGGATCCATCTATCCACATCCAAAGGGTTAGAACTCCTTTGAAAAGTTGGGGGTTTTACCTCAAGAATTTCCGAAGAACTATCATCCTTCAATTGTTTTCCCCATTGCCTGGCAATTGAGCTAGAGGATGAGCTCCCCTATTGTGGTTGTTCTCATTTTGGTCTCGTACCAGAGTGCTTAGCTCCCTCAAGCATTGATAGATGTCGTTCCTGACAACTGGAGGTGGTGGGTTTGCTTGGCCTCCATGACCATGCCATGTCTTCACCCTTGTTCACCATTCATCCTGCACATCAATTTAAAATTTAGTTCCTTAATGTACCAAACATGGTTATGATGTATAGATCTTAGCCTAAGACTTGTATATAAAAATTTAATCAACTATTACATACAACCTAATCCTACATCTCTGGTGGAAATCCATAACCTACAACTCCCATGTAAGACCTAAAGCCTCGGCTCTTATACCAAAACCCATAACGCCCAAAAATACACCTTGGGTGGTAGTACTAGCTAAAACCCTTCACATCATGAGAAAAACTAAATAAATCCATCAATAA
This sequence comes from Ilex asprella, assembly GCA_023539305.1. Taxonomy (NCBI): domain Eukaryota; kingdom Viridiplantae; phylum Streptophyta; class Magnoliopsida; order Aquifoliales; family Aquifoliaceae; genus Ilex; species Ilex asprella. The sequence goes on from CM042187.1 coordinate 32,373,519, forward strand.
AGAAAATTTCATTTATTATATCGAGTATTTACGACATCATTCACAAGAATAGGCCAAACAATGCTCTTTACATCCCAAAAGAATATGCCAAGTTAAGGCATTTACACCCAAAAGAAATCCAACTTAATAGTGCAGCGGAATAACAAAATACTAATATGAAAATTATCTCAAAAGGTGTCTCCTAGTCTAGAATCAAAAAGCAAAGTCTAGACATCCCCCTCTGGATCTACCTGCCCATCCACCTGAGCTTCCCAAGTTACTTGTTCATCTATTACTGGCCCTTCCTCTAAACTGAAATCTGAAAGTAGACATCAATTGTAGGAGTGAGCACTAAGCTCTATAGGAAAATCCTCCCAAGCTCAAACAAGGTTTTGAAAGTATATAAAACAAGTCGGTCTCATTTCATAAATAGCATATATAACCTTTTGAAGTAAAATCATGAAATTTTAACTGATCTCTAGTTTTGGAACTACAATAAAGTTAAACTGAAATGTGAAACCAATTACCAACAATGAGCCATACAATTTTCAAAAGTAAACCAATATCCCACAAATGATTTAATATTGTCAAGGGACCTCTCACCCTCAAGGTCTTCTTTCTTTAGCATCGTTACATGGAACCTCCTAAGAAGAAATGGGCATCCTCACAAGGAACCTCTCATAAATGCAAGAGATCATCAACAATATTATTTCATTACTCAACACAAAGCACTAGAGTTTAGAAATGAAAAACGAGGAAGAATCAAGAGAAAAACCCACTTGTCTTGAAAACTAGGGTTTGAAAGAAAGAAAAAGAGATTTAAGAGCTATTCCACTATAACTTTGTTTAAAACATGTTAATATTTGCAAGAATATCAAGGAATGATAGTTTTATAGCACATATACTTGATCTAAAGTAAAAAGAATACATATAGACATAAGCCCTAGCGTCAATATAAGAGAAAGAGAAGAAGCCCCTACCTTGTATTCTTTAAACTAGGTTGTTGATCCAATCTATGGTGTAAATTCCCTTAAATCTTGTGTTTTTCTCTTCCTTTCTTCCATTCTAATGTTTTCTAGGGTTAGAGGTGCTGAAATGGGACTAAATGAGGCGTCCTAATGTACTTATCGGGCAAAAATGGACCACAAATCGCGACTTTAAAAAGGTCAGATCTCTTTTGGTAGTACTGGTACACAGTACCAGTACGCAGTACCAATATGGTTTGTCCTGTTTCGCCTATTTTATCTGTTTTACATTTCTAATCCATTCAAAAAATCAATCCAAACATATACTACCTACATTTGTGCATTAACCTAGTAGTATAAGTTCTATCGCAAACAATTTCCTATGTTTACAAGCTACAACTCAGTTTTAACTATTTTTACAATATTTTCATTTCCTATGATTATAACCTATATAGTTCATTCCTACGCCACTACACATATTAAATTACTAACAATTTAATCATTATATTACTATAACACATGTGGGGTTTTCAGGTATTGATGATGGTATCTTGTACATTTTCTTATATTGCACTTTGTACTACTAAATGGGAAAAATTGGAGATTTTGGTAATAATTTGGAATGGTTGGTTAATTGAGAATATTTTGGTTTCCTCAGTTGTATGGTTGTTGTGACGGACTTGAATTGCCTTCGAGAGATGTTGAAGAGTGTAGTGGCTAGTCTATCCCAGTTTGGGTGAGTTGTTGGTTGTCAACGCAACCACTATTGTTCACTTAAGTTCGAACTAGGGACGATATACTTTTTTTGGGAAGGATTCGTCAATGCCATGTGAGACGGTATACACCCTTTTCCAAAGTGTTTGTGATTGTGATGGCTGGACTAGGTATAATTGTGGGGTGGATTCCTGAGAAGCAATCAATGTACATGACAACAGAGATGAACCAATAAATGTGAGAATATGGTTTGAATTTTGTCATGACCGGTGCATTAGTATGGGACAATGTAACGGTGGGTGCCCTTCCTAACAATTTTGGAAATGGTTTATTGTTGAGAAATTTATTTTATTATTTCCATTTAATTATTGATGATGTGTAAACTTGAGATCTATTAAAATTTTCCCGTTCTCTATCAAAATTGGTTTATGATATTTGCGAATTAAGACCGACCAGTTTTATATATTTTTCAAAACCTTGTTCGAATTTGGGAAGAATGTTGCTACAGAGCTTAGTGCTCACCGCCTACAAATTACACTTTTTTCAGATTATGTGCTAGAGGAAGTACCGGGCATTGATGAGCATGTACCCTGGGAAGCTCGAGTAGACGGACACGTGGATATCGAGGTGGATGCCTAGGGATATATTTTCCTATGAAATAGATCAGGAAATTTCTTTTGGAGACTAGGTGACGTCTAACATTTTATTATTCCACTGCAAGCTTAATTTTGATTCTTCTGGGATGTAATTGTCATAGTTTGACATATTCTTTTGATATTGTGGCCATGACTTGGCTTATTATTTTGGGATTGTTGCAGAAATGATATATGATGAACGATATTTCTTTTTTTTTTTTATGGAATTTATCTAGTCGCTCTCATGATGTAAATGATTTTATATAGTAATATCATCCAAGGTGGTTTTGGGGGCGTTACAGACTTGGCTGCAAGAAAGAGAGAGTTCTAGAGGAAGTTCAAAAAGAGAGAGAAAAACAAGAGGAAAAGGAATAAAAAGAGAAAGTTGTAAAACAATCTGGTCTGTTCTACTCTCTGGCCAAAACTCTATATTTCTACATTTATGTTACGTCTTTCTATTTGGAGAGTTGAACTGTCGTCACCTTTGTGTTTTAACTGATATTAAGGGTGGTTGTATTTCAACTTTTCCTTACAAGAGAAGCGTTATTGTCTGTATTTTATTTTCTGTTGTAATAAAAATTACTTGGACTTCTTGCTTATCTATAGCAATAGAGAGTGAGTAGTTTACTTATACCCTTCATTGAAGGGTAAACATATGTATAGTATTGTTTAAATGAAAATGCCAATGTTATATTATTTACTATCTATAGATATATATAATGTCATTTATTATGCACTTCATGCATAATTCAGTGATGTAAGTAATTAGCTATTACTATGTAGCTCGAAATTAAGTCATCAGTGAATTATCAACCTGTCAGTTGAATATCCACGGTGTTCCAATGGTATGGCTTGACCTCCAAAGGCACTGAGGAATTTTAAACTATTCCATGGTACTATTGTTAGATTAATAGCCTAAGAGATCCTCTTGAATGGCTTGTGCTTCTGGATTACTAGGGTTGCTTAACTGATACATAACATTAAACTAACAATTGAGTAATTCAAGTATTCCTCTTGAATGACTTGTCATTCAAGTTTATTTGAATTAATCAATTGATGCATATGCTTACCAACTAACTTAAAAAGTTGTTGTATTATTGTAAAACCTGGAAAATTTTAAACTTTTTTCGAAAAAGGGCAAAACGGTAAATTATCACTATATTGCATTTTTAAAATACTCATTCTAGACCTCAAATGAGAAAATGGAGTTCGCCGTTGGACTTGTGTCATGAAATCTAGTCACCCTATCAAATTTCATCAAATTTCAAGATAGTCAAATTTTTTGCACTTCGTTTGAGACGACTGGGTGGCGAATGACCTCTCTGTGGTCCCCAAAAATTAATATTTTAAAATTTAAGTATGATTGGACTAAAGTACCAATAAAATTAATTTAAACTAAACACGTAATGTAATTAATCGTTCCGGGACGAAAATAGACCCAAATGGGCGAAGGACACGTGACTCGACGTGGGCCGAGCATTTAAAAATATAAGTAGGGTCTTAAATGGGATATTTCAGCAGAAATATCACATTGTGCAGCCCCTTTTGGCCGGCCATAGAGCGAGAAGAGATAAAACTTGATTTTAAAGCTTTCCTCCACCGATTTTCAAAGTTTCTTCGCTCGGATTCCGTCGAGCCAAGATCTAAAGTCGCTCTCCTTGACTAGGGCTATGAGTATGTACAAAGAAAGAGGGATTTCACCAAAGATCAAAAGGAAAGATTTTGGAGAAATCAAGTTTTGGGAAGCTTGGGAGGTGTTCTTGAAGTTCTACTCTTCAATTCATGCTCCAATAGGTAGGATTTCTCCTACTTGGGTTCACTTCTAACCTAGAATGCCTATAAGGTGTGGTTAGGGAATGTGAATATATATATATATATATATAACATGTTCATGGTTATAAGAATAAGAAAAAGAGACTAGAAATGGCATAAATGAATTTCTAGCTTGATGTTGATAAATGGAAGTCCTTGAGTACTTTCTTGAGGTTTGAGGTTTTGTGGGCTATGTTGTGTGATTTCATGAATTGAGTGCCCCTAAGGTGTTTGATTAAATGTCTAGAATAATGACATTTGATGTGTATGGAAAATATCATGTGATGACATGATTGATGCATTGAAGATGTTTGATAAAATGCTTTGCATGGATTGAAATTGTTATTTTGATGTAATTGAAATAACATGCTTGAGTGAGTAATGTGATAACCTGTGGGAAATATATGCTTATCGATATATGGAACATAATGATGATTTATGAAATTTATATGCACATGATATACACTTCCATGGAGTATGATAATATGTGGTTGATATTGCTCATTTGACATTCATTATACAGGGGACATGACATCAAGATGAAATGGTGCATTTCATTATATATGCACGGTGACATTGCATCACATGGGTGTGTGCATGGTTATCGTTAACACCGTACTTAGTGATTGACGGAAGGTTGGGAAAAGTTGGGCCGAAGGCCTAGCTAAGCCGCAAGGTTGCATGAAATTGGGTTGGGGTAGTAAGAAGGGGCTAGAAGACCTCTCGGGTGAAAGGTCCGGTGGTTGGGGTACGCACTCCCTTGGTTCGGTCCATAAAGTGTGTGGGTGTACGTGAAAATCTCAGTGAAAGTCCATGAATTCCGTGTGGGTCGGTGACCCTTGGTGTAAGTCCATGAATATTCACCCCCAAGAAAGACCCTAAATGGTATACGTCATTCAATGTGTAACATGAATGACAATTTCACACACATTGGCACTTGCATGTGTTGAGGAGCCGAGAGAGACTTGGATTGAATTGCATGAGTGAGTCTCATCTCATTACATGGCATGACATGGTAAATTCCATCATCAAGTTCCTTGCTCTTGATTTGGAATTGTTGTGATTGGTATACATTACATGTGCATCTAGGGGGGGAATAGCCTCTGCAGGGGTTATTCTACTGATCTTGGCTCACCCTATACGAGAAACATTTCAGGTATAGGAGTGGCACCGGCAGATGGTTCTCATGTAGAGTACCAAGGGTGAAGGGACCGACTTGTGGCCTTATTATGAGATTTTGTAAAGTCCTTGCAAACACTTAGTTTTGGGCATGTATAACTAAGCAAAGAAATGTAATAGAACTTGTATAAGCTATGTTGAATGTACAAATATATGTTGTATTTGTTTGGGTTGATTTTGGAATAGTTTGGATGACATTAGAAATAAAAAATAGGTGAAGTGGGCAAAATTGGACAGACCCTACCGGTAGGGCCTACCAGTATGGTCTTGTCCCAAGTGCAGTCCAGTAGGTGAACCCTACTGGTAGGGTAAGATCCTACTGGTAGAGTGCAGTCCAGTAGGTAAACCCTACCGGTATGCACTACCAGTAGGCAACCCTAATGGTATAGCCTACCGTTAGGCTTTTTAAAATTTTCAAATTTTAAAACTGTTTTGCCAAGTCTTTGGGCTATGTGTTCCTTCCCTTCAATGATGTAAATGGACCATAATGAGGTATAAATCCTAGTATTTTGGACCTTGTTTGGATCCAATAGAAAATTGAACACGGGGTATGGTCGTGGGCTATAATCCTGGTTAAAGGGATATTATCACGTGGTGTCGGGGAATGCAACATTCAAGGGTATTTTCGCGGTTGATGGGTGATCAACAGACCCTCGGATATTGGGGCATCACAGTTATGATTTCATATGCATATACTTATTATAATACTTCCAATTAAGTAATTCAAGTGATCCTCATGAATGGTCACGAATGGCTCAACCGTCTGGATTACTTGAATTAGTTAATTGTCACGAATACCACCAAATAACCCAAGAAGTTGTCATGTTATGGTTTAATAATACCACCAGCTAACCTAAAAAAGTTGTTGTGGTATAATTTAATATATACCGGACCTTCCAGTTGACTTTCCAAGTGAGTGGAAAAGTTAATTGTTGTGAGGTGGCTTTTCTAGTTAATTGTTGTAAGCGTATGGGATCCTTAAACTAGAGGCTACTTCTCATATTATTGTTATTTTTTTTTACAATATGTTTGCATATTATAGTTAATTAAACTAGTTATCAATCTGAGCTTACATCACAAGCTATCTCATGTTACTCTGTTAAAACAATAACTTAACTGTTTCCATTTTATTTCCTAATTATTAAACTCTCTTCGTGGGATCGATACTTGGACAAAAATCGAGAAAACTACAATTCAATCACTTATACTTGGGTGTATAATATTAATCAGATCACTAAAATAAGTTCAAATCAACTAGGTAACAAGATTTTGCAAGACGAATCCAACGGTGAGGTCCGTTTTGTCATTCGAGTTCTAGAAAATTCAGGTTTTATAGGGCTCTTCGAGGATCTCTTAAGATTAGAGAGGCATATTTTAGAGACATAAAACAGATACCATAGCTTGGGAAGATTCCTTCTATTTATAGGCTCAACATGGGATTAGTCTTAGGGTTCAAGTAAACCAAAACTTGCATGTGGTTGTTCGAGTAATGAGAGCAGCGGTCAGAGGGTGATAGCTACTAAAATGAGATAAAATTTCCAAGCACAACAGAATGCCCCGAGACCATTCGAGTGACTTCATGACCACTAGAGTGGCCTGATAGTGACCCACAGGGCGGTCTCCACTGCCCTGTGACACCAAAAAAAATCACATTTAAATGCATTAACTAACTAATACATCATCTAACCATGAGAGCAACTAAATTACAATTAAATTAATAAAACAATCCATTGTCTAAAATCTAACTAAATTAAAATCCCAACTAAAACATAATCAAATCCTTAACGCTACATTCAAACCAAGATAATAAAGATCGAACAACTAACTAATAGAAGTTCTATTCCCAAAAAATTATCCCAAAAAATTATCACCACAAGTATTTCTCATGTATGCATGTAGTCTAGCATGAAATTACATACTGAACGTGTCCGGTCCACACCACACCACACCCCTTTAGAATTGACATATACTGATGCATCGGTAGTGACGAATCCTTCCTAGAACTAGTATATTCACTCCTAGTCTCAATCACCATGAACAAATAGTGTGAACCCTTGAACCTTGTATGGAACTGAGGAATTCCACTATGAGTGATAGGAAATCTTCAAACCCCTCGAGGTAAGAAAAATATCTAAACACTTTGCAATATAGACTCGAGTGCAATTCACGTTCATAGCACCCAACCATACAAGAGATCATTTTCAACAAAAATCAACACATACCACAAATCATGGTGTATCAAATTTTCAAAATAGAATACTTTAAGAAAACAAGAACGAGATCCCCAACAAACATCTTTGAATTGAAAATAATCAAGAATTAGGATTTTTGAAATCAAGAACATTAAATTAGTGATTTAAAACATGTAATTCTTATATGAAATAGATTATTTGTTAAAAAAAGAGTATAAAAGCATTGTATATCTGTCATTTATAAGCTAATAGGGAAAAAACACACGTATAAGTAATCTTAATCCTCAATGAGTGAAATTGAGAAAAAACCATAACTTTAACCTCTGTAGAACTTGATCTTAAGGCATTTTGATGCGATTATGATACATTATTCCTTCAAAATCTTACCCTTTCTTCCTTTTTCCTCTTCCCCAAGGTTTCCTAAGGTTGGAGGTTGCTAAAATAGAACTAAAAGACATCCCTAGGGTATTTATAGGGTTAAAAACCGTTTAGTCGACACATAAATAATCAATACAAAATGCACACTCATGAATATTTGTGTTCGAACGAACTTTACTCCCAGCATCTCCTATTGTTTCAGGCCTAAACTTTCTGTGGCTGATCTACATTTGAACGTAAATTCATGTTAACGTACTCCCTATGACACCCAAAAATTGGGGGTTCTTTGTTAACCCGTTGATCACCCATTAACCCGCGGAATACCCATGGATACCGTGTAACTCAATATCAAACCATTATGCCCCATTTACTAAGATCCATAATTTAACAAAATTTTGGCAGAGTCTCTTTTATACGGGAGCTCTACCCAAAACACAGCCTATACAATCATACAATCACATGACCAATCTGAGGTCCAATATATAACATTGATCACACTGGGTCCATTTATCTGTACTCATATAACAACATTTAATCACATGACCCACTTGAGGTCCAATATACATCAAACATTGTTAATACAAGTTAAAATTATAATTCTTTTACATACATTACATGTCCAAAAACTAACTTTGCAAATGTTTTACAAAAATGGATTCAAAGCCACAAGTCTGCTTTTCTTGATCTTTGACGCTCTGAATGCAAGCTGTCCACCAGTGTATAGCTCGTACCTGAAATGTTTTCCCATAAAGGGTGAGCCAAACTCAATAGGGTATCTCTTAAAGAGGACACTCCCCAACCTAAGTGCATATGAAATGTCTGCATGCAACATTCAACAAGCAACAACCATTTTAATCAAGAATATGCAATTCTATGTTGGAAATCACCATGCCATGTCATGAAATGAGATGAGACTCACTCAAGCAATTCAACTCAAGCCCTCTCCGTCTCCCACAATACAATACAATGCCATTGTGTATAAATTCGCCATTGATGATAAACGTCCAATGATATTGTTAAAATAAATCATGCGTCTTTGTTGGACATTACACATCGAATGACAATTTTATAAAATAAAATCATATGTCTTTATTAGGTAGCAGAGTTTTGGTGTCACATCGTCGGTTCCGCATTCTGATACACTTTTCTAGAATTTCACCACAAGGGAGTATATGAACCAAGTAATTGGGTCTTGCACCCGAGGGAGAATCTATCCCTGCTCGCTATACCCGACACAAGTTTTTCATAATAACTATGCGACTCATTCGAATCTTCGATCCAACTTTCTCCGAGCCCAAATATCATCCACCAAGAATGGTGTTTGATCAAACCATGCATTCACACACCCCAAATGCGATGTCTCCAGGCATATGCAATGTAATGAACCATTGCAATGTCAATATTATGCCTTATATGTAATGAAAACCATATGGGCTAATTTAATCAGATTCAACATTTTCGTGGCAAATTAGATCCAAAGCATATAACTTCCATAAAGTCATCACAATGTCAATATGTCATAAGCATATACCAACATTCACATTTAACAACAATTTTCTTCAAGCATGTCATACATAATCTATGCAATAACTGATTAGCACTCAAATGTAGCATATTCTTATGCCCTTTTTTGGACTAATTGTGCTTTGATGGAGTTTAAGTGATGATGTTTCAGGTTTTAAAGTGAACTAGGATTTAAGGGGTGCAAAAACTACATTTGAAGGCAACAACAACACAATAGGGAACAAATTGTAAAAGCTTGGAACAAGGAAGCAACGTTCGAACGCAACATACCGTTCGAATGGTCATAAGAAACCAGGCCAACTATTATAAACTGTGTTTCAGGCAAGACCCATGGAGATTTGAGTACTACGTTCGAACGGTCCTCGATGTACGAACGTCCACTGGAGCAATGACAAGATCAGATTGACTGAAGATATGACGTGTTGCAGACTTGCAGTCAGAAGGCTCAGGCACTTGAGTGCCATGTTTGAACAACAATTCACATTCAAACGACCCTGGAATTATTGGACAGACAACAGTTAGATTTTACAAGGACCTGGAGAGAGATTTGCACAGAGGACTTGGAGGCAGATTTCCACAGAGGACCACATGTCTTCTAACCTGAATGGCAGGCACTGAATCCATCTAAAGTTTGAACGGTGTAGAGCAAAGACAGAGAAACCGTTCGAACGCCATTTACCATTCGAACGGTATTGACAGACTGCCTGCAGAGTGGTTGACTTTTTACTTTGACTTTGGCACCCAACTCTATTCTTTTACCCCTCTCCCTACCTTCTCCTTGCCTATAAATACACTTGGTTTGTGGAGAGAAAAAGAGAGCACTTGGACTTAGACTTAGCACTTGTAGCTCTTGTAGCACTTGTAATTCCTTTTCTTTGTCTTAGTTTCATCTTGCTAGAGAATTGGGAAGTTTAGATTCTCATTCATTTATTTACATTAATGTTTATATTCACATTTGCTTAAGAGTAATAATCTCTTTACTTTAAGTCTTTACATTTATGTTCTTGATTTACTTTAAGTCTTTACATTTATGCTTTTACATACATGCTTTTATTTATGCCTTGCACTTTCATTATTTGAGCTCCCTTCTTGCTTAGAGGAGTGAAACTCTTCCACCTTTCTAGAGCTCTACCAAAGCCGTGAAGGGTGGAAAGTGATTCATTCATTCTTCGTTGAAGATTAGCTCCTTGTTAATTGTATTTTTACTTTGCGAAGTTCTCTACTTAGAGAGATGAGCATCACTCACTTTTCTAGCTTTACCAAAGCTATGTCGAGTGAGTAGTTTCTCATTCACTCTTTAGAAAGAGGTAAGGGACACGTATTGGTTATCTGGAAGTTATATTACGCTTTGTTCTAATCCTTAACGTTTATATTCTCTTGTTTATTGGATGATTGATTGCATCTAGCAAAGCTGAGGTACTTTGTATAATCGAAAGTCTTTTTATGACGTGGATAACTCTTGCATGGAAAGACTCCTCGATTCAAAGCAAGTATCTCGGCTAGATCTTCATGACTACCCCTTAATCATCCCCATTATTGTGCTTTATTTAAAAGAATTGAATATTAAGGCCATGGTTGGATGTCATGTAGAAATACTTGCTTATTTGTGGATGCAATACCTCTCGGTACAAACAATTCTGGTAAATTTCTAATAAGATATCGGAACCATGATTTTAATTCTCACAGTCCATATTTATCTTCCGATTAACTTGCTGTTGACATGGGACTTAATTGAGTTATCAAGCATAAATATAATCAACCGGATAATTGACCATATGTCCCGATCCTCAAACTAAAGAGTGACATTCCTGTCATTCGAATTCATCTTATATTTTGTGTAGAAGACTTCTTGAAAAGAATTCAATATTTTGTTCAAGAACCTACCCACTACTCACAACTTTAAAATCTCAAAGGTTAAAATCAATCGGTCTCTGTTACTATTTACCTTATAACACCAAAACTACTAGTTCCCTGTGGATTCGACTCCGGACTCAAACCGGATTATTACTACAACATGACCGCCTGCACTTGGGTGTATACATTTTGGATCAAGTCAAGTTTTTGGAGCTGTTGCCGGGAACCATGTAAAAGTGTTTTACAAGTAAAAGGTAAAAAGACTTTTCTTTTTGTATATCTTCTTCTGTTTCCTATAAATAATTAATTTTGTTTCTATTTATTTTATGTCTGAGAATGCTCCTCATTATAAAAAATTGCCGACATAATCTTCGGGATCTGTGAACCAATCTGAACCAAATTCACCAAGATCAATAGTAGACTCTTGTGAGAGTATTATGAAAAATATTGATAAAAATGGAGAAGTTCCCATGAGAGAAGATGAGGTGCCTAACATTCGAACTTTGAGGGATTATTTAAATCCCACAAGAAATAGTGTCCCCTCGTGTTTTATATTTCCTCCAGATGCACCCCCTTAACTGTAAAGTCGGAGACTGCACAGTTGTTACTTGTTTTCCATGGATTGGATACAAAAAATCCGTATCGGCATATGAAAGATTTTGAAGAAGTATGTGGAACATTTCAAGACAATTCGGAACTTGCCAAGATGAAACTTTTTCCTTTCTCTCTAAAGGACAAAGCTAAATAATGGCTAAATTCTTTAAAATCTCTTTCCATGCCAACCTGGCAGATCTTTTAAAATGAATTTTTTCGAAAATTTTTCCCCTTACATCAGACTAACACACTCGAGAGGCAAATCATGAATTTTTCGGTGAAAGAAGGAGAAACATTTTACCAAAGTTGGAAAAGATTTAAAGAACTACTCCAAGCCTATCCACACCATACTTTTGAAAATTGGACGCTAGTAGGATTCTTCTATGACTCCTTGCCCACTGGATTGTGTCAGTTTGGCGAAATGATGGCCCAAGGAGAGTTTATGGGTAAAAGTTCAGATGAGGCATTCTATTTCTTTGACACTATATTTGATAGTTCTCAGATGTGGGACTCAGCCTCTCCTACTACTAGTGAAGCTCGACCATCCACTTTTCAATGGAAAAAGTATGTCTTTGAGAGAAGATGATGACCTGAGAGCAAAAATGTCCACTTTATCTCGAAAGCTTGAAGCTTTAGAAATGAAACAAAATTCATCAAGTCGAATTAAGCCCTTCTATAGAACAAGTGTGTGGGATTTGTGCATTGACAGGACATCCTACTGGGGAATGTCCTACCATCCCTGCATTTAAAGAAGTCTTGTTGGAACAAACAAATGCAATCTCCAATTTCAACAAGTCTTACTCCATCCCATACTCTGAAACACACAATCCAGGGTGGCGAAATCATCCAAATTTCAGTTGGAGGAACACACAACCAATTCTCATGAACCAACCACAAAATTCGCTACCACCATCTCAAGGACCTCCTACATATCAACCATACCAACCACCACACAAAAGGAACCTTGAAGATACACTGAACCAGTTCATGCAAACTCAAATGAACTTCAATGCACATTCCACCCAATCTTTCACTAAGTTCAAAGCACAGACCACCCACTCCTTTAAACGTCTCAAAAGCCATATTCAAAGGTTGACCTAATCCATGAGCACCAAGAGAAGGGCAAGTTTCCTGCCCAACCAAAACCTCCACAAGATCAAGCTCAAGTTGTCACTATACTGAGAAGTGGAAAGGTGATTGACAAAACTATTAGAGATATGTTATTTCTAAAATCAAAATCTGATGTCATCCCAGTCAACTCATCAATTGAGCCCGAACTTGTGATTGTAAAAGAGCCTGAGCCTGTGATAGAACAAGAATCAGAAACCTCTAGGGAAAGAGAAACTTCATGTCCAATTCCCGCTCCTTTTCCCCATAGACTCAAGGCTACCCAAAAGATAAACCATCAGCCTGAAATTTACGAGCTTTTCAAACAAGTAAAAATCAACATCCCACTTCTGGATGCAATCCAATAAGTACCATCTTATGCCAAGTTTCTAAAAGACTTGTGCATAGTCAAGAGAAGCCAGCATGTCCAAAAAAGAGCCTTCCTAACCAAACAAGATAGTGCCTTGCTACAATGCAAAACCCCTCCAAAATACAACGACCCTGGATGTCCAACTGTCTCATGTGTCATTGGAGATTTCAAGATAAAACAAGCATTGTTAAACCTTGGAGGTAGTGTTAATATGCTACCTTACTCCTTCTACCAACAATTGGGTCTGGGAGAACTCAAACCTACTTGTGTCACACTCCAGTTAGCGGATAGATCTGTCAAAATCCCAAGGGGCATTGTTGAAGACGTGCTTGTCCACGTAGATAACTTTGTCTTCCCTGTTTACTTCATTGTTCTAGATATTCAACCAGCATTACATTCAGAGAACCAAATTCCTGTCATTCTTGGTCGACCTTTCCTAGCAACTTCTAATTCACTAATCAATTGCAGGAATGGAGTCATGAAATTAACTTTTGGCGATATGACTCTTGAGCTGAATATTTTCAATATTGCTAAATACCTAGGAGAGGATGAGGACTAAAGGGAAGTAAACTCTATTGAATCTTTGATACAAGAACGTCTGAGTCACACGTTTTGTGATCATCTGACTGAATCATCTCTGATAGAGTCTGACTCATCTGAGTCAAATCCATAAAGTTGCCCTACTCATGCTGTTGAGACATGGGCACCCAAATTCGAGGAACTTTCATCAAATGGCACAAAGCTAATCTCATCAAGTGACAGGCCACCAAAGCTTGAATTAAAACCTCTCCCATCTGACCTCAAGTATGCATTTTTAGGAGAAAACAAGTTATACCCAGTGGTAATCTCATCTAAGCTCACAGACTTGCAAGAGTCTAAAGTGATTGAAGTTCTTCAAAGTCATAAAAGTACCATTGGGTGGACCATCGCTGACTTGAAAGGTATAAGTCTGTTGATCTGCAATCATATAATATATCTTGAAGAGGATTCAAAACCCTCTCGTCAAATGTAGAGACGACTGAATTCTCACATGAACGAAATTTTGAGAACGGAGGTACTCAAACTCTTAGATGCAGGAATAATTTTTTCCATCTCCGATGACAAATGGGTAATCTAACCCAAGTTATGCCCAAAAAGTCTTGGGTCACAGTGGTCAAAAATGATACCAATGAACTAGTGCCATATCGAGTCGTCACATGATAGCAAATGTGCATTGATTACCGAAAACTGAATTTGGTAACTAGGAAAGACCACTTCTCCCTCCCATTCCTTAACCAAGTTCTAGAAAGAATTACAGGCCATGAATTTTACTATTTTTTGGATGGATATTCCGGGTATAATCAAATTGAGATTGCTTTAGATGTTTAGGAGAAAACCGCATTCACATGTCCCTTTGGCACCTTTGCATTTAAAATGATGTCTTTTGGATTTTGTAACGCTCCTGCAATATTTCAAAGGTGCATGCTTAGCTTGTTTGATGACATGGTTGAAAATTTTTTGGAAATATTTATGGATGATTTCTTTGTCTATGGTGACTCATTTGATCTGTGTCTGGCAAACTTAGACAAAGTTTTAATAAGGTGTAAGAAAGTCAATTTGGTGCTTAATTGGAAAAAATGTCATTTCATGGTAACACAAGGTATTGTCTTAGGTCACATTGTGTCGTCTAAGGGCATGAAAGTTAACAAGAAAAAAATTATTCTAATTGAAAATTTGTCAGCACCCATGAGTGTAAAGGATGTCCGATCATTTCTAGGACATGCAGGTTTTTACAAGAGATTCATAAAAGACTTCAATACCATAGCCAAACTCATGTGTCTTCTCCTGAGTCAGGATGTAATCTTTGACAGGAATGAAGCTTGCCAGAAAGCTTTCGAAAAGCTAAAGGGCATGTTAATTTCTGCTCTAATAATGCAACCCCCTGACTGGACTTTACCCTTTGAACTAATGTGTGATACAAGTGATTATGCTGTAGGTGCTATATTGAGGCAAAGAAAAGATAGAAAACCCCATGTAATTTACTATGCAAGCAAAACTTTGAATGATGCTCAAATGAATTATTCCACAACTTAAAAAGAATTACTTGTTGTAGTTTTTGCTTTGAAAAAATTTCGTTCTTATCTTGTTGGGTCTTTTGTTACTGTATTCACTGACCATACAACCCTAAAATTCTTGCTCACAAAGAAAGATGCCAAACCGAGGCTCTTAAGATAGATACCTTACTTCAAGAGTTTGACCCTGTTATTAAATATAAGAAAGGAGTTGAAAATATAGTGGCAGACCATCTGTCCAGATTAACTTATGAATTCCATGAAGATGGACTGCCAATCAATGAGAAATTTTCTTATGAACAACTATTCATAATTAATGAGACCTCATGGTATGTAGACATTGTTAATTTCCTAGCTACTGAAACACTCTCTCCGTCATTCACTCCCATGGACAAAAAGAAATTTTTTAGGGAGGTTCGTTACTTCTTTTGGGAAGATCTCTATGTATTCAAATACTGGAAGGATCAGATCATAAGACGTTGCATCCCAACTCATGAAAGCAGACAGGTAATATCATTTTGTCATTCTGAAGCATGTGGTGGCCACTTTTCATCAAGGAAAACTGTTGCAAAAATCTTGCAGTGTGGATTTTACTGGCCCACACTTTTTAAAGACGTTCATGCCTATTGTTTAACGTGTGATAGATGTCAAAGATCAGGAAACATTTCAAAAAGAAACATGATGCCCTTAAACCCAATTCTGGTGATTAAAATTTTTTACTGCTGGGACATTGATTTTATGGGACCATTCCCACCTTCCTTTGGCTATCTATACATTTTAGTGGCAATAGATTATGTATCCAAATGGGTTGAGGCAATTTCATGCCAAAATAATGATCACCAAATGGTAATAAAATTTTAAAAGAAAATATTTTATCCCGATTTA
This sequence comes from Ilex asprella, assembly GCA_023539305.1. Taxonomy (NCBI): domain Eukaryota; kingdom Viridiplantae; phylum Streptophyta; class Magnoliopsida; order Aquifoliales; family Aquifoliaceae; genus Ilex; species Ilex asprella. Next base: position 32,389,758 of record CM042187.1, read on the forward strand.
GAATTCCTAAAACAATCATAAGTGATGGGGGTTCTCTTTTTTGCAATCGTCCCTTCGGGAATTTAATGAAAAAATATCTGATTTTTCACAGAGTTGCAACCCCTTATCACCCACAGACCAGTTGACAGACCGAATTAACTAATCGGAAGATCAAATTAATTTTAGAAAAAATAGTAAACCTAGATCGCAAAGATTGGTCGTCAAGACTAACTGATGCACTCTGAGCATATCGTACTGTTTTTAAAATAATTCTGGGCATGTCTCTCTATCGATTAGTCTATGGAAAACTTTGTCACCTACCTATGGAATTGGAACATAGGGCATACTGGGTCATTAAAGTAATGAATTTTGAACTGGACAAGGCTGGACTTTCAAGAAAACTTCAGATAAATGAATTGGAAGAATTGAGAAATGAAGCTTATGAAAATGCCAAGATTGCTAAAAATAGGATGAAAATTTTTCATGATAATAATATTGTACGGAAATCCTTTGAACCTTCTTAGAAGGTCCTGTTGTTTAATTCAAGACTCCGCCTCTTCCCTGGTAAGTTAAAATCAAGATGGATTGGACCTTACATTGTCAAAAAGATATTTGATCATGAAGTAATAGAAGTGAAAAACCCATCAAACGGTAATGTCTTTACTGTTAATGGCCAGAGGTTGAAACCATTTTTGGAGAATTTTGCTAAAAATGTGAAAACCATTATTTTAATGGAATCAGAATACTCCTCCGAATATCGAGCTTGCGGACGGTCCGATCAGGTAAAAACCCGACCCGAGGATACACCATCATGAGATCCCCACCTTTTTTTCTACCTTTCCCATCGGTCTTCATTGAGCCCCCCACCACCGACCTTTTCTTCTTTCCCTCTTCTTTTTATTCTTTTTCTTCTTCCTCGATTTTTGTTCTGCTTCGTTCTTTCTTCTCCTTAGTTTTCTTTTCCCTTTTTTCTGCAAAACCGACCTTACCCAAGCGAAATCATGTCCATGTACCCCGAAGATCAAATCCCTATTCTCATGTTTTATATTATTTTACTACAATTGTTTATGGGTATACTGTTGTTTTTCGTAATCACACACAAGCCTTACAATCCTAACCAAGGCCAAGATCTGAATTAAAATGATTAATGGTTGCATTTGGATTTGTATGTATCTGAAGAAGCACGAGTCACTGCCTTTCAACCTCATTTCAAAAATTCATACTGGTAAATTTGAAACATTGGGGACAATATTCAGTTCAGGTTGGGGGGTGTGAGAACTTGTAGTTCATATTTTGTCCGTATTTTGTTTTTGTACCCATACCATAAATTTTTTAAATTTTAGTTGTTATTTGTGTTGTTGTTGTTGTTCTGATTTAAGTGTGTAATGTGTCTTGTTTATTATCTGAGGGTCAGAATTTGTCTTTGTGACTGGCAGACGTTAAAGAACCAGATAGTGAGTCATAAAGCTTAAGAATCATAGATGTTAACATTTTTTGGTTTAGTCTAGGAATTCTACGCAATTTTTCATTAGATGTGGATACTGTGATCAAGAGAAAAAATAAGACTAGTAAGGAAAAATGAGGTCCGAGAATAGCAAGCAAAACCCCTATGTGGCAAAAGTACTGTTGCTAAACGCCGTCGTGCCAAGAGACTTGGTGTCTGTAAACAGTGTGGCCGGATATTTCATGATAAAAGATACAATCAGTATTCTGAACCAATTTCTGGTCGTGCACTCGATCGATTAGACTGGATAGTGAATAGGCAGAGTAAAGATTATCCTGACACATCATCCTATTTCGGTGCTTTGTTTAACCGACTTACAAAAGTTAGAACATCACCTAACAACAAAAAGAGAGAGAAAAAGATAAAATTCGTCAGGCTCCCAACATCATTCATTACTCTCCAATCCACTCTCAACAAAGCTTAGTGCCTCATATCAGTCCCCAGTGCCCTTGATGCCTCCCTAAGCTTGATCATCCTTGAAAAAAGGTACAAAATGCAGCCGCCACCTACAAGCATCCAAAAGGTAGAACATACAAAAAAGAGGCAAGTAAAGAAATCAAGGTTGAATAGAGAAAAGGCATACCATGAAAAATCCATCCATCATAGTATCTATGAAGCCTTCTAGAGCTCAAGTGCCTACCTCTCTAATATCCGCAGTTGTCACAAAGTTCCTAAGTCGTTCTTTGGCCAGATTCACCTCGACCGAGAAACATTGGGCATCAAGCCTCGCCCTCTTTGGAAGGAGGGGAAGACGCCACCCTAAAAGCATAAAGAGCCTCCACCATCACTCTATCAACAATATTACTTACAACACTTGCATAAGAAGGGGAATTTACAGGTATCATCAAATCTATTTAAAGGATCAAATACCTTTCCTCTTCTATCTAGGGGAGGTTCTAGAATGACCTGACGTAGATATGAGGGTTACAAATTGCTTGGTAGGATGATCTCTCATAGCTTGGAGCCTATCTTCTTGCTCTATAGACAACACATGTGGAGTTACAAAGGGACCAAATATGTAATGAATACAAAAGAGATATTACATTCATATATAAAAGCAAGGAGAAAACACATACCTAGCTTGGTCTTTGGAAGAGTATCCCATCTCGAGAGCACTAAGTCATGGTCTTTCTCGGTAGCCCACTCACCTTCAACAAAGAAAAACCTAGACTTCCAGGTGTGGCAATTCGAAGGTAATCCCATGATCAACCATGGGACAAAGCAGTACCACCCCTTATGAGGAGTAAGATTATACAAAAGCACACACGAAGCCAAGAACTCCTCAAAAGGGGGAGAAACATCCTCGTCGTGAACCAACTGCTATAGTGAGAAAAATGCTAAAATTACCCTCCAACCATTTGGGATTAGTCTCCCCGGAGTAAGTTACAAGTGGCCCAGAATCCGATAGATAGGCCTAGGTATAGGAAATCTCAATCTTGCCTCCAAGGCATCCTCATAGAAAACAATCTTTCCTAATGAATTATAACACATTGGCTCATCCTTCTTGGCCTTGTGACACGTAATTGCAGGAGAAATATGGAATGAAGATACAATGTGGGCAATGTTATCATCCTAATCTATGGAACTAAAGATAAAGGTTACCTTCGAACAATCACTACCAGTGGTCCCCTTGTCTCACTTTGAATCCTGTAAAGTATTCCTCATCAAGCCTTTGTCAGAAGGGAATCCTACCAAAAATCAGTACCAATGTCAAAGGTAAAGTCAAGGGAATGAAAATATCAAGTGAATGCCATAATTACTAATATGTCGAAGGGCGAGCAGAGTCCCCTTACCTAGTGAAAAGGTTTCATTCTCCCTCCCTTGGGTGAAGCTCAGTACGTCGCCTTCACCACCTGGCTCCCCACCAATGTCGCTAGCCTCTAAAAGACCGTTGCCAAGCATGCCAAGATATTGCTTGCCATCTCCCAGCAACCCGAAGGGACGGTTGGCACCACTCAGTTGAATGTCGCGTCTCCAGATGCTACCTGATGCCCCGTCACAAAGATCAACGCTAATTAGATCGTCACGAAGGTTGGCACTGCCTAAAGGCTTGCAAGGATTGGTGTCGTCATTCTGTTGGGTTTCTCTGATGGTAAAGCCCCTCTCCCTAGCGTTATCGCCCAGGCCAAGGCCAGTGCCCAGGTGTTACCTGGTGTCACCCCAAGCTTTAACGCCTCTGGCATCGCCCATGTGGCTAGCAGCGGCGTCACCTACCTCGCGCAAGAAGCCTCATGTGCTTGGGGCGCCTCATCCTACCCTTGCATAGCCATCCTTTTCTCCCCCTACGCCTAGGATGCCACGTAGCTTGTTGTCGAGCCCTCCTGTGCCAGCGTTGACCCCAGTGCCACCTCTTGCTCCGACGTCGTGCTTCCAGATGGTAATGATGCCTCCAAAGGTGTTGTATATGGTTCTCCCTTATGCCTTTAGATGTTCGTTCTTTTACCTCCTCGCCAATGACCTTGAATAGGGAGATGAGGAGAAAAGGAATGTTTGGGGGGGGAAAGTGGGATGTAGGTGACTCACTTAGGGAACTATAAGTATAGCTCATGAGGAACCCTAAGTTATAAGCTTGAAAAAATGGGGGTTTCCTATAAAAAGTATAATTTTCTTCAAATTCAAGGAAAAAGCTAGCACGGTGTCACCAAGTGTGGAAGGAAGTTGAAGAAGCTACCATGGGGAACAGGCTGCCAGGTTTGAGCTTACTCATGCCCTCAACCTCTTGACATCGCAAGGGCTTTGGGCATGGGGAGAAAATGATGAGCTCAAATCCACCTGGGTCTAAGCTCAATTTGTTGGTAAAGCCTAAA
>CM042187.1:32394147-32409369 GCA_023539305.1 Ilex asprella
CCCAATAAATATACACAGTCTAATTCTATGAATTTAAATTTAAAAAATATTTAATTAATCTAAGTATACATAAAGTAGAAGCTTATATTTTAGAACGCATGTGGTCAAATAAGAATAGAATTGTAAAGTCTATATGATTTAGAACTCTATATCGGTAAAGGACTAGAAAACAATAACTAAATTGAATTATGTATCTTATTTGAAGTTCAACATGGACTATAATTCTGTGTTGATCATGAAACAATAAATTAAAAATATAATTAAATAAATATAATTAAATTAAACTCCTTTTAAATCAAAATACAAATTGATACCCATTTACATATTTATAAAATACTAGCAATGCATGTGTTACACATAAATAAATTTAAATAATATTCTTTTTATATAAATACAAATTATATGTATAATTAAATTAAATAATAAATTTATTATATAAATTTTTTAGTATCAAATTTGTCATGTATTTAGGTATCTCTTGGACCCCTTTAGATTGATTAGATTACTTATAATATTATTATATTATTTCATTCAAAAACAAGTAAAATATGACCTATATTGGACTTTAAAATTCAACCTAATAACTACTTATGTATAATAATTTAACATATATTGGATTTTACTTCTTCATATAGATATGCATAATTTTATGCAAGTATACTACCAATTAATGACTTCAAAAAAAATTATAAGTCTTTATCAAAGAGTTCAAAACAAGTCAAAAGTCAAAGAAGTATAAAAAAGATAAATTAGCTATAGGGTTAATTGCACTAGAGGTCCCCCAAGTATGGGATTTGTCTCATTTTAGTCCCCAATGTTTCAATTACATCATTTTGGTCCTAAAGTATTGAATATGTTTCGATATAGTCTTTTAAACAGACAACGTTCAGATTGCTAACAATATGTTATCATAAACTTGTCACGTAATACCTAAATATGGTTAAAAAATAATATTGATAGCTCTCAAACAAAATTTGTGTAGTTCTTAACAAAATTTGTGTAATAGTGATAGCTTTTGACCAACATTTGGGTAGCTCATGATCAAAATTGTATAATTTAGGTAGCTATTTTGAGTAGAAATTTGATCAAAAATTATCTAAATTATTTTTTTGTCCATAATTCAGTATCACGTTACAAGTTTATGATAACAAATCGTTAGCAATCTGTATGTTGTCTGTTTAAGGGACCATATAGAAACATATTCATTACTTCAGGGACCAAAATGAGACAAACATTATAATTTGGAGACCTTCAGTGCAATTAACCCTTAGATATATAGGTGAGTATAATTGATTTTATTATAATAAGTAGGAATAAAATAGAAAATCAAAAGTTTTTCGCATATATTTACATTTATAAGTAGTATAGATTAAATATGCAAATAAGTTTCGAGGGGACATTTGTAGACATTAAAAAAAATTAATGTCTATAATTTAACCCAAACTAATTAAATAAATTAAATTGGTTGTACCTAAATTCCATAAGCCAAAATAATACAAATCAAATAGGCTTGAGTTGGACCTAAATTTCACATCTCAAATAATACAAGTTCAAATTTAATTAATTAGGCTTATCAAATTAATTTGTGCTGAATCTAAAGCCCAAATAACATAAATCAACAAAAACCCATAACTTTAAATAAATATGGGTGGTCCATTATCTAAAACACATATAAGGGTATTCAAGTAAAATATTCTTATATGGATAACTACTCCCAACATTATAAATAGAGGTCTGGGAGATGCTAAATGGGAGAAGGTACCAAGGCCTGAGCAAATTAATGAATGCATGCCAATTAGTTGTTGTAACTTCATTTATAAAATCATCTCAAAGTTGATGACATCTAGACTTAAAGCTATATGCCACAACTTGTTTCCTAGAATCAAAGTGCCTTTGTAGGGGGTAGAATGATGAGTAATGTTACACTGACTAAATTTTAGGATCAAATTTAGAGCTCAACTGACATGGCAGTTGAGTTGAGCTTCTTTAATTGGTGTCATAGAATTTTAGTCCCAATAAAAACTTCAAATGATATGCTGCCATGTCATTTGGGCTTAAAATTTAGTCCCAAAATTTGGTCAGTTTATCATTACTCTAGAATGATTCGGGATAAAATTATAGTTGCTTAGGAAACATTGCATTCAATGAGGCAAAGGAGACAAACCAAGAAATACCAGATGGCTATTAAACTGGACATGGCGAAAGCCTACAAAAGGGTGTAGTGAGATTTTTAAGGGACTTAATGTTGAGGATGGGAATTGATCCTAAATGGGCGAACCTTGTAATGCAGTGTGTAACTACGGTTATATGCAATATTATGGTCAATGGTGAACAAATAGTTAAGATCATAACCTCCAGGGGGATAAGGCAATGAGATTCCTTCTCGCCGTTCCTGTTTATTTTGATTTAAGAGTGCCTTACAACGCTTGTAAACAAGGCTCTGTCTAATGGAACACTGCAAGGTATAAGATTGACTAGGAATGCTCAAGTTATCTCTCACCTCTTATTTTCTAATGATTTCATCCTCTTTTCAACAACCAATAGTGCCCAATGCCTTTCAATTATGGATATACTGAACAAATATTGTTATGCCACTGGACAGCTGGTGAACTTAAACAAATCATGTGTAACCTTTAGTAGAAATACTCCTTTGCACATGCAACATGACCTAGCCTAATGCTTGAGAGTGACTTTATTGTAGAAGATGGAAAAATACTTAGGGCCACTAGCTGAGTGGGGAAGATCAAAGAGACAAGTATTAAATTGGTTAAAGGAAAAGATAGCTGTTGAATAATGTTGAAAGGAAGATTTTGATAGAGGCAGTGGTCCAAGCAATCCCTAAATATGCAATCTTTAAATTCCCCAAATCTTTTGGCCAGAAAATTACTTCATATATCAGCAAGTTCAGGTGGAGCAAGACTTCTGGGAAGAGGTGGATACATTGGAAGAGTTGGGGGCACCTAACTAAAGAAATAATGAAGGGGGTTATGGCTTTTAGAGATATGCAATCTTTCTATAAAGCTATGTTAGCCAAACAAGCATGGAGACTAGTTCAAAATCTTGATTCTTTGTGGGTCAAAATTCTAAGAGCAAAGTATTATAAAGGAAAGTCTTTGTGGTAGGAAAATCAAAAATCAAATGCATCATGGATATGGAATAGTATCATGGAAGGGAGAGAATTATTGAAAGAAGGCTGTTATTGGAAAATAGGGGATGGAAGTCAAGTACACTGCTGGGAGGATAGATGGATGCCAAGCCTGGGACTTAGTCAAAATAGTATGCAAAGTAGCATCATAAAGGTTCAGGAGTTGATTCTCAACCCAAATAAAAGGTGAAACGCTGAGCTGGTCTTCTCAACTTTTCCTCCTAAGATTGCAAGGGGCATCATTGTTTCACCCGTGAGTGAAACTCAACAGCTAGACAAAGTAAGATGACCATACACGAAAAATGGCTCTTACTCTGTCAAAAGTGGATATCATTTCCAACTTCAAAGTGTAGACAAGGCCCATACAAAGAATGCTACAACTACTACCTTTTCATTCCTGATTCCACAAGGTATTTGGAAATTGGTGTAGAGTATCAAAGTTGCTCCGAAGGTTAAAGCCTTTCTGTGGAAAGTCATTAATGGAGCTTTACCAACCAGATGAGATCTATGGAAGAGAAAGATAACCAAAACTCCAACTTGCCCTAGTTGTGGTGAAAAAGATGAAATATTGGAGCATATGTTTTTGCTTTCCCTTTGGAGTAGTAAGGATTGGAAAATTTCCTGTTTAAACATCTAGATTGATCGATATGAGCTGAGGAGGATAGAAGACTGGCTAATAAATCAGCTCTAAAAGTTAAAAGACGGAGACACAACGACTAATGGGCAAGCCTTATTGGCTTTATTAATGTTGGCTGATTTGAAAAGTCCGTAATGAATGGATATATCATCATAGACACCCACAAGATAGAGGAGTATTCAATAAAGCTTTGGGAGAAGTAGCTGAACTCCACTCCAAGCAAGACACAAAAGAGGGGACAATTGGAACAGATAATACAGAATCTCAGTCGCATCCCATTCGAATGGATGGGTGAAATTGAACTGAGATGGAGCTTATGAAGAGAAACGAAAAAAAGAGCCTATGGAGTGGTGATGCGAGACCATTTAGGAGTTTTTCTTTAGGGAGAAGCAGGAACCCTTGCCTGCTAAGCTAGCCTTAATCACAGAAGCAATTGTTGTGAGAAAAGCTTGCAGACTGGTAATGGAGGAGGAGTATAATGCTGCAGTAATTGAATCAGACTCCATGCCTCTATTTGACTCCATCACTAAAGGTACATAATGCTGAGGGAAATATGGCTATATGCTTCCAAGATTCCTTTGGTCAGATTTGAGAAAGTCAAGCGCTCAGCTAACATTGTAGCTCACAAAGTTACTACCAAAGCAATAGAAGGGACTCTTCCACCTCAATTGCTTACTTGCATGCCTCTCTATTTGAGTGTGTTCATTATGAAAGAAGCTAGAGAGGGAGTGGGATAGTGGTATCTTTGCAAACAGTCTTTAGTATTATTAATGAAAAATTATCTTTCATGACCAAAAAAGGGAGAGAGGACTTAGTCAATGAGCTTCACAAAAATATATTTTGTTTCAAAAAAAATCATATACCATTTTTAATATCGAATGAAATAGACAACATTCTTTCTCATGCAAAGGCCCCTTAGCTAAAACCTCCACGGAAATATTGAAATGAAAATTTTCTTCATAGAATATACAAATAAAAAAAAATGAAACCTATTCACCCCTGCAGATGAAATACTAATTCTTCCTAACCTTGGATACTAAATTAAAAATCTTCTATTCCATATCTTTCTTTCCCAAAATTGTCTACAAATGTTATTTCAAAAGGTATTTCATCTTTGTACAGTGCAATTTCATTAAACAGGTGTATAGCATAATGTGTGTGAGAATCTAAAGAACTAAAAGTACTCAAAATCAACATGAGAAGGATGACTAGAACTACTCTTGTTCTTATAAACTCCAATTTCTGCCATCTTCTTGTCCGAAGGGGCTACCTCTTTAATAGCAAAATGCCCAAAGTCTACTGGTTCTGGTATGTGGGGAGGAATGGCGCTCCTCACCAGAGCCCAGTTCACACCCTCAAAGAATGGATGTTGCTTTATTTCTGTAGCACCCCTCTTGTATGCGATTCGCTTACCTGGTTCCTTCACCAAGAGCCCCCGTATAAGATCACGTGCCATAAAACTTACTTGTGGACTTTCAGGGAATCTTAGTGGCTGGCCTACAACGTTAAAAAGTGTGGCACGATTTCCTGAACCCTTGAAAGGAGTTGTCCCATGCAAAAGCTCATATAAGAAGATGCCAAACGTCCACCAGTCCACTGCACTACCGTGACCCTCTCCACGTATTATCTCAGGGGCAAGATATTCGTGTGTCCCAACAAAAGACATAGAACGCACATTACTAGGCTCTGCCATTAGCTCTGGTAGTGACCCTCCAACAAAGAGGCCGAAATCCGATTTAGATTTGCGATTCTTCTTTGTAGGTAATATGCGTGGTAGAAAATTTGATGGCTGGATACAACCAGGCACTGCATTCTCCTCATCTAAAATGCCACCAGCACCAGCACTTCCATTACCTACATGTACAGATGACGACTTGACAAGTGTTGGGCTGACAGAGCAGCGAAGTGAAAGGTCGAAGTCAGAGAGCATAATATGACCTTCATCTCTAACAAGAACATTTTCTGGCTTCAGATCTCTATACACAATACCAAGCATATGCAGATACTCAAGAGCTAACAATACCTCTGATGCATAAAACCTGCTAGAATTTAATGATGAAAGAACATACCAAATCAATTTGCTATCTGAAATAGTCTATGATGTGAAATAAAAATTTAGCAAAAGAGAGTAATAATACCGAAACAAAAAAAAAAATTCTCTACTGCAAGATACGAAGGAGAGAGAAATCAGAAAAGCCAGAAGCTATTACCTTGAAGATGTCTACGAGAATGTTTTGTATCTACACACTATTGAAGAAAATGATAATGTTCTTAAAACTGTCATCAAGCAGCATTTGCAAAACAGAGAGTAATATCTGAACTTTTGGGTCCTTCAAGAGTCTAGTGTGGTCAAATGATGAAAACAATATTCAGTACAAACTTAGTTCTCAATATTTGACTGGGAGATATATTGCCGGCAATTAGACATGAAAGCTAGTCATTTCTTCTGCCAAAAAGGAGACAAATTCACAAATTCATCTGACTCAACTCAAAAATGCCTTACCCAATACCCGAACTATTGGAGTTGGCCATAATAATAAAAAATTGTGCCATTCTATATCGTCTAAGGACATATAACTTACTCGTGCTGCATGATGCTATATCTCATTCACTATCGCAGTCCATGTTATCTTTAGATCTACTCTTCTTCTTAACCAGACTGTCACAGAATTATGTCACTTTTCATAATGATGCCATAATGCCATTACTGGTTTGTTGTTAAGGCTGTTATTTCCATTTCTACTTTGTTATTCAATGGTTCATACCTTAGTAATTTAGTATGAGAAATGGCTTAGATCAACGGTAGAATGTGTTTGGCTATCAAACATGAGAACATAGGCATTTATGTGGTTGCTCTCTCCCATCGCTTGGAATAAATGGAATTCTTCCTCGGAATAATGATCCTTTTAAGATTTTAAACTTGATCAATTCCTTTCATATATCACCTTAAAAAATTAATAGGTTAAAAGAAAATAAAGCAAAAATAAACTCTAGGTCCTTTCGGTATTCACCTTACATGTTTTCCCAATCTAACAATGCTGATTTTTGAAAAAAAAAAAATAGTAAGTGAATTTAGTTCCCAAGAGGGAAAAGAGAAGATGATGACCTAGGCATCAAGATTGATTAATTGAATGAAGAAAAGGAATTAATAAATCCAAGCAATTTAGATAAGGTTTCTTGAGTTTCACAAAGAAAAAATGCTTGTACCAATGGTGGTAGCATGACGTATAATTTTTTGAAATAATAAGCTTTATATTATTTAGGTGTTTGAGTAGAACAGTGGAGGTTGAAATTCCACCAACTACTATCTTGAAAGGAAAAACAGATAAAAGAAAAACATATGAGGATATGGCAAGAACTCTTTCAATGCTCCTCAAAAACTTAGCAAATTTTGAATTTATCAAAAAGTACCTTAATTACTCTAAAGGCCAATCATTAGTAATTATTATGTTAAATTCGGACAAACAAAGAAAAGTTCACTGTTAATCTATTATTCTTCTTCCTTGATGGAAAAACAGAACATAAAAATACAACAATCAACAGATGCAACACCTGACATAAGCAATATCAATGTCAATTCCTAAAATTTTTAAATCCCAAATCAATTTTAATGACCTAAAAGATAAATTTTTTTAGAATAAACAATGAAGAGAGGCAGAAATATAATAAACTAAATGAATTAGTACTGACCGAGCAGCTTCCTCGGTAAAATGTTTGTTGGGCTGCTTCTGCCGAAGAGTATGAAGGTTACCTCCACTGCAGAACTCCATGACCAAGCAATAAAACTTTTCTGTCTCAAAATAAGAATATAAGGTGGGCAAGAAAGGGTGGTCCAGAAGACCAAGAATCTCCCTTTCTGTTTGAGCTCGAAGTAGCTTATTTCTGCTTGCAAGTGACCCTTTGTCCATGACTTTCATAGCAAAGTATGTGTTAGTCCCTCTGAGTTCAACAAGGTAGACACTTCCAATGTCTCCATAGCCAAGTCGCTTCAGGAGCTGAAAATGGTTGAGACCAAGAGGAGAATCTTTGGAAAAAACCAAGTTAATTGCATCCCATCGGACATCACCACCAGTGTGAGGCTTGAGGGGTGCACCGAAGCTCTCTAAGCTGCCACAACGACTGCTATTAGCATCACTTGCTTTTGTGTTTGGTGATAATGTTGATACTCCTGATGATGATGTTGTCAGGTATTCAGAATTTGTGAGCATCCTTGGACTTAGCAAGCGGCACGGAAAAGCTGTGGAATTGGCACCAATCTTCGTGCCTGAGTCAACCTTTTTGGATTCATATGGTGGGTTATTAGATAAACTTGCATCAATTTTGGATTAATAAATCAATATATCCTGGTCTAGATAGTGAATTATAAGGTGAAATGCTACTTTTTGCTATTCAGTCAGTTTTCTTGCGGTTCTGGTTAGAAGTTGATATGGCAGCACTCTTGATGACCAGGTTCTTTTTTTTAAGGTTCACATGGTGATTGTTCTGATGAGATGGAACTCAACTGCATTAAAGGACGAAAATGTTATCCTTTCAATTGTTTTGATTTCTTACCCTCTAAATCATGCAGGACAAAAAAAAAACACAAGTTTAGCACAACTAAAGAAATGCTAACCTAAAAGATCATCTCTCAAGTTTCACTCTTAGCATCATAAGCAGAATTGTGCTTAGTAACAAGTATTTTAGTGAATCAAAAAATGAAAATAAAAAAGTTATGCTCGAAAATTTAGAGTTATTTTTATTTAATGGTGTGCTGAATATAGGAGTGGATACCTAAAGGTTCTTATGTCATAATTCTTCAATGCCCTGTGATCAAAGTGCAAGATGCTTTTTCTATATTTTTTTATTTCAAAGGGACATCATCCCCACTAAACCATCCACCATCACATCCTACAATTCTACTACCGCCGCCAGATTTCCACCAAACAACCACAAGAGCCCCAGCAAAACTAGACCCATCAAATCCGCCATCACTACTTCTGGAACCCACTATAACCAGATCTGACACTAAATCTGCTCCACACCATTATGAAACCTTCCATACTCACTACCATCAACTTACCACGGCCACTTCCCAGTCCACCACCACCAGATCTAGAACCTTCTGCCCCTCCACACCTCCACTCTCACTTTTATCAAATACACTCCTGCCACAAGCTTTCACCTACTCAACGCATAACCTTTCCAGTGGATCAATCTATCATACCAATCTCATAGCTAAAAGTTGTTATCGAGGATACAAGAAATGGCACAGAGAAGTCGGGGGTGAATCCCCATAAACCATGGGTCAACTAGTTCTACTGTCACGGGGTCAATCTTCAACTCGAATTTTTGCCTCGATGGCACTGAGATCCTACACTCAATCTCAGTTTATACACAAATGCTCACAAAAATGCACACAATAAATAGAATGTAGGCGCAATAACCAAACACACAGGACACACGAGCTTTACTGGCCAATTGTCCCAACCTTTTTTTTTTCTCAACAAAGTCTAAAGGAGCACTTAATCAAGGGTCTGCTTGGAAAACATGCCCAGCTTTCTTTGTTGCACTGTAGACTCTAGCATGTCTATTTATAGCATATAAAGTGGCAGTTACAAGCCCAACTGCCTAGGCAACTACAAAGTTAAAGCCACCTACAACCTACTGATGATGGTTTAGTCCCTCTGCCACTCCCTCATCTACTGGTCATGGCAAGGGACAATTGCTACTGTTGGCTAATCTAGCCAGCAACTGCCTCAACTACTATGCATGTTGTGCGCACATGCCAGTATCTCCCTCATGTTGTGCACATACCAGCATTCTGCACAGAATTGCCCTTGTATGCCATACACGTGTCAGCAAACCGTCTGGAACCGCTACCACTTGTAGTGCACATGCCATAACTACTCGGAACTGCCTCACATGTTATGCACCTGCCTTCCTTACGAGCCTACAACACCTAATTAGCCTTGCCTTTGTGCCTAGCCATGCCTATGGCTTGGTCTTCTAAGCTGACATTGCCCCACAGTTGAAGCTACCCAACTAGCCTTGCTTGTACCCAGCCATGCATGGTGCTTCAATCAACTCGCTGATTTTGTCTAATCGTGCCCATGCATGAGCTGTCATCTTTAACCATGCATGGGTCTTCAATTAACCCATTGGTCATGCCCAACATGCCCATGTCTGCGGTGCCTCCCTCAATCATGCATGGGACTTCCGGCACCCCTTCACGAAGCACCCCCCATAATAGCGTTATGAAGCAAAAACGCAGTGAGAACACTGGACGTATTCTAAGTCATGGAGTCATAATAACCTAAGCCTGGGGAATAGTCATTGCATGCTACTTGAGTCTTTGTCAAACCATTGTAACCCAATAAAATACAAGTCCAAGTCCATTAGGAAGCATCTCTTTACACTAAGGGTTTACTTCACCACGCAAAACTCAATTTGGCTAAGGTATGGGCGCCCTTGGGTGAGGTTGCCCCATGCCAACGTCGAGCCAAAAGCTAAGGAGGTAACAAACCATCCCTACCAGAAGAGTTCAACGTCCTCGTGGACAAGTTATCTCAATTCTCTTTGCTCTGATCAAGATTGAAATTCTTCTTCCTTTGACGAATAATCTTAACCGAGCTATCCTTTGACTCATCAAACAACCCTTACTTGCAATGAGAAACTCCAAATGCAACAGAACATCAGATCCTCTGTCTCGCCCCTCCATAGGCAAGTGACTGTTGCTGTCCCATGGCTGCCATCCGATAAGGGACACAGGCTGGAAGCTTTGCTCTATGCTCCAGCTCGTTTTTATGGCCAACTCCACAACCGGGCAGAAGGATCTTGGTGAGTTTTGGAGGCAAAGTCTCAGCACATTCCTCCAAAGTTTTTGCCACCAACTAGGGCATTTTAACCTTCTCAACATGTTTGTTCCACACCAAGGCTAAAAGATATGACATCTTGCCTTCCTGCAATCCAGTATCCACTTACAAGGAGGACAGCATCTCCACTTTCTGCTCACCATTTCTTTTGCTTTGGTCTGCCACCTTCTCAGCAAGCACAAAGCATGCTGCTCTCTCTTCTGAGATCAACATCTCATTTAAGTATGACATCAGTGCCACTTTAGCCTTTACGAAGAACTTGTTCCTGAGAATGACATCAAAATCATTCAAGGGTATAGCCGTCATGCTCACGCAGCCTTCTCACAAACCAACTTTCAAGTTGGCCTCTGCATTTCCACGCATTGGAATTGCTCCTAAATTGATAGTCTCAAGCTTGTTGGAGCTCTCGTCTAACTGTAGGCCAAATGATCCCATTTCCGTCTGCACAATGAAATTATGGGTGGCACCCGTGTCTACCATGGCCAAAAAAAATTTCCCATTCACCTATGCCTATACAAACATTAGGCCTTTACGAGCTTGCTGAATCTTCTCTATAGAAATTGGATTCAAAAATTGCAGAGGATTAAACTAAGCAAGGTAATCATCATCACTAGTATCTCCTCTTTCATTGGCAAGGGCAGTTAACTTCTCCTGTTTGGGGTAGTCTCAAACACGATGAGGGCCACTGTAAATAAAGCAACCAGAATCGAGGATCTTCTTCTTATGATTGTTGTCTGCTTTTTCAGAATTACCTCCATTCATTTTTTTCTTCCCATCCGCCTCCTTTGTGTGTTTGGAAGTGCCAAACTGGTCTTTCTTGCTGCCTCATTCCCTCTTTTTCTTTTCAGAAGGGCCTTGACTATTGCTAGTTTTGAAGTCAACTAGGCCATCCGCAACAACGATGGCAGTGGGCAAATCTCGCACCCCCTACCTACACAACTCAGCATGTGCCCAGCCTTGCAAACCAGACATAGAATTGAAGAACTTGTCTTCCTCATACATGTTCTTGATATCCCGCATCAAAGAACTGAACTCTGTCACATATTCATGAACGGTTCCCATGTGCTTAAGTTTCTTGAGCGATTCTCTAGCAATCCACATCGCGTTGCTAGGAAAGAATTGATCCTTCAATTCCTTCTTTAACGTCTCCCACGTCTCGATTCCAACTGGCCCCGCAGTAACATCTACCTCACTTCGGGTTCGCCACCAAAGTTTAGCATCCCCATAGCGATACATGTTGGTTATGGTCACTTTCTCTCCTGTAAGCACATGAGCAGCCTTGAAATACATTTCCATGTCCCATAGAAAATTGTCCAGCTTCTTGGCACTCCGGCTTCCTCTAAAGGCCTTAGGTTTAGGGACCTTGATCTTTGAAGATGTCTCACCTGCACCAGGTCGAGAATGCATAGCCCTTTTCATTAGGGTTAGTTCATCTTCCAAATTCTTGAGATTGGTCATGATAGCATCAGTGAAGGACATAAAATTCTCCACTATCGTCGTCATTCTAGCGTCGGTATCTTTCACATAATTGTTGAAGGCAATTCTTAAGTCTGCGATCTGGCCAGCATGTTCCGTCATCTGCACAGACACACTTGTTTTAACATCACCAACATGGACGCCCATAAAATCCTCTAGACGGGTCACAGATTCACCTAGTTCAACAGCATTTCCATTAACCATGATCTGAAATTGAAGCTCTGATACCAATTGTCAAGGGGTCAATATTCCATTCAAATTTTTGCCTCGTGATAGCATTAATATCTTACACTCAGTCTCAATTTATACACACAAACGCTTACAGAAATGCACATAATGAATAAAATGTAGGCACAACAAGCAAACACACAACACATGCAAACTTTACAGGCCAATTGGCCCAACCTTTTTCTTTCTCAACAAAGCCTAAAAGAACACTCAGCTAAGGGTCTACTTACAAAATGTGCTAACTCTCTTCGTTGCACTGCAGACCCAAGTATGACTATTTATAGCATACAAAGTGGCAGTTACAAGCCCAACCGCCTAGACAACTACAAAGCTACACCAAATTCACCCATAAAGCCACCCACAGCCTTCTGATGATGATTGAGTCCCTCTGCCACTCCCATATTTGCTGGTCATGGTAAGGAGCAGTTGTAACTGTTGACTGTCCAGGCAACAACTACCTTCAACTGTTGTGCATGCTATGTGCACATGTCAGCATCTCCCTCATGTTGTGCACATGCTAACATTCTACACAGAACCACCCCTACATGTCCTGCACATGCCAGTAAACTATCTAGAACTGTCACCATTTGTAGTACACATGCCAAAACTACTTGAAACTGCCTCATGTGTAGTGCACCTACCTTCCTAGAGAACCCACAACACCTGATTAGCCTTGCTTTTGTGCCTAACTATGCCCAGCCCATAACTTGGTCTTCCAAGCTAGTATTGCCTCACAATTCAAGCCACCTAGCTAGCCTTGTTTGCTTGTGCCCAACGTGCTCATGCATGAGCTACCTCACCTAGCCATTCATGAGCCTTCAATCAACTCGCTGATTATGCCTAATCGTCCCCATGCATGAGCTACCATCTTCAGCCATGCATAGTTCTTCAATTAACCCACTAATCATACCCAACGTGGCCATTCATACACTGCCTCCCTCAGTCATACATGGGTTTCCGCTAACGACAGGTCCCTTTGATCATCGACCCTACATTTTGGGTCTCAGACTTTGGAATGTCTTGCCTCCACCCATGACAAACATTTGTTGGGGTCGTGCCTTGTTTCAATGTGCCAATGTTTAGGGGCATAAGGATCCTTGGGGAAGCTAGCCTGGCACCCCTTCACGGAGCCACCCCCTATAATAGTGTTATGAAGCAAAAATGCAGTAACAATACTGGACGTACTTTGAGCCGAGGAGTCATAATAACCTAAACCTGGCGCATAGTCTCTGAATGTCGCTTGAGTCTTTGCTAAACAATTGTAACCCAACAAAATACAAGTCCAAGTCCTTTAGGAAGTATCTTTTGCACTAAGGGTTTGCTTCACCAAGCAAAACCCAAGGCATAAGTACCCTTGGGCGAGGCTGCCACATGCCAACACTGAGCCAAAAGCTAAGGGGGTAACATCTACCTATTAGAGCAATTACAACCCAACTGAGCAAAATGACTAGTTAAAATATATTTAAATATTGTATTATCTATTTTAGTTAGTCCCTTTTTTAAGTTCACTTCAACCACGCTCTCTATTTTAGCTAACTAGTTCAACTAACTTTTAATAATATAATTCAAAAATGCCACGTGATCTAACACATCAAAGCCATGATGATGATATGGCATAATGACGTGTCGTGCCACATTATCAAAGTTTCAAATTTTAAATTTTATAAAGGTCATATTTACAACGATCATATTTTTTAAAATGTATAAATAAGACATTTCTCCTCTCATTATCATATACCTCAAATTTATTTACCGACATTCCACTTATACATTGTTTCTTTGCTATAGCTCATCATTCTGCATTGAAGATGATTCTTAACGATTCTAACTACGATGATGAATTGGAGATATTAGCGGTTGCTGCTATGGCAA
This sequence comes from Ilex asprella, assembly GCA_023539305.1. Classification (NCBI taxonomy): domain Eukaryota; kingdom Viridiplantae; phylum Streptophyta; class Magnoliopsida; order Aquifoliales; family Aquifoliaceae; genus Ilex; species Ilex asprella. The sequence goes on from CM042187.1 coordinate 32,408,357, forward strand.
TAGAGAAACTTTGTATCGAGAATAGTTCCGCAGTACGTCGCAGTTCTATTCAAGGCCATTCTATTATTTTTCGAAATCGAGTTAAAGGGCATGAGAGACTTTGTCGCGATTATTTTTCTAAATCATCTACCTATCCCCCAAATTTATGTTGGAGAAGGTTTCGAATGAATCGATCTCTTTCGTTTGTATTATATTCATGGTGGAAGCTTATGATCCATATTTTGTTCAAAAAAGGGATGCTCTTGAGGATATTAGCTTATCTTCCCTTCAAACAATAACTACCACTATAAGAATGCTTGCTTATGTAGTTGCAACAAATGTTGTGATGATTATGTGAGGATTGGCAAAACACCGCAATAGTCTGCAAAGATTTGTATCAGTCATAGTAGAATAAACCAACAATTAAAGAAACTTGATTGTGATTACAATCTGATTGAGGTTTGTATTTGTTGAAATACTCCCTAATCCTTTGTCAATACGTTTTAATTTTTTGCTAATTTCCATGCACAACATCCACACTAATATTAAGTCACGAGGAGATTAAAATTAAGTCCTCCTCACCTGTAAAGTTGCCACCTTGAACCTTTTTGATGGTGGATTCTACTTGAGGTGACATTGATGAAGAATAACCTATGTGGTCTCCTGATTCGGTGTTAAACTTATCTAAGTTTGTTCTGTCGTTTAAGAGATTAGTGAAGTAATATTCATGTTCCAATAGTTCCATACGTAAGGCCTAGAATTCAACCCAAAGCATACATTATTCATGTAATTCAACTCAAACTATGTATTATCATCAATCCAACCAAAACCATACCATAACAATAATTCTAATCACACTTCAAATAATACAACCTAATAGCAATTTAACACCCATCCACTTCAAATAACACAAACCAATTACCCGATACATGTCTCATAAACCTAAGATTTCACAAATACTTGTATTAATATTTCATAGGGTCTAAACTCAAATATTCTATTATACGTAAAACTAAAAAAGATTATCGGAATTT
>CM042187.1:32409769-32425403 GCA_023539305.1 Ilex asprella
AAATAAAGATTTAGCTAGTGGGTTGGAGATGCTCTATTGCAACCATATACAAAACCAAAACATGGGGGAACTTTTGCACAGGTGAAGAAATCTGAAAATACTCTAAAAGGATCTTCTATGGAAGCCATATAACCAACAACTGAGTAGGGAGATCGTGCAACTCACATGCTCACAAGGAAAAGCCTAAATGCTGAAAAGGAGACTCCATTCCACAGGTAGCAAGGTATCAAATAGAGATTAGCTTTCGACTAAAAGTTCTGGGGATAAGACACAACTCTGCTCTCAAATTCAAACAAAAAATGGATTTCTAGATTGTTCTATCAACCCGAACCAAAAGAACAACTAAAACCAAGTTGTCTAGAACAGAAACGGGACATACCAAATAGAAATGGGTCCAGTGTGTAACCTATTAAGTCAACCAATGAAACTCAAGCTCTGTAAACCTACAAATAAAGAAAATAAGGTGGTGGTAGCCCCCCTCCAAAGAAAGTGGTTGGGAAAGGGATCCAGGGTGGGGCAACACTATCTTGTTGGCTATTTCATTGAAAATAAACTTCCATACTCGGTAGTGAAAGAAATAACGAAAAAAATCTTGACTCATCTATGACTCCAAGATGTGTTTGCCATTGATAATGGCTTCTTCTTCTTCAAGTTCTGCAATGATGTTGAATGCTTAAGAGTTGTTGAAGTAGGCCCTTGGATGTTATCAGATGGGCCCCTAATACTCAAGAAATAGAAACCCAACTTAGAATTATTTAAGAGCATCTTCAACCCTGATTCAAATGTAGACTCAAATTTAAATGAGTCAAAATGGCCAAAAAAAAAATTCTCCAACTTTAGATCTAAACTCATAACAAATTAAGGTAAAATTTATTCTAGACCCAAATTAAAGGAGACTCAAATTCTACAAAATTTTCAAGGATAATATCAAACCAAAAAGAATCCTTCAACAAAACAAATTCTTACCTATTCCTACATCTGTCTTCAAAACTACTCTCATCGCTGACCACACCAAAGAATTCTTGAAGACCTCATAGGTAAGTATCTTCCTCTTCTTGGTTTGGTTGTATTTATAAAACCCTCGTCTCGTCCATCTTATTTTTAGTTGAAAATTTGACATAACTTTCACTTGGGTTCTTTGGATATAACCAAATAATGAATTAATTATGTTCATATTTTTGGCAAATTATTGTGAATTATCAATAAAATGATCGAATAATTTGACTTGTTTTTACTAGGTTTGTTCTTACTGTGATTTTATTTGAAATTTGTGTTTGGTTGTGCTCTATTTGATTTAACTGGAATAGAATGGCATAGAAGTGGAATTTCATGGGTTGTGATTTTGTTTACCTTGATTCTTTTACGACTACCAGAAATTGAAATCAAGTGTATGTGATTTTGGTCTTTGTGCTTGTGATTTGATAGCCAAGACCAGGATTACTCGAAAATGTGAGAAGACCAGGGTTGTTTGCAACCTAGATCACTCCTATCTCCGATCCCAACTATTTATCCAATCACGAAATCAAAACTCAAATCCCTAATATAAACCCTAACCCCATATCATAACAAATCATTACAAATTGCACAAATTAAGTTATACTAGGCCAAAGTAAAGAGTAGGTAACTACTCGATGGATCTCTGCTTCGACTTATATGCTTAGATTTCTCTGCTTTGACTTTCTTCAATTTCTTTGCTTTGACTTCTTTGCTTCAAGTTTTGACTTCTTCTTTGAGCTTCATCTACTTCTCTGGTTCGTTGCTCACGGTTTCTCTTCTCTAGTTCGTCATTCTCGCTTTGTTTCTCTCTTTTGCTTCGTTGATGACTGACGAGAAAGGAGAAACATCGCCTATGTCTTTTTTTTCTCTCTCTCTCTCTTAATTGCCACCAACTTATGTGATGGACTGATGGAATTGTTTGAAAAATAGTTACCCTACTTGGTAGGGATAATACCTAGTTTGTGTGAAAAGACCAAAAAACCCCAACTATTTTATAAGACTAGAGAATACAACTTGGATAAAAAAAGTCAAAATTAGGTTAGGCTAATTAGGAAGATTACTTATACACGTCTCTCCGTAGCCCTATATATATATATATATATATATATATATTAGTGCAGCTCAAGGAAAAAATCTAAGGGGATCAAAGAGTTGGTCATATAAGCATTGTGGTGGTAAATTCACAAGTTTTTATGCTTGAATGCATTACCATTTTTTTGGTGCCCCACCCGAGAAAAAACATAAATTAAACGGTGTCAAACATTGATGAATAATTTGACTGAATATGCAAAATAATGAGAAAGAGTATAAAAGGCAGAAAAAATAGGAGTTTCTTCATCCCTGAAAAATTCTACATTGATGAAGCGGTAACTTTCGTCGACGACAAGCTCAATTGAAGATGCATTCAAAATAATGGATCGAGACATGGTTGACTTGAAGGTCATGAGGGGATTATGTGCTAATAGAATCTCATTCAATGTATTGATAAATCCTCAATTCAATGAGATGATTTCAGCTATAAATAGAGGACCTAAAGGTTACAAGGCTCCCAACTATGAAAAAACAACAACTATATTATTGGATGAATGTAAAAGAAGTGTTGAAAAAGATTTGATTCCGACTAAAGATACATGGTATTCTAATGGGGTATTCATTGTATCAGATGGGTGGACTAATGTGAAGCATCGATCACTTATTAATATCATTGCTGCAAATAGTCGTGGAGCTATGTTTTTATATGCTGAGGATTTTTTGGGGATAGAGAAAACACGTAAAGTAATTGCTAGTTTTTTGTTGAAAGCCATTGAAGAAGTAGGTTCACTAAATGTCATTCAAGTAGTGACCGATAACGCAACAAATTATAAACTTGCAAGAAAAGAGGTTGAAAAGGTACACAAATACATATTTTGGTCTCCTTGTGTTGTTCATGTTCTGAATCTAATTTTTAAAGACTTTGCAAAGGAATTTGAGTGGTTTAGAAATACTTATAGAAGGGGAAGCCTATTGTTAAATATTTCTTGAATCATACACATGCTTTGGCTATGTTTAGAGCTTAGTCTAAATTGGAGCTATTAAAAGTGGCTAACACTAGGTTTGCATCACATTACATTTTGTTGAAGTGACTTGTTGACCGTAGAAAGTCCCTTACAACTACCATTATTCTCAAGTCATGGAAAGAATTGGTAAAATCTGGGGATGAACACACAAGACCCTTCTTCGATTGTGTTTAGACCAATGGCACTGGTGGTGGTGTATTTTTTTTTGTTACAGGATGTTCAGACTTGTATTGACTACTCTCTCGAACTTGAATATTGGTTATTGTAATCTGAACGGGTTTAAAATATATCTCCTGAAAAACAAGAGTGATTGATACTTAAGAAATATAAAAAATGTTGAATTTAAAATCTCTGAATTACTAAAAACTCGACTCAATTACCGAAACACCTTTTAAGGGTAGTTAGCGGTGCTTTAGCAGCAATGGGAAGCATTTTATGTAAGCCTCTGGGTTCCATAACTCCAGCTGCCCACTGTCCCAGCCACTTTTTAAGAGTCCTGGTCGACTATGTTGGCATGAGTTGTCCTTGAGCAATGGAAGGGAGGATCACAGGCGGGTATCCTACACTGCAATCCCTCAATTAAAGGGTCAACATCAGATCCTCAATTATAGCCCCAATATTTGTAGTCCATGTAGAGCCCAGCTTTGCCTATATATATACAGATCCTGTAATAATCCAGATATAGATTGAATACAAGATTTTATTTCATTCCAACATGGTATCAGAGCATTTTTCGATCCTCTGTTTTCCGTTCAACCAACCATAGTAAAACAGAGCACCATTTTTCCTCCTATGGCCGAAGATGAGTCTCACTCGGGTGAACACCCAGGTGAACCACCAACTACTACCTCCATTCTATCCGAACTGACAGCAAGAATGACGGAAGCTTTGAGCAAAGCTCTGACTCCCATTCCGACCACCGATTCAGGAACTGCACCGATTGGCATCAAACAGGACGGTATGAACTACGCCCTCTGGTCCCAAGTCATCGAGATGTGCATCTCACACAAGGATAAACTCAGCTATATCAACGGAGATCTCCTTCAGCCACCAATAATCGACCCGTCTTTCCGTAGGTGGCGGACCGAGAATACAAATGTGAAGGGATGGTTGATTAATTCGATGGACCCATCCTTTATTGGCAACTTTATTCGATTTCCAACGGCAAAGCAAGTCTGGGATGCCATTTCAACTACTTACTTTGATGGAGGTGATGCAACCCAAGTTTATGAACTCCGGCGACGGGTGGCGCGGCTCAGGCAGGGCGGCGGCTCTCTAGAGAAATACTACAATGACCTCTAAGGTCTATGGCGGGAGATAGATTTTCGCCGCCCCAATCCCATGGAATGTTCAGCGGACATCCAACACTTTAACAATATGCTGCAGGAGGATCGGGTGTATACTTTTCTTGATGGTTTGGATGATAAACTGGATAATATTAGAAGTGATGTGCTGCAACTTAAACCATTTCCTACGGTGGAACAAGCTTATGCCCACGTTCGCAGAAAGCTGTTCGTCAGGCAGTGATGACAGCCCATGATGTTGAAGACACGGCTGGGACGGTGTTGGCCTCACGGAGTCTCAAACAGGGACCCTCCACTCCAGCCAACTCTTTGTCACTAACTGGAAAGTACAGTTCAATTTCTAAGTCAAAAGGCCCACCTGATGGAACAAAATGCTCCCGTTGTGGAAATTTGAAACATACCAGGGATACGTGCTTCAAATTGCATGGCTACCCGGACTGGTGGCATGAGTTACAAGCAAAAAGACGACAGGATGGGAGCGGGAAAGATGGTGGAACAAGCAAAAATGCAGCAAGCAGCACTGGCAAGGCTGCAGTAGCCTCTGCTGAGACACAATTGTCTCTTATACCTGCGGCAACAGTTGATTTGGATGCAGGTATGGTTTTTCTCAGGACCAATTCCACTGAATCCTATACTGATTGGATTCTTGATTCAAGAGCAACAGACCACATGACATATGATGCCAGTAATTTTTCAGAACGATCCTCTCCTCGACGTACTAGCATTGCTAATGCTAATGGAGACATATCTCTGATAAAAGGGGCTGGTACCGTAAGAATATCACCAGCCCTCTCCTTGACTAATACCCTTCTAGTGCCATCATTGTCGCATAAATTATTGTCAGTGAGCCAGATCACGAAGGAGTTAAATTGTGCTGTTCTAATTTACCCTACATTTTGTCTTATTCAGGATATTCTCACCAAGGAGATAATTGGGCGTGATACTAAGAGGGGGGGCTCTACTATATGGACGATTTTGGCATCGGTCGAGCTAATCATGCGAGCAGTACCAGTGATCGAAACAAGGCGAACATTTGGTTGTGGTCATAAAAACCGTTATTAGTGAAGAATTTTGAGAGGATGTGGAGAATATCATAAGTATCACAAAACCCATATTTTTCTTATTAAATTTTGTGATAGAGAATATCAAAAAATCGGTAAGATTTATTAAAAGATGAACAGTATGCTTGGTGAAATAAAAGATATTATGAGGGATAGAAAACACGTTAATAAATTTTTTCAGATTAAAAAAATTGTGCTTGACAGATGGGAGAAGATGAATATTCCTTTGAACTGTCTTAGTTTGCACTAACACCATGGTTTTATGATTCCCAATATCTTACTAAACTAGCACCGAGAGGTACAATTAAGAAAACTCCAAATTAAGATAGGGAAGTCATCATAGGTGTTACGGAAGTTTTTGAAAAGATAGCAAAAGATGTAGAAAAAGTAAAACATTTGAGAGAACAGTATGCACTTTTTCACTCGCAAAAGGGTCTTTATGCTATGGCGGCTACTCAAACAGATGCTATTAATTGGTGGTCGACATATGGTTTAGAAACTCCAGAATTAGTAAATGTGGCAAAAAATTTACTAATTTAAATTACAAGTTATTTATTTCTACTGTTAATTATAATTATTAATGTATCTTATTATTTTTTCATAAAAAGTGTTATCACAACTAATTGCAAGTTCTTCAACTGAAAGAAATTAGAGTACATATTCATTTATTCACAATGTCAAGAGAAACAGATTGAATTCTACCAAAGCTGATAAATTAGTTTTCATCCATTCAAATATTCATATTCAATCACGTTTTAGTGAAAACTACAAAGATAGCCCTTTAAAGAAATGAGATATAAATCCAAAGTACACATATTTAGATGATTCTAGTGTGAGATTGGAGGATTTGCAATGGAAATCCTTAGAGGATGACAATACAGATAGTTCTACTATTGCTAGAGATGAAGATCGGGAAGCTTCATCCTTACATGCTTCTATGCCTATCTCTATTGACGAGCCATATACTAGTTCTAGCAGGCCACCACTCCGTCATTTTGGACTGCATCAGACTCAAATTTGTAACTTTGCAATAGGAGGAAACACTTCGAAGGATAATGAAAAAAGAGTTGACAATTAACTCCTATGCTCCAATTTTTTCTTATTATTAAATAATTTTTATTTGAGACTTGTTAGATGTTTAAGAGTGTTATTTTGATTTGTGCTTTAAGCAGGAAGCTATTTAATCACTCTCTAGTATGTTATTTTTTAAATTTTAAGTCTTTAAATTTATATTCTGCCTTTTTTTGATAATAAAATATGCAACCATTACTTTTTTATACCCGATTATTAGTTGATGTGTTGTTGCTGGCCTTGATTTGTCTTAAAATTCGTACAAAAAATACAAAATAAATGTTAATTAAATGATATCTTATACATATATAAATAAAATAAGAGTGAGAGAATTATTATAGGTTAAAAACAAGTAGCAACTGATTATATGTATAATGTATAAATTTATATAATTCTTTGTGATAATGTAAACGACCCGGATAATAGTTCAAAGTGAATCATGACCCAAAATAGTGTACCACCTAAACCTACCCTACTGCACTGTGCATTGGAAAAAGTAACGTACCTCGCACCTGTACCCGTATCATGTACCCAACCGACCCGCAATCTAGGTAACCCTAGCCAAGACTCTTTGGCCAATTCCTTTTCATCTAAGAGCCACTTTGTTTGGAATAGATAAACTAGAATGCGTCTGCATACAGCAGTGAAGATACAATAGCTTAAAATTTGAGTTGGAATTTTGTCTTCTATTCAAATATGTACCATTTTGCTGTTTCATTTTGGTTGGTGTGATTTTGTATTGAAAGTGGAGGTGATTGTTTGATTTCATTTGAGCCAAATTTTATATGGAAATTCAAAAGTGATACTGCTTTGGAATCTCACTAGTGATATGAAACAGAAAGATGAGAAAGGATAAAATATTTTGGTGGAAAAAATTAAAAAAATGAATTTTGGGACCGTAAGGGAATTTTTCTTAAAAGATTTGAGTAGTTATTTGAGTTTGTCCATTAGAGTACTCTATACCAAATCAAGCTTTTTACTCAAATTTAGACACAAATTTGAGTCTACATTTGAGTCATGGTTGGAGATACTCTAAGGAGAGTCACTAAAAGATACCAGTTTGGATCAACCTACAAAACCTCCCTCTTGAATACTAGACAGAGGAGGGATTAAGATATGCAGCCACTGGAGTGGGCAATTGCTTATGTGCTGATTTCATACTGAAAACCAAGAAGAGAATTAGTTATGCTCACATATTTGTGGAAATAGATGCTTCTCAAGATACAACTGAATCATTTGACCTCAAGGTAGGTGATGAAGAGGAGAGCTCTATTATTGAAGTGTTAGTTGAATACCCTCGGAAGCCAAGGAGATGTGAAAGTTGCCAGGTTTTTGGACATACAGTTGCTAATTGTGTAAAGAATCACCAACAACCTGCACTAGCCAAAGGGGGAGATCAATCGAAAGAGGTACAAGCCAAGAATACCACTTGCAGAAAAGGCAATGAAATTTCAAGGAATCCATTCTGGCCATATCCAAGAATAGGTAATGCCAATCAGAAATGAATGTTGCTTGGAATTGCCTCGAGTCACCAATTTCATCAGCTAATAAATTTGCTAATTTAATGGAAGAACATAATGAAAGCAACTTATTATCTAAGTCCTTGTTAATAACTAGAGATGGTAAAGTCATAGTTGAGTCCAATGATATGGAAATGACTGATACTGCTAATACCAAGAAGAAAAAGAGGAAAATTAAAAAGCAGCTACGGGTAGATGTAGTTGCAAAAAGCTCTAGGAAATGAAAACCCCAGCAAGGCTCCTCCACCACCAAAATTAAATGATCAATTTTGCATGCTGGAACATAAAGGGGTTTGAATACCCTTGAAAAACAGGAGGAAGTAACGAAATTGATCTAAGATTAGCATCTTGATTACACTTGGTAGAATTTGGTTTGGTTGGGATTCTTGTACACTCAAAAGTATCCAAAATTAGAGAGAGTGACCAGATAGTGCATTGTTCTGTCACAATTTTGGAGAAGAAAACTGAAATTGTTCTCTTTTGTTTATGCTATGAATGATGAGAGAGATAGAAGGCCATTGTGGAGAGACATTCTGCACCATGCTACCAATTTTGTTTCCAAGCCTTGGACTGTGTTGGGGGATTTTTATGCCATAAGATCACTTCAAGAAGTTGAAGGTGGCAATGAAAGGTGGAATCAAGTTATGATGGAGTTTATCAATTGCATTCAAGATGCTGAACCCCTTGAACTTAGGTACTCTGGAGTCTTCTTGACTTGGTCTAATAGAAGGGGGGTTAATGATTGTACTGTTAAAAGCTTGACAGGGTGCTTATAAATGAAATTTGGAACCTTTAATATACTGCATCCAGGGTTGAAGTTCTTACTGCTGGTATTTCTGACCACTCTCCAGTTATGATGAAAATGGGGGATAATTGGAAAGGAGGAGGACTCCCTTTTAAGTTCTTTAACCTGTTAGCAGAGATAGAAGACTTTCTAGCAACAGTTTCAAGAATCTGTGGAGAAAATGGGAAAGGTTCATTGCAGTTTCAAGTCACTTGCAAGCTAAAACTGCTAAAAGCAGATTTCAAGAAGATGAATAAAGCTATTTTTGAAGATGTGTCGCCAAGAGTTAAAGAAACTAAAGCTCAATTGGACCATTCCCAAAAGGAGAATGGACATGCAGCCCATGGAACCTTTCCTTAGAAGTCCAGAGAGGTCTTTACTCCAATAGTATGTGAACTAGATAAAAGTTGAAGGGACATTTTTCAGGCAGAAGTCTAGAGTTCAATGGCTTAAAGAAGGGGATCAAGACTCTGCTTATTTTTTTAGAACCATGGCAACCAGAAGAAATAGGAATAAATTGACTCCAATTACTAATGATGGGGGAATTGAAATAGAAGACATTGTAGTGGTTTTGGATCACTTTCAAAACCTTCTTGGAAACACATTGTAGTGTCCACTCAACAAGGAGGAAGAGCTAAGGAATATAGCTTACAATAGAATTTTTTATGTACAAGCAGCAACTATAGTTAGAGAATTTTCTGATGATGAGATCATGAATACTCACTCTCTTTTCAATTCATCCTAACAAGGCACCAGGGCCTGATAGTTTTAATGTATGCTTCTTCAAAGAAGCTTGGACTATAATTGAGAAAGATGTTATGATGCTTAGAGAGGTAAATAATACCATTCTTGCATTGGTGCCTAAAAATGATAATCCTACAAGCATGAGAGAATATAGGCCGATCTAATGTTGGAACATGATATATAATATCATTTCTAAGATCATGGCTAATAGAATAAAAGGGGCTCTCAATGGTCTCATAAGCCCTAACCAGTCTGCATTTGTGGAAGGAAGAAAGATTGGAGATAATGACCTATAGCCGCAAGAGGTTATAAGGGACTATGACAGGAATTTAGGAGCCCCTAGATGTGCAGTCAAAGTAGATCTTATAAAGGCATATGACATACTTTATTGGGATTTTGTCATTTTGGTTCTTAAGCACATGAACTTCCACCCTGTTATGATAAACTGGACTTAGACATGTGTCTCATCTGCATCTCATCTGCTAAATTTTCAGTCTCATTGAATGGTGAACTAGTTGGATTCTTTCCTAGTGCAAGAGGCATTAGGTAAGGGGACCCCCTATACCCTTACCTATTTGTTATTGCAATGGAAATTCACTCTCAAATTTTGAAGCAACAGATTGGTACAGCTGGTAATTTCAAGTTTCACTAGAGGTGCGAAAATCAGAAAGTGGTCCGTTTGAGCTTTGCTGATTATCTCATATTATTTTGTCATGGTGACTATAATTTTGCCTCTATCTTAAAAGCTGCTTTGATGAAGTTTCAAAATTTCTCAGGACTTAAGGAAAATCACACGAAAAGTCAGATTTTATGAGGAATAAATCAGATCAGAGAGATTGGATTTTACAATGTTTTGGCTTTGACAATAGACAAGCTACCTATGAGATACCTTGGGATACGGATACCCTTTATTTGTACAAAGCTTAGGCCTAGAAATTGTGTTGCTTTGATTGAAAGGACTGAATCTAGAATTAAATCCTGGATTAATAAGACCCTCGCATATGTAGGTAGGTTGTTACTTGTAAAATCTGTGCTTTTCAATATTCAAAGTTACTGTTTGTGCCATCTCATACTACCAAAGGGAGTTCTTAAAAGAGTAGAGCAGTTGCTATGGTTTTTCCTATGGTCTGGCTCTAATCTGACTGGTAAAGGGGCTAAAGAAGTTTGGGAAAAGGTTACCAAACCTAAAATTAAGGGGGATTGGGACTAAAGAGGCTCTATGAATGGAACAAAGCGCTGATGATTAGGCATATATTGTGTTTGTTTACTGATAAAGAGAACATTTGGGAAACATGGATGAAAGGTGTGTACCTTAAAGAGTAGAAGTTTTTGGGCAGTGAAAATGCCATAGACCTGCTCTTGGAACTAGAGAAAACTGCTAAAGTTGAGAGAGATGGCAAGAGCTCTAATCAAACACATGATTGGAGATGGAAAAACAACTAATTTATGGTATGACAACTGACATAAACATGGACCCTTACTCCTCAGCTGGCCACAGGACATTATTGAACATTTCAACTCTTCTGCTAAGGCCAAAGTGGAGGATATTATATGTGGAAATCAATGGCAGTGCCCTGTGACTGAGTTTAGTGGTTATAAGGAGATCCTAACTTCAATGCTAGACTATAATCCTAATCCTCAGACACCAGATCAAGTAAAGTGGAGTGTCTCTGCCAATGGTCACTACACAACCAAATCAGCTTGGAGTAGTATCTCTACCCCCCTTCCTCAAAGATGTGCTGGAGTAAACTCGTCTGGTTTGGTAAAGCTATTCCCAAAATTAGTTTTATTTTGTTGCTTGCTGTTCTGGAGAGATTGAACACTAAGGATAGGCTACATGCCTATATGCAGCAAACTACTGTTATATGTGTTTTCTGTAGAACAGAGGAGGAAAACCATAACCATTTTGTTTTTCAGTTGTTCCTTCACAACAAACATATGGACTGGAATAATGAAGAGAGAATGTGGCATTAATTGGCCTCTTACTTCATGGCCCTTGTTAGTTCAAAAAGCTTCTAATAAGTGGCGGGACAAATCACTGAAGGTCATAATTCAAAAGCTATCTTTGGCTGCAGCTGTCTACGTAGTGTGGAAAGAAAGAAATGGAAGAATATTTAGGAATGGATACAGGGATGCGACATCAATTCTGCAAGACATTGTGAATGTGGTGCGAAACAGGTTGGTCTCTCTAAAGATGAAGAGCACTCCTCGGAACAGAGTTATCGCTCACAGTTGGCAGGTTCCAAGCCCATGTTGATTTTTCTTGCATGGAGTTTTTGCCTATAGGTCCACCTGTTATAGCTTGACTTAATCAACAAGAGTACTAGAAGAACTTCCTAGTATTCTCTTAGATTGAGTTTCTTACACCACTTTTTGTTTCATAGTGGCAGTAGATTGAAGTGATACAATGACACTTGTAAAGAAGGCCATTAGTGGCAGTTGTATTTTTTCTTGCTTACCAATACATTTATTTACCTTCCAAAAAGAAAAAAGAAATACTAGAAAAATCTAAAATTTAACTATCATACACCATCAACACTGCAAGCAGACTACTTATAAAATTAAAGTAGTGGCCAACCTAGCTTAACTATAGTTCTAAAACAATGAAGATTTTATGATAAAATGTTGTGCCTTTTTAGCTTTTACAAGCATACAACATGTACATAATGTTGTTTTGGATAGCTGTTTATTTTTAAGTTCCTAGAAAATGACTTGTCAGATTTTGAAGAAGATGAAGGAGAAGCAGAGCCCATACAACATCAAATAGAGGAGGATTTGTTTGATCACATGTTCTGAGTTCTTAGTATACCGCACCCTTAGGACTTCTATTCAATTGTATCCAAAGTTCAAATGAATCAGAATAGGGTGGAATTAGAAACAGAAACATGATAAAGTAGACACTCGATGTCAAAATGGTTGACAAGTGGACATCCGTTAGCTAAAAAGTCTCTCCCTTAAAAGGAGAATCCGACGAGACTGTGAACAACTTAGAAGCGGAAACAAATACATCTTGATTTATTTAAGAAGAAGTAGATTTTCTAAGTTATGTAACCCAGAAAAAAAAAAATCTTTCTTGGAAAACAAGTGTTGTCAAATTACTCGACTAGAGTTTGGGAGTTTGGGATGAAATGACGACTAGAGTTTGGGTTGGTTTGTAACCATGAGAATGCGAGTGAAAAGGAAGAGAAAGACGAGATAAATGGGAAAAGCCAAATCATATTGTAAATGATTTTTCAAAGCCTATATTACTCGTTTGGATTAGAAAACTTATAGTTCAACATTAGACTCGATGCTTAGGATTTATTGTTTATATCGATTAGAATATTTTAGGGCTTCTGGCTATTTAAATAAAGTGAGGAAAAATAAACATCCCAACTACCAACCCCCAAAAAAAAAAATCACACACAACAAAAGAGGAAAAAAACAGTCAAGTGAAGAAAAAAAGAGAAAATAAAGCTTACTGTGAGGCATAAAGTAACATGTGGGACTCAACTGGCTGTGCTTATGCCGACCGGCAGGCACAAGCAACAGCTACTAAGGCTACGTGGGTCGCCTGGGTAGGCACAAGAGGCAGCCACTAACACCATAGGGGTCACGCTTAGCCTTATAACGGACTCAAGGGGACCAAGGCTGAGGTTTCGATCGGCAGGCATTCTTGATCGACAGGCACTCTGATTGCCAAGAGGTATTCTACCCAAGGGTCCTTCTTCTGCTTGCTCTCTTACATTAAATGAGTCCTACTCAGCTGAGGATTGATTTGGGACATAAAGTCCTAGCAAAACACTATTTTGAGTATCAAAGGACTATTGATAAGATCAACACCACTTGGCAGATGCATCCTATCCTCCAACTAAGGACCTATCATCTTAGTACGATTCTATCTTGAATGTCTAGGGGATGGTGATGAAGTCTATTTTATTATAACCTAGAGTTTAAAGTCTTTTAAAATTCAACTTCATACCACTATAAATAAAAGTCATACCACTATAACTAAAAGTCTCACTCAGGTACCAAGTGAGACATAAAATCTCAACTTAGTCACTACATGCTCTTATTTAACTTGTGATTTGACTTAAGCATTAAAGTTCTTTTGATCATCTTTGGCCATCGGTTCATTTAGGTGTTTTTTATCTTGCATGTTAGTCCAAGCTTATTCACCACTGTCGCCATCCGTATGGGAGACTACTCTTTGTATGAATTTATTCCCACACACTTGCGTAAGTCTTTAAGAAATTTATTTTGGTAAGCAACATTCAGAAATTATGCACTTGGTCTAACTCAATTTTTTTCCAAAAAATATCCACAAGCAGACAGAGTCTGATCTAAAATCACGGTCGATGCCCTCTTTGATAACTATTCAACTCCATCAGTAGTTTGTTTAAGTAAAAACGATTCTGAAAGAGGAGGAAATCAACAAATATAGATGTGGGAGTGGAAAACTGACCTCTGATGAATCTTCCCGCTTGGGTTTCGATGACATGGAGTAAGTGACGATGCAGTACCCTTAACAAAACATTCTGACAAGACGTACAAAAGAATTAAATCACTGGCATTCATTTTGTTGACTGGCATGCACCCAAATTCACACAAATATACACATGCACAAACTTGAAATTCCCACAGAAAATTAAATTGAATTGATGGAGATATGTAGGAATGAAATGCTTCTCATGCACAAGATGTGAATAGGGCCCTGTACCCTAGATAGACCACCACAAAGCTGCGCCGCAATGTTTGGGGAGCTTAAATACGTTGATTTTATGGACTTCGAAGTAAAAAAAAACATGTCTATTTGGACTTGGGCTTTTGGATCAGCTGGTGCAATAATTTTTTTGACAAAACAGGATCATTTAGATTGATTCAAAAACTTAATTTTATAGATTTTTTTCCGAATTTTTAGAGTTTTGTTGTGGATTTGACATAACTTTTTAGTTTATTATATTAATAAAATATTATTAGTCACGTAAAAAACTTAAAATTCATATTTTGGAAACTATTATGCACAATTTATACATACATGTAATTATTTGTTAATATTGACACAAAAAGCAAAAAAGTTACTACAAATAGACTTTTTTAACCTTTTCACATTTCTAGAGAACATTCCAAATGGTTTTGCGGATTTATTTTTTTAACTCACTTTTTTGTGAAAATTTTTAAACCACAGTTTTCATCTAAAAAAGCTAGCCCCAAACAAATAAGTACAAGATTCAAGTAGGAAACAATATAGTTACACATATAGCAAAACAAGAAAAAATAAGACACGCTTAAGGTCAAGATAGTCTACAATAAATCACCTTTTACATTCTTAGCATTACCTTATGATTCAATAATATAATTTTTAATAATTTCCTTGAAGAGAAATCACAAAATAAAGAAGATTTATGTTGAAAAAACCATATTGTCTTATCACGGTATACCTATAAAATCAATTGTGTAATTGAAGAAATTATCAGGACTACCATTTGCCTAATTGATTTGCTTAGATATATTTATTGCCGAGAGACTAGAACGACGACCTCAGCCGTGGAACACAATGCCAATAACGAATAAATTGATGACGAAACTAATTTGAGAACAAAACAAAGGCCTAAATGAAGAATTTTGTTGCACAAATAGAAAATACTCACAAACAAACTGATATTGGGAGAATGAAGGTGGAAACTTAGAAAGATGTTCGCAGAATCTGTTCTAAATGATACCAATGTATCCTTTCTTGTCTTCTGTCTAGGCGTAATTGGGCAACATTTTATTCATCGATTCACCTATTCATAAACTTTCAAAATAGTTACTCTCTGTTGCTTGCATTGCATGGGGAAACGGGAAAAGTCTCAGAAACAATAAAGGGCGAGAGAAACAAAGAAAGTCCCAATCCCAAAAGGGTGATGAAAATGGGATTAGTCGTTGTTGAACCCTTCGATGTACAGAGACTGGATTGCTGTTTTTACTATTATTATCATTGGTTTTAATGAGAGCTAAGGAGAGAAAATTGTGGGAAGGAGGAGAGAGAATAATTGTAGATTTTGGAAAGTCCATCTGCATAAATGTTAATTTGTATAATGTGCAAATAATATCAGAGAGAGAAAGGGAAGACGAC